>VZRL01003197.1:2105466-2185469 GCA_013397895.1 Origma solitaria
CCCAAAAAAAATACTTCCAAAATTAATAATATATGAATGGAAGTTTCATTCAAAATTCAGGAAGCATCAAAAACCATCCCAATACCAGCAGGTTGAGGGAGATGGTCTTTCCTCCCTGTTCAGCACTGCTGTGAATGCATCTGGAGTACTGTGCCCAGTCTGGGCTCCCAGTACAAGAAAGATAATGATTTACTGGAGTGAGTGTGGTGCAGGACCACGAAGATGTTTGAGCAATAGGAGCATCTTTCGTTTGTGGAGAGGCTGAGACAACTGGGGCTATTCAGCCTGGAGAAGAGAAGGCTCCAGAGGCTTTTATTATTAAGTATAATACCTGTTGGGAAGGAATGAAGATGACGCAGCCAGAATCTTGTCAATAGTGCCCAGTGACAGGACAAGACAAAACGGGGACAACTTAAAATGCATTCAATTTCATCTGAACATGAAAACAACCTTTTTTACTATGAGGACCGCCAAACAGTGGAACAAATTGCCCAGAAACTGTAGAGTCTCCATCCTTAGAGATGTTCAAACCCCAACATGAGAGAGTTTTGATCAGCTGTAGCTGATCCTGGTGTAATGGAGTTGTTTGACTAAATGATTCCAAGAAGATCCTTGCAACCTGAAAGATTCCATGAAAAGACTGTTCTCATGCTGTAACTTTATCTCACTCTGTCTTATACCAAATACAAGTTGACTCCATTTATTGCAAGCCTATGATGATGTTACATGTTTGAAATTAGAAGAGTTCACTAGAGACTTTTCTTAAGGGAATGGTGCATAACACCTCATTTTCAGTCTTTAAGCAAACTGTAATCTATGCTTACTGAATACACCTTCCTGCTGTTCACTACAGAGAAAAATTTGAAATCTCTCTGGCATATCTTATTGAAAAATAACATTTGGGTTTGTACAAACAGATTTGTAAGGAAAAAAAAAGTGACGTTATCTTACATGTCAGTCAAGAGCTGAAATCTGATCATTGTGAGTGGTACAAGAGTGAAAGAAAAATCTGAAGAAGTCTCACAGGAGCAGAACAAAACTGTTGGGGATAGGGAGACAGAGAAAAAGAAGCCCCAAACATCAGCAGTTAAGTACTCTGTTGCAGTGGGCAGCACTAGAGGTGTTCAGGCCATGATACCTTGACTAGAGAGAGAGCAGAGAAGATGGGTTGGAGCAGGCTACTGTAGGATACTGGAATGGGAAAAACTGTCTTGAGCTCAGGTGTCATTAGCGATGTTGATTCATTACACAGGTGTGTGTATTCATCAGGAAATAATAAGATGTTTATAAAAGTGTTTTAAAGCTAGAGTTTTAAAGAGGTATATTTGAAGTAGTTTACAGACTAATAAAAATAAATGCACCATCTGCCATAGCTGACAAATAGAGATACTGTTTATAAGACAAAGGGAAAGAAACAGGCAGTTCCCTCCCCCGTTTATTACCCTTGAGAATTGTCCAAAAAGGGAAAGAAAAAGAAATAATCTAATTAGCAAAAGTTTACATTAGAGCTAATGTAGGAATTAATTGGAATAACTGTCAACTCAGATTAATTAAGCAAAAATGTCAATCTTCTATCCATATTGTAAAGCAGAGAAATTGTACCAGCAAGTAAAAAATACAGGAGATAACAGCAGGATAATAAAAGAGGCAAAAACAAGATAAATTTGGCCAGTAAAGTAAAATTCAAGAGAAAAAAAATGTAAAGAGGTGTGAAGATAAAATTGGGTGATACTCTAATAAATATTCAAAACTTAAGTAATTATTGCCAGTAATTAAAAAACAAACAAAAAATAAAACAGAAAAACCTATGTCATCAATTTTAACCACAATGAATGATGTATGATCTTCTAATTCTTAACTAGTGCAATATTCCATGTTGCATCCACAAAACTGTCACACATAACACAGTTACTGGGAGCATTACCCCCCTGTCCTCCACAGGAGGTTCATAAAACATTTGACTCTGGTTGAGGCTGAAAGCAAAACAGGAGGTTTCAGGAATCTTTCTGCACTTTGAATCAGAAACAAACTCCCTGCTGACTTGTAAATGAGGTGTTTAAAGCTTAGCTAATGTAACCACTTTCCCCTACAGAATCTTTGCTATATTCTTGCTGATGATCCAAAGCTGGTAATTGCTTAAGCTCAAAGTAAGACAGAGCAGCTTTTCAGTTGAAGATATTCTCACCATTTACACCTAGAAGCAAGACATTATCAGCTGCAGACAGGAGCTTCTTGCGAACCCACCAAAATAAAATAAATAAATAGATTACAAAACTCAAACTCTTTTATTTGTCCCAGGTATGTCAGACCTTGAGTGATGTAATCTAATTCAATTTATGATGAATTTAGGCCTGTTTTGAGTATAGGGTTTAACCAAATAAAGTCCCTTCCAACCTAAATTATGCTACAGTACCTGTGTTGCAGCTCCTTCTACAATCAGAGAAACATAGGATGAGCAGTACTGATTATTACACCCCCAGTCAATCAAAGTTAAATGTAGAACCTGAGGAAGGCTGTTTTCCTTGACTTCCCATGAAATAAACTTCACATTTTCTTTAAGAAGGATAAAAACTCAGTGATGTCCCAGGATATTGCATCACTGCCAACATGTACAACAGGTTGTTTTCTGATGAAAATAATTTCTCAGAAAAGAGAAACACAGAGGAAGTGTTGAGGGCTTTTTTGTTGTTGTTGTTGTTAAATAACAGCATAATTCCTGTATGGTTTCACTTAGACTAAAATAATTTGTGAACAACAGATGAGGTGCTATTGAGAAACCTTTGAGTGCCATATTCTGAAATTAAGGCTTATTTTTACTTGTATATATAATCCAAGTAGCATTGATGAAATTGCCAAAAAGATCAATTCCTCTGAAATTTTTGCTTGAATTTAGGGATAGTTTGTCTGGGGTTATTTTGGTTTCAGTTCAGACTTCTTTGTGAGGCTCCTTTGTGCAGTTAGGTTTCCCCTGCAGGCACTTCTCTGTGATACAGGGATGATACTCATTATGATAACAAGGTCTTGAAATTGAAACATTTTAAAATAAATGGTGGGACTATCTTGTAAATCCTATTGCTGACATTTTATATAAATGCTCACGATATTTTGGTATATGACAAACTTGTAAGATTTAAAATAGAGGCATCTCAGTCTGTCTGTTTGACACTTTTGGTCTATCAGTGTTTCTGACAGCAAAGCTGGTCCATGAACTGCTCATATTGCTTGTTCTGGCCTGCTCACTTGCAGCAGCAGTCCCAGCTCCCTCAATCATCATTAATTCATCTGCTGGTGGTGTTGTGCTCTAGGTCAGAGCAGTACATTTGAGTCACATGCCCAGGCTCCTGCTCCTTGCCAGTCTGGGCAGGAGGGAGGAGAACTGAGACCTTTCACTGCTCTGGGGCTGACTGCAGTTGAACATTCAGAAGTGCTGCTTGGGCAATTGGTCATGCCACCCCACTCACTGAGAGCACTCATTTTCTCCCCTTGAAGGGGTCTCTGTGAAGCATTTCTGCAGTCAATAATTAAATGGTGAAGAGTAACCACCTAAGTCAGCAGTGCTGCCAGAAAGTTATTTACCAGCAGATCGCCTCATACAGGCTGATGAATCAACATAATGGAAAGGAATACTGCTCTAAGGGATTGCATAGACCTTTTAATCTGGCCTTGTCTACAGAAAAGCAATATAGAGAACTGCATTTAATTTCCATGTTAGTACTCTGGTTCCACATTCTTGCTTACTATTTGTATCGAAAAGCACAAAGGGACACTCAAAGAGTTCTGTTTCCAAGAATAACCTCATTGATATAATGTTATTAATTTCTTCATCTGCAATTTTTGATTTTTATTAAGTTACCAAATGAGCTATGCAGCAAGGTGTACGGCACTGAGCAATACTAGGAAAATACAAAAGCATGCTAACATTGAAAAACTGCTGGTAGTCAGTTCTACATTGTCCTACAGGTCACATCACACTGATAATTCCTCTGGCTGTTTTGTAGGCTTTAGCTTTTTGTCTTCATGTCATATATAGAAACCAGAAGACAACATGATTAATCTGAATAACAAGTTATCATGAACCAACACTTTTTTTTTTTCAAAATATACGTAGGCAGAGTACAAGATGACAGCATACAGAAAAATGACAGTGTTCACAAAGAATCTTACGCCTTCACAACAAAAGTGGGGACATATTTTTCCACTAACAATTGAGCCATTGGGAAAACTTCATTACCTTTTTTAATGCTTCAAGTATTTTCCATATGAAAAACAGCATAACAAGTTGCAGTGAAATCTTCTTAACCGAAAAAATCTTTTTGCTAGCTTTTGTTATGTGTCATATGCAGCTGTTATGCCAGATAAACTTTCAAGTATTTTTTTTTCTTTAGAAAAATGAATAGATTTAATAAAAATATCCACTAAAAGAACAGGTACAATTTTTGTAACACTACAAATTGATGGCAAGCTTCATGACTGCAGGATTAATTTGGTGTTAAAGCTGCTTATGTAGCAGTCTTTTAAGTATATACTCTGAGCAAGTAGGAATCACCTAATTAGTGAGAAAATGCACATCCTTTCCCACCTAAATAGCTCTATTCCAGTCACATTAAGGAAATTCAGAGGGAGACAAGATAATACTTTAATTTCAGACATGTAAATTAATACTGGTGTAAAGGCCAAGTGTGTGCTCAGCCCTCAATGCTGAATTTCCTGGAGAATTCAGTCTCTTCTCAGATCAGACCAAGCAAGAACTGTGGTCTCATTCATGGATAAGAAAGCACAAGACTCGATAAAGTGGGTCGTATGCATTTGTCAAGCAATAGGGTGCTTTGCTACTCATCAAATGAATCTAAATCAATACCAGTGGCCATATAAACTACCATTTTGAGCACGTAACTTATCCAAATATGTTTTTTACTCTTTAAAGAGCTTAGTGTGTTATTCTCTGTTTTGTTGGAACTCTTCTATTGAAAAAAGAGGTCCTTTTAATTAATGCTTTGGAGGCATACTCATTATGGTGTATGCCCTGCATATTGTGTCATTCTGACAGTGTTCTCTCTTAAAATACTAATACACAAGGGTATTAGAAACACAGCAAGTTTTCTGAATATTTACCTGCAAAAAACCTAAAAATGTGCTTGTATTGTTATTTCTAAAAAGAGATCTAGTTAATTTTATATATGAGGAGAAATTACGAAATTTCTGGTTGTGCTCTGCATTCAGAAGAGAAACAGTTATATAAGAAACAGAATACAATAATCTTTATAGCTGGGGGTTTTCATACTGTATCTATACACCAAACAAATAGGATTAGATTACTGCACGGTTAGCATATTCAAGGCCAGGAGGCAGCATGTGTGAACAAGCACATGCATGCACAAACTGACTGATCTAAAAAAAACCCAAACAGGCCAGAAATACAATTAATTGCCACTCAGTTATTTAAGGGACTTATTACAGGTGATTTGCCTGTAATTTCTCTACATCTGTTTCTTTCTAGCCCGTCGTATTTCTTCCTTGTTTTGTTTCAACTATTGTTTTTACAAAACAATAGTGTTCTTCATATTATAGCAATAGAAAAACAACATGCAACCCACATTGGCCACAAGAGAAGCCTGCAACAAAGACAGTTCTAGAAAAATTGTAGCACAGGTGTGATTCTCCCACCATGGGCTCATAACTCTCCTTGTGAAGCTGAAGTAAAAGACTGCAGCTCACAGAAGACAAACCCCTTCCTTTGCTGCTACTCCCTTATGACCCAATTTTTAGTCTCAGCGACAGTACTGTAATTTCTCTGAAAATTATATGCTCAGAGCAATTATTTCTTACATTGAATGCAAAAGTTATAAGAAAGTTCAAGTGAGGTGCAGACGGTGCTAAATTCGCTCTATTGTGAACACGTTATTCCTATATTTGTGGAAAGATAAGCAAACAGGAAAGTTACGTTTTTCTAGCATCTTAAATGCATGTAGCAGAGCTGCATAGTCCTACCTTGCAAGTCCCAACAGTTGATAAATACACAGGTCACCTGCTGAAAACAACTTTACTGAAAAGAGTTTGAGCATTGTCTCCCTCCAAGGCTGTAATTACCTCCTGCTGCAGTAGATCTTGTGAATAGATCCATCAAAGGCTGCAAAATTGCTACTACATGCAGGGGGATTTTCTCCACAAATTCCCAGCAATAATTTTCTTTCCCGCCCCCCTCATGCTGGCACCGCCATGGCGCCTCAGGGCCTCACCTCAGCTCCACCGGCAGCGCTGGAGGTCACGGCCGTGCGGTGCCTGCCAAGTGGCTTCCAGCAGTTTCCATGGGCTCTCCATCTCTCCAGCCGGGCAGCGGTGGCTGTGGCACCTCAGCAGGAGCCTGGGGAGGCCTTTGGCTTTTCGTGCCTTTGGCTTTTTGTGCCGTCGGCCTCAGGGAGTGGAGGGAGAGGCAGCCGCCCCCATGGAGGAGCTGGGCCGGGGCAGTGCTTGCACCCACAGAGCAGCACAGGCTCTTCGGGCTCCGAGGCGGAGGCCGCTCACCATCGCAAGGAGCCAGGAGGTTCCAGGGGCCATTCCTGCCAGGAGGACACCCACAGCATTCCCTGGGTTATTGCCCTTCCCCTCCTGCCCGTGTCTCGCACACCTGTGAGCGCAACCAGGTGCAGGAGGGAGCTCATTATTTCCCTCACAGTGATGTAATGAACGTTACTTTACTATTATTTGTTGCAGCTGTCAAACTGAACACGTACCGAGTTGAATACCCTTTTCACCAGGCTGTTTCATGTTTTTCCTTAACATGCTCATAATGGTGTTTTAGGAACAGGTTCTGCTCTGCAAGAGATTTCACACTGTTCTGACTCCTTCAACTTCAATAGACATTTTTGAGTCAGCAGTGTAGTTGTATCAGAAGGGAAGTATATGACTTGTTCTACTGTAGACAGTGTCTCTATTAAAAAAAAATTGCAAAATAGTCAGTGTCATCAATTTCTTCACATTTTCATGGTGGCTATAGTTTGGGAATTTGAAGATTTTTGTTCTTTTCTGATTCTAGTTATTTTTTCCCTCACCAAGGTGGGCCTGGCTCTGGCAAAGGTAGCCAATGTGAACAGTTAGCCAAGAAATATGGATTTACTCACCTGTCCACTAGCGACCTTCTCCAAAATGAGTTATCGTCATTATCAGAGAGAAGTAAATTGATCAAAGACATCATGGAATGTGGTGAACCTGTGCCTGGTGTAAGTGATGGGGTTTTTTGGTGTCCTAATGGTTAAACAAAGGCAGTGGTAGGTATATTGTCTAAACCAGTGGAAATAGATACTGGAGCTGATTATTCCCCTTTCAGTAAAATTAATCCATAACCTGTGGGAGAGATTTCCTCAATGCCCAATCTATGGCACTTATTTCCCCTTTCGCTGCCAGTATTTTTTTATGTTTCACACAAACAATAAATTAGCCATGAAATACAGTGAGACAGATGCATTGCAAAATGTAAGTGTAAGTACAGGAAACAGAAACTTTATGTCCTTTTTATAGCATTACATTTCAGATTCAGAGCTGGTCCTCCTGGCAGCTATTTTAAATTACAGTACCTGCAGCAGTTCCCTGCAGAGCTGGCTGACATCCCGGAGTAGCTGGACTGCAGCTTAATGGAGACTGTGAGGCAGAGAGTGTTGTTCTCAGCTGGACCGGACTTTTACATGGCAGGTGCACAGTCCCAACTCTTGGTGGGTCTTCAGCAAGTGCAGCTAGGTCAGAGGATGTGTTTGTTAATGAAAAGTACTGGGAAGTGCTGCTCAGGGGAAACTAAAAGCTGTGCTCAGGCTTGATTTTGATTGCTTTGCTCTTCAGTGTGTTTGGTCAGATGGGGTCACTTTCCATGTAATATAATTACACCAGTGACAGCAAAATTGCAATCAGATTGGAAAATGCTGCAGCAGTACTCTAGAGCTTCACAGGTATTAACATTCATTTTGAAACTATGAAATTTTCTGAGCTATATAGGGGGCACTTTGGGAAATCTTGGATGGATTGCAACACCAGATTTGTGTGGCATAGCTGGTCCTGGGAGAAAAAAAAGTAGGGTGGCCTGCTACCTGCAGGTCAAGAAAAACACCTGCATTGACAGGTGTTGTAGCCAAGGAGGGCTGTTTTCAAGGGTGTAGGACTAAAGTGTAACAAACAAAGGTAGCAATCTTACTGATTAACCAACAAATTCCCTCTCTTTCCTATACAGGGTATTGTTCTAGAGCTACTGAAGGAAGCCATGGTTTCCAAGCTAGGGGACACAAAAGGATTCCTGATCGATGGGTATCCCCAAGAGCTGAAAGACGCAGAAGAGTTTGAGAGCAAGGTGACCATACAATTGTAATGCTGTTATAACTCCTGTAATTCTGGTGCTGCCTTGGTCCCTCTCTTTAGCTGATTGCAGCAGGGACATGTAAAAAACCAATCCAGTAGGGTTGTGCTGCTGATCACCCAAACTTTGGCACCCAATCAGTATAGCGAATGTAGCCTTTGCCCTTACCGACACAGACACTAAAATACAAGAAGAAGTAAAGGCTGATTTTACCTAAATTTAATATAAACAAGGAATAATTCTCATTTAGTGGAAAGCATCATTTTAGAAACAGTTTTCTGGTTCTAGTGGATGATGCTGTACTTCTTCTGAGCATCTGATCAAGCATTACCTGATGCAGGTTCATGAAAGTACATATCTCCACAGTTAATATTTCTTACCAGTAAGCCATCTCTGCTAAAGCTTGCTGCCACTTGAAACAGCCAAACGCAGATTTAATTTTTGTGATGAGTAACAGGTGGCCCAGCCATAAAAAGAGCGTTCTGCAAGTGCCTGCGTGGCAGCTCTGAGAGTTATCGATTTCCTCAGCATGTGCTAAGACCTAGTGAGAAGTCTCAGTCGTACATTTCTCAGTCTGGAGAAAATACTCTGTCTAAGCCTATGAATGAATGTGCCAGGGTTTAGGAGAATGGAAGTGGTGAACGAGGGAAAATAGTTAGTATATGTTACATCCTATTACAGTCCACAAATGTCCTAAACAAGTTTGTAAGGTAATAAAACTTTAATGAATCCCCTGTTTTCTCACTGAAGCTTTAGCTGCTTTATTTAGTTGATTGCTATAGAAGCCTAGCAAGATTTAGGCATCAGAAGCCAGACAAAATAACAGGCAATAGAAGCCATTCACAGAAATATTGACCTGTTAGTTCCTTTACTAAAACGCTGTAGATGATTAAAATGACATTGGAGATTTATTTCATTTTGTGCCTAAGGAGGAGCTATTTCAGCAGTGCTGTTTCTCTGGCAGGCTTATATGCCCTGTCCTGTGAACACCAGTCTGTTATAACATGGGATTTAGAGATTGCAGTGTCCTGGACTGAGGTATTGCCAGGCAAATAATGCATCCAGTGCTGAAGCAGAGCCCCTTGCAGTTCCCTGAAAGCAGCAAAAGATCCTGTAGTCCTGATCTGCATTTGGCATTTAGAGTAAAATAAAAGGACCTCAAGTGACCATTTTGAATGTGCTAAGTCATCCCTGTTGTGCTTTGTATCCATTTAGCTTTTCACAGGGTGAGCTTGGCTGGCTGTGAGCTGCTCAGTAAGACTGTGAAATTTTTTTAAATGAGTCATTTTTGAGATAATGCCTTGCAGTTCTTTCCAAAGGGTGATGGAGTTCTTAAATTATAATTGAATGAAAAGGGGTGCACATCAGGCCATATTAATTAATAGCAGCAAAGTACAGATGAATAACAGTACGTGTCTACATGATATGTAAATAGCTTTGTAAACAAAGACCTGTTCTGTTTCGAGGACATCAAGAGTAATGCTTATATTTCAGAGCTTGATAGCTTTGACTCATAAACAGAATGAGCTCTGTAGAAACAGCTTATTCTCTGGCCAGTTTTGCCCAATTCCCTTCTATGATACAATTGTACTTTTACCCCGCTGTAATTCTAGGGAAGCACAGTTCTCTGTTGCCTCCTTGGTCTTTCTGCAAGGTGACAAAAACCCACCACTAAAGTATATATTCCACAGCACCAGGTGGGAAATACCCAGTAAGACAGAAACTTGTTGCAAAACAAGTCTAAAACATTGTCTAAAACATTAGACTTGTTCGGTATGTATTATTTAACCTAAATTGTTTCAGTAAAATAGTAATTAAAAATTAAAAAGTAGCAAAAATGGCGGTTTGATAAGGGCATTACTTCCACTTTTTGTGGGTTTTAGTTTGGAAGAAAGACATTTCTGTAATGCTTTGAATTCCAGATAATAGCAATACTGAAACTTTTAAGAAACCATGTAAATTTTTCAAAAGCAATTCAGACCAAGTCTATCAAGCAAGACACTGATCTGATCCTATCAATCAGTAGACTCCTTCATATGCTCACTGTAAGGTGATGATATAACTGATGAAAGGACTTATTCCCCATTTATTCTGTTATAATTTAGAACAGACCATGGCATTCCTCACATGAAAATGGGAGGAAATACCAATACAGAAAGGGCATTTGTTTAAATCATTGATTAGGCCCACTTTTTTTTAAATTCTCTTTGTCTCTTGCACTATTAAAACTGCCTTGTTGGCTTTTTTAATCCCCAAACCCAATGCTGCTATACAGCTAATAGCATTAATGTTTTCTGGGCTGGGTGGAAAAAATGGGTAGATAAAAGCCTGTCATTGAACTGTCCGACATAATCCCTTGGCTTCAGCTGCTCTTAGAAAGTCATTAAGGGAGTAGAAAGGTCAACACAATCCAGACATCCTCAGTGAAATGCAGAAGGCCTGACATGAAATATTTACCTTTAGAATATTTCTTCCTTTAAGGGCCGTAAACAAAGATAACAATGGCAATTTCCATATATCAGTCATTTCCATTTTCTTTGCATGGTAAAAATATGATTTTGTAATGGTCATTAGTGTGAAGAACAGTCATCTTTTTTCAAGACTTCTCACCTTTTCCTAAAAGGTGTTCTCCAGATCCCTGCTGGAAAGGGAAAGAATGAGAAAAGGACGGAGAGTGTCACTGAAGAATTAAATACAGAACTGCATGGAAAAATTATGGGTTTTTTTTTTTTGTCACTGAACCTGCGACACCTTTATTTTGCTTGAGCGAGTGCAGTTTATCCCTTTGGATTCAGCCCAGCAGTTTTTGCTCAGACAAAACCTTGTTTCAGAGAATACTGTGCCTGAGCAGGGTGCATGACAGTGCATTTCAAGATTTATGCTAAATGACACACATATTTTTCAGTGTTTCAGGGAAAGAATGATGAGGATTTGTATTTAGAACTTTTGGCTCTCTCCTGGAATACCATAAAGAACATTTTTTCTTTCTTACCATTTCTTTTTTTACCCATAGAGTATTGCAATATCTATGATCAAATATATAGAGAGACAATTATTTATTATCTTTGCCAGACCTAAGAGTAAAAATAAATAAATCTGTATTTATTTTTATTATGGAAAAGTACAGACTCTCCCTCATGACTAGTTTGGCACTAGCCAATAAGCATTAAATTGTCAGCTTCTCACAGAATTTGGAAATTACTTGCCAGTTTGAAAATGCAGAGAAACGTATCACGTCCTTCCTTTACATCATGGGTAGTAATGATGCAGGTACATTGCAAATAAAGACAGAAAATACTGCATGGCATAAAGTAATTCACAGAATGTATTCCTGTGAATATTTGATGGTGTGCCTGAGCCTGTCTGTTGATACTCATTTCCATCTCAAGTGGGCACACTTTTATGAGGACATTTCCTGCTACTGCATCTTGAAATTTTAAGCTATAGTTTACCACTCCCTTTTCACACATTGAATAAAGAAAAGACTACAAATACAACTGTGCCAAATGTTCCGTAAGTCCTGTACTGTTTGCATCAAGCAAACAATGAACTGACAATCTTCAGTCCAAGTAGCCAGAATTTGTCAGATCATATCTCTTTATCTCTCTGAATAGAGCCCAGTCAGGCACAGCCTTTATCCTCAATGCTGGCATCTCTAAGTGCTGCTACAATGAGAGGTGTTTGTTAATAAGCATAATTTCTGCATTCTTTAATGACTTTTTTGGTATTATCCAAAGAAAATCTGTTTTACTGGGCCAGTACTTTGAATATTTGTTGTTTTCCTCTGTCTCTAGATTGGGGAACCAAAGCTCGTGCTCTGCCTGGACTGCTCTGCAGAAACCATGAGCAGTCGCCTTCTGATGAGGAGTGAGAGAAGTCAGAACTCTGACAACACTGAAACCACCGAGGAAAGAATTGAAAGCTACTACCAAGCATCAAACCCTCTGATTGCATACTATGAAAGCAAGACACAGTTATGCAAGGTAAATTACTTGACCTTTTTAATTAAATTAAATTAAATTATTGCTTTTTACTACAATTTACTACAATTGCTTTTATTACAATTATACACTGTATTTGGAAATGACATGAAGCCATTTATGAATGGTTTCTGCACTTTCCAGTTGTTTTCATTTTACAATTCCCTGGTTTGTTTGCAACTTCTGCAAACGTCTGAGTTCCACAGTACAGTTTGAAAGAATAAAACCACAGATTTATCCTTAGTCTGAGAACATACCCTGCAACAATAACTCATCTGTATAGAATTTCTTATTAAACATAAATTCTGGAAAGCTTTTCTTTAAGGATTAAGATTGATTACTCTGTAAGGACTTTCAGAATTAGGATGAAAGATTATGTTAATCCAAAACCCTTTAGTGAAATTTTCAAAACTGACAGTGTATATCCTGAAATAAAACAGACCTGCATACAAGAAAGATCTTTTTGCTGGAATAAATAACATAGTTATACTAATTTCAGTGAATTACCTCAGTTTACACCTGCTCATGATGTGATATTTAAACCATTCTTTTTATTCTATAATCAATATTTTACAGAGAAGTAAGAAAAATTCCATTAGTGCACTTAGGTGATTTATATGCTGTCACATCTGTAGATTCATTTACATAGGATGTTTGGGGTTTTTTTCTTTATTTCTCTGCTCTGTCATGGCAAACTGACCATTAGTTCATTAACAGAAAGATCTAGTCCTACTGCTTTGTCTTTTCCTAAAAGGGAAATAATCCAATAGTAGTTCCTGGAAATACGGGATCTTTCTTTTTTAGAGGCTGTAGCAAACATGCAAATCACGTACCCCAAACTTTTCTCCTCTGCAAAATTCCCAAAAGAGAAATGTGCAACTAATTTATGCACCAATATCCTGAGTTGAGAACGGGAGAATGCTGAGAATAATGCTGAGAAAAATGATACTCAAAGGAAGAGTCCTGATTTGTGGCCTTTCCTAACCCCAACAATAAATGCACAGAAGACAGTCTAAGTGGCAGAAAAAAAGTCCTGATTACTTTTCATCTTAAAGCTTACAAATGATTATGTGGTTTATTTGTTTTTTCTTTGAGGAGCTATCTTGCAAAAATTGCAAGGATGTGCCTAATTAAGAATTCAGTACAATACACAATACACCAACACAGCACAATGCAAAACAAACAGAGCTCTCTGTCTCAATATCCTATTCCAGGGAGCTGTGCCTACCACAGTGTTTCCATTTTTGAAGCATCAGGGAAGTGACAGCCCCAGAGAGAGTGAAACTGCACTTATTACTTTCATGCAGATTTTGCATTCATGGTCTGCTTCATTTCACTTGACATGGACTTTCCTTGCCATTCCTTAATGCTTCTGCTGCAAGTTCCCGCTCCATGTCCTATGTAATGGCAAAACATGCAGTCTTTTCTTGAAAGCTGGTAGCTCATTAGCTCCTGAAGGAACTTGCCTAATCTCTGGGTTAGAGCTGGATATGTGATTTGTACTCTTACCACTAGTTTTTGGGAAGCTGCCATTGTATGTTTGCATGTTAGAAAAATACCTGTGCTTTGCTTGAACAGTCCCTACACTGCTTTTCTTACAATGTCTGTACATTGTCTGAACTTGCTTCTGGTGAATATAATGTTTAACATACATCCACCTTCCAGGTGGAAGCATTGGGTATGAAAGCTCTGTAAAATCAGCTTTAAAATATTAACATGGAAAATGTCCTTTAAAACTATTTTAGTGCTGGATATGTGTTGAAGAAAGCAGAGAGTCAAAGGGAAGTTGGCAATTCCCAGGACATGTGGTTAGTTTCTTATTTATAGGAGCAGATTTTACAGACAGCCAAGCATTGACATTAGCAGCCACTGGGTGTTCTCTGAATGATGAAAGGAAATACAGGTGGAAAGCAGAAAAACTGACAATAATAACTTCCGATCAAACATATAAAATATAGCTTTTAACTGCTTTTTTTTTTGTGCAGGCTAGGCTAAAATAGTCCTTGCTTTTTGTTATTTGTTATCATGTACACACAGAGAAGACTGAGACTTTACCTAGAGGCAGTCTAACATGTTTAATATTTTTTTTGCCCATTTTAATTAAAACATCACATGTTTTCAGTATTGGGGATTTTTTCATTCCTAAGTGGGTTTTATCACTTTCCAACACTGACCAGTGCTGGCTGAAGATGTTAATGCTCCCATGGAGATGCTTCTGCCTCTATAATTCTGTTTCCTGAAAGAACTGTGTGTGTTTTTCCTGTCCTTTTCAGGCAAAGTCATTGAAGTTAACTTACTAGTGCTGATTTGACAACCCCTTAAAATAAATTCTCCTCTACATTCATGGATTTATTTTAAATAATCCATGGACCTTCATGTAACTACAAATCAGAGGCTTGTGCACTCTTTTTCTTAGGCAAAGCTGGTGGGATCCAATAACTTCAGGGAAGTGATGCCTTCCTGAAGGTGCTATTTGCAGATCCAGATCAGTCTGTGATCCCAGGATAAGCAATGGCCAAAGCATCTGAAGAGAAGCTGTTTAAGACAGGAAGAGAAGAAGGATCTAAAAGAATCTTTGATTCCTGCCTAGGTTTGGTTTTTCAACAAAAGCAGCTCTATAGTGACAGGCCCATGTGAGCTTTATGTCCCTTGAGATTGCAGCAATGCACTTTTTTAAGCATGCAGAGGAGTGGATGTTGAGATTTAAGAGGAACATTAGAGTCTAAATCCCACTAACTTGCATGAAGATTCAGCATTAACCTGTTCTAGCCAGCTTACTGCAGTGCGTGGCTAAGGACCACTAAATTATAGATATTAATTGTATAAGCAATTATGTTTTGTAGGGTTAGACTGTAGCACCCAGCCCCACTTGGCCACAAAAAAGAAAATCAGAAATAGACTTGTTTAACAAGAAAATAGGGTTCACATACTGGTGTAATTTGATTTCTCCAGTTTAAGTGTATTTAGGGTTGGACAAAGTTTTTTTCCACAGACTGGGAACAGCACATGACAACAGTGGTACGTATTTAACTTGTCCTCTCTGCTCTAAAGGTTTTCAGTCCTGAAACAGGCTGATTAAATATGCAAATGTAAAACTCAGTCCTGGGCATAAGGCCAGCAAAAGGTCTGGTGTGGAAATTAGATGTTGGCTGAGCACTTAGCAGAGGAGGAACTGATCTGTCACACCGCATCAAGGTGTGGTGAGAGTACCATGTCAGATGAGCTTTCTTACCCAGTGCATTGGAACGGGAGTTAAGGCATGGTTGGATGGAGCCTGACAAACACAGTGCAGACAGAAAAACTCAAGTCTGACCTGGTTTCCTCTGCACTGATTAGGAATTCTCTCCTTGCTTTACTTGCACAGAAGATACAAAGGTGTATAGTTGTAATAGCATTCCCACTTTAATCCTCGAGGATGTTACAACCTTCTCCAACCTAGTTATTGTGCATAGGTGCATTCATAACTAACTAATGTGATATTTGGAACTGGAACATTTTTCCATTCTGCTGACCTCTGAACAAGAACAGTGACCTGGTGAAGCTGACAAAAGATCAGGATTGTGTTGGAAATTTCCCTTTGGCCAAGAGTACCTGTTCGTGTTTCTGCTTAGCAGTGGAGGCTTGAGGCATGGACAAAGGGTGAAGGCTGTGGGTGCAGATGAGACACCTGTGAACCTGACAGGAATAAATAACAGCAATCCTTGCAGCCACCCTGCTGAGATGAAGAACTGTGTATGCATTTGCAAGGGAAGATGAACTGACTGAAGAATGAAGGGCAATTGTAACAGTGTCCTCACTTTTCTGCTGAGGCATTAAGTTTCTAAATTGTGTTCTGGAAGGTAAAGTAGTTATGACTAATAAGTTGGAAATTTTTCAATTAATTTCTTTTTTAAATCATGTTTTGGGGATTTAGATTAATATGCCATAATTTCTCTCGTAGTCAGTTATAGAACATGCACCTCCTGCTAAGGACAGCAAATGGCTGCTTTTCAGTAAAGACCTTGTACTGGAAATGCAAGGGCTGAAAGCACTACTCTCAAAAACACTGGCTGCAAGCTGCCTGGTTCTGTAGGAATCAGGTGTTTCAGAATAATGAAATAAAATTAAATGCTTACTGTAGTAATCAGGTAGATACTGTTGGTTTTAAACTTATTTCTCACTGATTTCCAAGGCAGCTGGACAGAAAAGTGCATCTGAAAATTTAGTAGACACCTACTTGTGTTTTGACATGGCTAAATGTAAATCCCTTTGAATATATGGCCCTCTGTCAACTAAGAAGAAAGGAAGAAAAAAAAAGATTGTTTTTAATATCTGACTCATCCTTTAAAGCTTTATGGAAGTGACAGTATGTAGGAGGGTAATAAGTAAGAGAGAAGAGCAATGCATTGGTAGTGAAGCAAGACAGCACTGATCCTACCTAGCTAACGTAAGGCACCTGGTAGGAGTCTTAAATACAAGTTCCCCATTCAAAATCACCTGAGGAAAAGGGCATGAGTATAATAAAAAGCTAAGCAGGCCAGAGCAGAGGATTAAAGGTGTCCAAAAACTTTGACTATTTCAGATCACATGCTATAAAAGCTTAGCCTACAAGGTCCAACAGAAGTTCATGTTTCTGTGCTTATTTCCTTTTTAAAAATTATTTTTTCCCTCTGTTGTTCTACTATTTCTTTATAAAATCAGTTGAAGTCACATTTTCCATAATCATTATGAAAGAAGATGTGACCATCCCCCTCCCACGTGACCAGACCCTCGCAGTCTTCCACTTGTGAGCCTTCCCTTGCTGATCCCATTTTAAGTGTGTGCAGGCAGGGGCAATTTCCCTCTTTCGAGAAGGGGTAATCAATGGTAATAGAGAGAGCAGGTATGTGGTGTATTTCCATATTTTGAAAGGTTGTCAGAGATCCATTAACCCTGATAGATAAGGATGTGGGGAACAAAGGAACAAGTGATTCTCTATTCCCCCCTTGGTGCTTTGTGGCCCATTAGATGAGACACTGAGCTAGAAAGATACATCAGAAACATTAGCAGGGGATCATGGATAAAACACAGCGAAAAATTAATGCCTAATGTGAATAGGTCTCAGGGCAGCGCGTTTTCAGTGGATTTACAGACCGCTTGATCCATTGCTCTGAGAACCAGGTACTCCAGAGTCTCAGAGAGATTTTCTAACTCATTTTAAAGACAAAGACATAAATGTTAGTGATAACACAGCTGAACTTTACTGACCTTCAGTAACAAGCTTCTAACTAATGAATTTATTCCAGAGTCTGTCCTCAGCCATCCTCTCTACAGACAGTCAGGTTCTTCTCAGGGGCAGTGTATGTTTATGTTCTAAATTTCAAAACCTACAACAAATGGAGATTTGTTGACAGAAATCTTACTTGGCTGATTTTAATGAGGAAAGGAGCAACATTGTACTATGGGGATGGTTATTCCAGTCATTTTTCCTATGAGCTCATTAAATTTCTCCATAACTGAAGTTACTAAAAGCCATAGCTGCATTTCAAAACTGTGGAGAACTGTATATGGGTCTTGTTTTATGAGAAGCCAGCCTTAAATAGCCTTGAAAACAGGCTTAATTTATGAGGTTTGTTATATTCTGAGAAATACGGGGTTTTCTCTCTGGAGCTGCTGCGAGTGTCATTGAATTACTGTAGTACTAGATGTGAATTATTGGCACATTAAGTTAGTTTTGTGCCACGATGTTAAGTTAGTTTTATGAATTGGGCCTTTGTTATTTAGGAGGCCAGCATGGGAAGCACTGGGGCTGTCATTAGTCAGGCCCATCCGTATTTTACTGCTACTGTTAGGAAGTCAGCATTCCAGCCCATCATAACGGGTAGCAATTTCCATGCCTACATCTAGGCCTGAGTATCAGTCCCAGTTCTAAGGAGGTCACCAAAGGCCAGTGGCAATCACCTGTGCTGATAAGATTAAATCAGTTAGACAGTGCAGAAGTATTGATGAAGTAAAGAGATAATAAAGATGCATATTAACACCAGAGAGTTTTGAAATGGCTGTGGCCCTCGCCCTGTGTGCAGTACATTTCCTGTGGGATAGCCATATGAAAACAGTTGTCTTGGCACTTGAGACAGGCAAAACAAGCTGTTTTATAGCAGCTGAGATGGGAGTTGCTGGTTTTATTTTAACTGGGGAATGGAATGGAATGGTTCACCACTCCCATTTTCTCTTTGCTACTAGTGAGTACCCCTCCCACTTCGAAATGCTTTGTCTCCATGGCACGGAAAGCTTCTGAAAGAGGGGCAGCCCTTGTGAGAGAACTGCCCTTTCCAAGGCAGCAGCGCCTGCCTGCCGCAGCTCTACAAAAGGCAGCAGCAGCAAACGCCATGGTAAAGGAGAGTGAGGGAGGCGAGGGACCCGTGCTCCTGGAGCTGGCCAGGAGGGCAGACGGAGGGCAGCTCACACTGTCACATCCCCTGCAGAGGGCCCGAGGGGACCGGCCCGGTCAGGCACGGCTCCCCGAAGGCTGCCCAGGCTGGGTATCCAGCTCTGGAACTGTGTGTGCAGGAGGCTGGGGAGGTGTGCCAGCGCTCCCGACAGGATGCAATGGGGACCAAACCTCACAGCATCTGCGGATGCCACCAAGAGTGAAAGCAAGCTCCGGAGAGTGCCTGCAGCCCTGCTGGATCTCTGCAAGGAGCAGCTGCTCACTCCCACTCAGCACCAAGGCGCTTAGATGTACATGGAGTGCAGTCAGCTGTACGGAGCTGGCTGCAAGACAACGCCAGAGCTGAGCAGAATTTCTTGGCCTATTTAAAAAATACATTTATTTGAGTATGAAAGTCCTTTCATTCTCCTGCAGACCAAAGAGATGGCAGAAAGTATGTCGGGAATGTCCCCTTCAAACACTACAATTGGCTGGCATTCTAGTCAGTAACTTGGAGATGAAAATGCAGCAGCTCAGAAAAACATCCTTTGGCAAAGTTGTCATGGGTCCATTTAATCTTGTGCAAACTCCATGTCATGCATGCATGAAAGACTAAGCATGGAGAAGCAGAGAAGAAGCTTGCTTTTGAGTAAAGACTAAAGCACTCAGCGGGCATTTGAGGAAAGGAATAATCAGCAGATGCATCTGCATGGGACACACAGCCAGTGTGAAAGCTGCTTCTGCCACTGCTGTGAGGGCAAAAGACAGCTGTTTTCTCCAGTGACACTTACTGCATGGGCTGGACATGAAACTCATTGCTCAGAACAGCTCACTTCTACTTCATGTTTTTCAGGGAACAAAGACAAGTATTACTGGCTCCAAATGTCATTCCTCTTTGCTGCAATGCAGCTTCCTCTTCCTCAGCATAGGAAAGTAAATTGGTCTTGTTTTTGTGAAGTATAGTCATGAAAAATAACTTGATCAGAAAATTGAATCTTTGGGGTGTTAAAGAGAAATATTGCTTCAATGAAAGTTGAGTTCTTATACCACAAAAGCAGTGCCCCTATAAAAGATAGGGACAAAAGATGTCATAAAATCAGAATCAGTTCACCAAGCTTCCAACTACAAATGCACAGAAACACATGGATTTGCTATGTTACTGTGGAGTAGTCAATACCCAGAGTGCTGTGCAGCCCTTCGAAGTGACCTCGACAGGCTGGAGCTATGGGCAAAGAGCCTTTGGCAACTGTTCTGTATCAAAGGTGTAATTCTACTTTAAAACACAAGTACTTGGAGTTTAACCTCCTTCACTTGACTAATGTACTTTGCTACAGATGATCAAGCCTGCAGAACCTTCTTACATAAATCTGTGGAAACGAAATGAGTAATCTGCTTTATTGAAGCTGCTCCCTCTACATTGGAATGCTTCTGCCATGAAGCAGAACAACTTTCATTTTATATTAGACCAGTTTTTTGTGCCAATGTTTAGATTCTGAGATAATTCCTTGTAACTAAGTCAAAACTGGTTTTTTCCTACTTCACAGGTTGATGCAGAAGGAACAAAGGACAATGTTTTTCTGGAAATCTGCAAGACAATTGACTCTTTTTTGAAAAAGGAAGAGGCAGAATTTTCTTTTTCACCAGAAATGCAGTAATGGTATGCAATGGTGTCTACACGGCCTCGCCCACGTGCACCCCACAGCCATGATTTGCTGGTCAAAGCAGTGCTGCTTTCTTGAGATGTATCTGGAATTTGTGCATGTGGTGTGTTACTCTAGATGAAATCTTTGTTCTGACAGTACACTCAACAGAAAGTGGTCTGTATGCTAACCCCACTCTAAGAACTGTATTTTGTTTTCTTGGGTGTTTGCTCTTCACGGATGAAAAGCAGCAAAGTGAGCAGCAGCTCTGGTTTGTATTTCATGGTCACACACGTTCCATGGGAAATGGGACAGTGCCTGGCCAGCAGGGAGCTCTCCACCCACCTCAGTCACTGTCCAGCAGAGACTGACATTAGGGTTATTACATACAAGTTTCCCATTGGTTATTATTTTCTTTTAATTAACAGTATTAATTTCTGTGGTGTCACTTAGCTTGTTCTTGGGCTTTAGTGACTAAAACCTGTTCTTTGTAACATGCAGCTCTAAGCTGGAATTAGTCAAGCTAGAAGTTAAAACAAACTTTTCACATATCCCCAGAACACTATCGCAAGGAGAAAAATTAATTGAAGACAGAGTTGAATGTTGTGGAAGTCTGTCAATCCATTACTGGGGAGCAGACACTATTTTTGAGACAGTCTTGTCTTCTGCTGGGAATGTTATGATTTTATAACTGACTTCCCAGTTCTGTGAGCTGAGAATGATGATTGTATTGTATAGTTAAATGTGCAGTCCAGTAACAATCCATATTAACAGCAGTTGTACTATAGCTTTTAAAGTCTGTATGTAAAGTTGATTATGAGCCAGAACATCTCATGTCATCTTTAAATTACACTTCAGAAGTATTCAAAATGCAAAATCCAGATCATCATCTGTTGTCTTGTACTGGCATTGCCAAAACTTGGGGGGAGGGGGATGTGGTGGGGTGGGAAACCAACAAAAAAGGAAAATGTCAGGAATTATTTGATTCATGTTGCTTGCACCTTTAGTAAGCCATTTATCTGTAATCTGCAAAAAAGTCTGTAAAAGTCATGTCGTATTTCCATTAGGTTAACCAAAATATTGTGGAGTTTCTTTGGTATACTGACAGCTGAATAAAAGCTTGTTTGACATTCCTGTAATGTAACTGCATCCTCTTACTGGAACTACTGGATGAATTCACAGTGGAAGTGGGTTGCATGACTGCTCGTACTGTCAAAGGTGTACTTTATGCAGCAGATTTGCATTTTTAAAGTTACCTTTCTTGTAATGAAGACATAATACAAATAAAACATGTACAAAAATGAGGAGTAATGATTTCTGTTACAGTATATGTGGGTTTAATCCTTTTCAAAGCACAGTACATGACTTGAAAATATAGCTCAAATCAGCATGCTTACAGAGTATGTCCTTTTTCCAATCAGGGCAGATTCTTCTGTTTCCTTTTCTTCCTTAGCATTTGCCCTGTAGATGCTAATTCAATTATTTTTTAGGGTCTGTTTTACATATGTTCTTATCCTTCATATCCTGGATGTTCCTTCTTTCCTGGGTCCTTCTATAGCCTACATTTTACCTCTGGCGCTCTAGGAAGTGCTTCTCCAGCTCCAGGCAGGGCCATTGAGCAGCAGCAGCAGCGCCTGCGGTACCACATCAGCTCGAGGGGCAGCTCTGGCTACATGAGCCCTGGCGCACCAGCAGCTGCTGCTGGAGTTGTTCTTTTTAAAAAGTAGAATACTCTCGAGTTACCAAGAAGTTGCAAATTCATCTGGGTAGGTTTTCTGGAGTATTTTTTATGATTTCTAATTACAGTAGAAGTTATAAAGTGTGGAGTCTCATACTTGTGCAGGACGGGAACAAAGGCAACAATCAGCTGCTATTTTGTTGGAATTTTTTAAAATCGAATTACAAAAATTATTTACCATACACTTTCAGTTTAATTTTTCTTTCTGCTTCTGTCTTTTCTGTGGAAAAAACCAAGAAAACCCCATGCTCGAATTGGTGTCTGTGCATTAGATACCTATTTGCATACGTTCATAATGTATGCAGGAGAAACAGCTGTATATGCATGCATAGGGAAACATTAATATTTATACATATTCAATAAAAGAGGACTTAGCCAAGACACTTCTTTCTTGGGTGATTCAGACTCAAAATTATCCTTTGGCTTCCAATCTTGTTTCAATGATACCATGATTTTTTGCTCTTTCCAAGCTATCCTAAGTTGATGACTGAATATTTTCTCTAATTTACTTTTCTTATTTTATTCCAATAGTTTTTTCAGGATATAAACAGAAAATGAATATTACCACAGATCCGCTTCCTGATAATACACCTTCACCAACTCGTTTCCTATAAAGAGCATGAATGATGTGGAAAGCACATTTTTACAGTATTAGAAAGCCTCTCAGAGCAGAATCTTTCCCAATTAAAACTAAAATACATTATGTGAGTTTTTGTGTTGTATTTTTTTAAGGTTTATTAAATTTATCTAAGTATATGAGATCCGTGAGGTATGTTTACATATGATACTTGCTCAGTGTTTTAGTAACTGTACTGTATTACTTTCTAAATAGATTAAATGCCTAAATTTTTCTTCTGAAGCAAAAAACAGCTACACCTAAAGTTATTGCAAAAATTAATACTGATCAATTTATAATTAAAGTACTAGGTGCAGCCAGCCAATTATCCTTCTTATTGCCATCTTTAGAAGTCAAATTCGTTTGTTTTCTAGCTAATTGCTCTGAGTATTCTAGTTTCAAAGCAACTGGAAGTCTATTACAGTTATAAAATAATCAAGTGTTTCTGAATCACAAGCTATACATTTCAATAAAAATATATTAAGTAAAATATGTCACAATAATTACAAAGCTTCTCAGACAATGGTATACACTGTACCAAGGCTACTAAAATCTGGTTTTCTGTGGTCTGACAAAGAAGTCTGTGAGTAAGGTAGGAGAGAAGTGGAATGCTAATCCTGCCAAGGCCAGAGCGGTTCAGCAGCGCAGAGCACCCCCAGCCCCTTGCAGAGCAGCAGAGAAGGCGCTGGGCATCTCGCAGGGCTGCACAGTGAGTGTTGGATGACGGATCCAAATGTCCTTTAAATGCTTTCCATCTGGATTAAAAAGTCAGAACTACACAGAAAGGAAGTCACAGCAAGCATTCTATATATAAACAGACTGTATCCACATAGTTTATTTCTCACAGTTCTCCTGACAATTGAACATTATTTAAGAACATACTGTATACACAGATAAGAAGAAACATACAAAATGTTTTAAATGATGCACAACAAAATCCAGCAGTATAAAAGAATGCATGTGAACCCTTGCTCACTGCTCAGGCTAAGTTTAATCACTGTTTAAATAGTAATAAAAATACAATCTTTCATGGATCTTGTGCAGACTACAAAAGAGGAAAAATTATTACCATATATATGATTTATATTAGGCAGTTTTCTTTGATGAGTTGCACTAACAACTCCAAATACAGAGGCAGAAGGCTGTGTATTTTATTTTAAAGGAGTTAATGTTGAGTATTAGAGACTTTACACAGTTACTAGCACTGGCACTTTTCACCATATTTTGTACACATCACATGATCATCTTATATAACATTACATTTAAAAAATATATCTGAGTGACAATTTTATAACATTCACACACCATGAGCTGGTTAAGGAAGCAATGCCACAGTTGCCCCCTGTAGTGCTTCACTGTTGGTAAATAGAGTTCATCGTGGTTTTAAAAAAAAATTTAAAAAATTGAAGGTCAACATGATTAAGCAGCTCCGATTTAATAAAGGCCTGTAATCAACCATCGCCGAGACAGTGAGTATTTTTAGAGTACAGCCTAGAAGCAAACACTGTCATTGGTTAAAACCTTGCCTAAAGAAGTCAGTTACTGTGCTGAAAACTATTTCACAACAAAACTGCAAGCTACTAAACTGTTTTTATATAAATACTTCATCTCCTCTGGATCTCATTACAACCAAGTTCTTCAAAGCCTTTGGAATTTACTCTATCTTTAATGTGTGCTCTCATTTCTGGCTCACCCTTTTGTATGTTTTTCTTTTGTTTAGATTCACCACCTAAAAGTGACTAATGTGGTGAAAGAAAAGTCTCCCAGTGAAACCTTCTGCACACTAGGAATGTTCAGCTGCTGTTCAGTGATCTAGAACCATGACAGCTCAAAGCTGTAGTTTGACAAGTACACCCAGGAAGCTGTCATGCTGTGAGTGACATTTCAGGGAAAGCAGAGTCTTTCCAAAATGTGCACAGAATTAACAATGGTGCCATTGTTATTTTTCAAAGAGGATAGTAAACCCAAGATGGTAGATCTGCTTCCCATGTCATCTATTTGCTGGAAAGTAGTTTGGGTCAAGATAATTGTAACTGGTGCCCTGGGACATGCAGTAGTCTCTGTCTAAAAATGTCTCTGCTCTGTAAATAGGTTCTAACTGGTGATCTTCCTTATGAATCTCTGTTTCATGCAGACTGCAAGGGAAAGAAAAAGATAACAGTTTAAAAGTCAAATATTTTCCTTAACTTTAACTTTCAGAAACAGTGATCATATGAACAGATTCATACCAACTGGATAGTAATTCATTCATAAAGTCTAATCCCCCCCCCCCATTTAACTGTACTAAACCTGTCTGTCCGCTGTATTAGAAAAAATATATTATACATCCAGAATTTGCTTACAAAATGTATCTCCCACAAATAGGTGCTAAATTATCTTCCACTTCACCCAAGACAGGATATGTGTCCTGTGCTGGAGCAAAGATTTCCACCCTACATAGCAATTATGTAGTAGAGAGATTCAATCTAATGACAAAGAACAAGTAGAAGCACAGGCTGCTCACCAGTCAGAACACGAATCACAGAAATCCAAGGACATTTCTTGAGGGCAGTCTTGGCAGTGCCACCGAACACCCTGGATAGGTTCAATCCCGCAGTTATCACACTGTGGAGCAGATGGAAGAGCACTGAAGAACACTGGAGGCGCTTCCATTCCTAATAGTGCACACCAATTTACGCCATGGAAATCTCTATGTGTCCCTGTGTTACTGCCAGCCCACACAGCTGAACTCTCCTCACTACAGACCATAATGTACTTGTGGATAAAGAAGTCCTCATTCTCTAGGAGAGGCCCTCCAGAGCCCTGAGGATCCATCAAACTTTTCCTTTACTTCCCGTTCACCAAATGCTCCATCTTGGCATCATCCTGCTCAGGAAAAGCAGCCCAGCCGTGCCTGCAGACACTGCTCATCCTCAGGTGGCTCTAAGAGCTGCTGTGACACAGCACAAGGATGTGACACTTCACACAAGTCCAGCCACAGGAAATGTCAGACTGTCCATGGCAGAGGGAAGAGCAGCAGAGCTCGTTGGGAGGCTGCTGCTGGGCTGTGGATCAGGCACAGCAGGGCAGACTGATGCATTTTCCATCAGGAAATGTAGTAACACATCAGGGGTGGGCTGGAACTAAAAGCCTGGTGGCTGGGAAGGAAGGGGAAGGGAAACAGAGAGGGAAACAGAGAGGGAAACAGAGAGGGAAACAGAGAGGGAAACAGAGAGGGAAACAGAGGTCTAGAACTGAAACTGAGCAAGAAGACAAGAACTAATCCCAAGAAGAATCAGAGACGAGACAACACAAAAGCTAAGTGCAAGAGTGTGGCAAGAAGAGGAAAAAAACCAAGTAAAAATGAAACATGACAGACTCGAAAAATTCACAATGGTATAGAAGAGGGGCAGAAATGCAAAAATATTTGATAAACCAAGAAAATGGGACTTGCAGGCAAGGAGAGCTTTTCAAAAATTTAAACTATGAAGAGTGCTGCAGAGACAGAACTGAAAAGGAAAAAGAAATGTGGGAAACAAGCCTGTGCTGCTCCCATAGCTCATCCTCTATCATCTATCAGAGCCTGGAACTCTCTCTCAGCATCTGTGAAACCCACGGGCAGAGCAGCTGCTCCTGCCACCACTAATCCAGGGTTACAAACACCTTACACCACATCTGCCAGAGCTGCATCCCTTCCTTCCATAGATGGCTTCCAGAGTTTGAGGGTTGATAATGAGGAGGGACTAAGCATAACCAAGAGCTGTTCTTTGAAAATATCAAGTTCAGAACAATGCTAGAACGTTAAAAAAAAAAAAATTGCTCCAGTTTTTTGAATTTGAGAGCCAAGACAGTGGAAACCCCTGACCTTAATTTTTGTGATCAAGCTCCCCCCTCCCCTGTGAAACAGAAATAATACTGTGCCTTTCATTTCGTAATGAAGAAAATAAGGATTTGCAAGTTGCTCTGATATTATAGCAGTGAAAGCCATAAAAAGCCCACAAGGGATTCAATAATTCAATAGTAAAAGCACAGGTTGAATAATGTGTAGTAAATGAGGCCGAAGGCTGTGCAGAAACAAAATGGCTCTCAATGGTTGCTTATTAGGTGAGGTCTGTCCAGCCCATGGACTGAATGAATTTCCTGAGGGAAAACAGTGCATAATCACCTGATTTCACAGCTCACTATAATGCATAATACAGTCAAACTCAAATGCAAAGACACTTTCAAACTTCAAATGCTTGACACTGTGTAATGCCAATTTACTTCTCACATTAATTTTATGTAGAAAAAGCAATGAGTTTGGTAAAATCTGGTCTGCCTGATTAAAATTTTGGTTTTTTGGGGGGAGGAAAATGTTAATTTAAAAAATCCCCACAAAATGAAACACCAAACACACCATGCTAACTAAAACAAAAAATACCCCAAACAAACAAACAAACAAACAAAAAAGCACCTTGGTGGTCTAATGACTGAAATCTGTCAGTATCAACTGACAAGGCTGTCTTAATTTTACAGTCAATTTGAATTGAACCTTAAACTATCTTCATCACAAACTATTCTTATGTAAATGGGTATCAGAAAATAAATCTGTAACATTAAACAAGGTGAAGAAACTGTTCCAACAGTCACAGCAACCAGTTAGGCACAAAATCCCTTGCAAACCAGGAAATAAGATTTTGAGAATGCCCTTTCTTTCATGTTGCCTATTAATGGTTGTTACTGGGACAACACATCAGTTTAACTCAATGTTCTCTTAATTTTCCATCAATATTAGTTTGTGTCCTTGCTTCAACTTCTGTCAGTTATCACCTCAAGAGATTGTGAAATTGCTACAAAACAAAAAAATTATTAATCTAGTATTCTTATTCAAAATCTCTGTCCCTTCTTTGGCCTCAGATGGAGGCAAAATGAGTCTGAACTCATAATCAGAAAATTATCATTAATGAATCACTGTCAAAACAGATTGCAGTGTCAAATGGAATTCTATCATGATTTAACAAGGCTCTAACACAAGCTGTATTTTCATAACGTGGTGAGAAAAAGACAGAATGTTTATTGATTTCCATATAACATCAGCATTCAGCAAAAGCTGAGCTACCAGAAAGAGTGAATTACGTGGGCTGTTTTTCTTAAAGAAAGTGAGAGGAAACAGACACAGTGAACACGAACTAAGGAACCAAACTTACTGTATTAAACAAGATCTTTTCAGGAAATTCAAACCACATTCTCTTGGAAAACTTTTAAATTCCACTGAGTAACGGAAGAACATCTCTTACACTCACCTTAAATCCCACATGCTGCACAAACCCACTTTCTGCATGCATCTGCTGGAGTTTCTGTTTCTTCAATTTTTTGAACTCTAACAGTTCTTTGTATTCAGGTAACTCTCGGTATGTTACTGGAATACTCTCTTCATCCTGTTGGAGGTAAAAAACGCAGAAAAATATTCTTATTGTAGGAATATAGTAACTAAAAAGACAAAAATTTGTTCCATAAATCACTATGTATGATTAATAATGTTTAAGAAGATGATGGCAATATATTCTAACATACTGGGAAAATATTTTTAAAAACAAGCACCCATAAACAGTTTTAACTTCTCACCTTTACTGGTAAGAATAAAATCTGATAAGAAGCACCATGCCATGACTGAAAGAGTAGAACTTTCAGAGTTATCCAACTCTTTTATCCCTTTACTGTCTCTTAACAGCTTATAAAAATAGACTGCTGTGTTCCATAAATTATGAAGCAGTTTGTCTCCTCTACAGGCCAAAGCAGACATCTTTGCCAGAGATGTACAACAAATGGTTCTCTCTTTTTCAAAGACATGATTTCTGTTTTTTCTCATGCAGTTTCCTTCAACAAAGGTTGAGGATCTGATATGAAAGGACAGAGGCTCTAATTCTAGTTCAGATGGTCATTTCAAGGTAATGATTTTATTGCAGCAGCTGTAGTTGGTAGATGTCACCTGTTCCCAAAGATGACAAGTCTTTACTGATGTCGAGCAGTTTTCACACCCTAAACTGACAGGAACATTCAGGTAGGGAAAACAACTACAAGACAGTGATTAAAATTCTTCTAATATAGCCTAAATGTGTAATTTCCATTTCTTTCTATGAATCTATGAAGATTGAAGATTCTGTATTATTTAGTAAGTTTATTAAAGGAAGTGAGGGAAAGAGGCTTTATTACTTTTCTGAAAGGCCTTATCAATTATTTAACTGTAATTATGGGCCTACGTAAAGGACTAAACTGCAAATGTTCAGAAAAGTTATGGTTAAATGACACCGTTCAGTTGTATAGTGATGAGCTACATTCTTCTCTTAAATATAAAACAAGGATTCACCTTCTATGCAAATCTCAAGTTTTTCTGAGAAAAACTGCCTGTTACAAAATAACTGTATACTGAATAAAGTATACTTTAATAGCTTCCTGTGCAGACAATTCATTCTGCAATAGTAAGTAATTGTGTTCTAGAATAATTCAGACAACTCACAAAATTAAGAAATCATACCTAAAAAATAAATGAACTCTGTTAGGAATAGTGGGTCTTCACTAGGAAATAACTCATTTATACCAAATATAGTTTTTCAGGAATAGTTATGACTGGTGTAAATCAGGCAAAATTTTTTGTCTTTACACAGGAAAAACATGTGGTAATTCCACAGTGAAGTCAAAGGAAACCTAATTTTCCTGCTATGGTGCATTTCTTCTGCACCACAATGCAAAGTATTCTTCCCCAAGAGAGTGATTCTCACTAAGAGATCTGACTTTTAGTACTAGAAAAGAATCCTCTACATTAATTTTACTGTAAGCCAGAACTGTACCTATCTGGAAATGCTGCTCTAGTGAGGAAAGATTATGCCAAACTAAAAAAGTTTCTCTGTGTGTGTGGGGCACATGTCTGCTATTATCACTGCAAAAATGTGAAACAGCAACTTCTGTCTAAATAAAAAAAAATCCCAGTTGATGTATGGTGCCCACATTAATTATTAGAGTTAGGACACTGTGGCAAAACCAAAATGGTTCAGAAAACACTTCAGAACAATTAGAAAATATATATAAAAAAAATATACAGAACAAAAGCATTGTTCAAAAACAGTTGCATTGCATCTCTTCTAATATGCATTTTGCTTTCCAGGCCTTTTAAGATTCTTGGTGGAATAAGCAAAGTTATCAAGAATGTCTCTGGATGAGCTGAAAGACCAACAGAGAGAGAACAGAGAACATGAGTGAGGATGAGACTGGGAAACAGATAAGTGAATTTAATAATTAGGGAAGGCTAAGCAGTGCAGGTAAAAAAGTCAGTAGAGAAAATGAATGGACTTATAGTAGGTGGCCTCAATACTTGTGTTACGCAACAAGCTTTTCACACACAAGATGTCACTAGGCTCACCAAAAAAAAGAAAAATGAACAAGTCAGGTTCTTCAATCTAAGCACAGGAAAACCACAGTGATTCACACCAATTGTGAAACTTGCCCAGCTCTCAAGCAGTAGGATATAGTCCCTCTATAATTCTATATGGAAATGGGAACGACATATGTCTAAATTCCTGTAGTAGTATTATTGCATGTGATAAATTCGGAAAGTAGCACACTCCATGATGTAGCGATTCACTGGGTTAGGATGTCTACTAGAATTTGCCTGTAAGAATACATAAATTTGCTTGTTGATTGACAATTCAGTCTGTTAGTTCACACTCTGGAGTAGATTTTATAAAATCAATAATTGATTCACTCAGTAAAAGATGAAAAAAAGCAACGATGCCAATACCATTTGAATTTTACCAGAGCTCTATGTAACCTTTCTAAAACACATCTTTAATCAGAATCCTAACTATGTCGTTTACATGATTTTCAAACCTATCTCATGCCAGATCACTTTTTTAAAATATGCAACTAAAACTTCTTCAAGATATTTCAGGACAAAACTGTTTGACTTACAGACTTCCTTCCTGATTTGCACTGAATTTTTTGCTGTTGGAAGCTGTTAAAGTAATGATGTATTTATAATTCAAAATGGCTCATTAATTTTATTACAGTTTAATACTTATATGATGATATTTGATGGTGAAGAAACCTAATCCCTCTAAACACTAAACAAGGTCAAAGTGACAGCAAGCAAGGCATTCTCTGACTGATTTAAATGACATACCGATACTTCCTCTTCTGCTGCAGTATCCATATGGCTGTGAAAACTGCATCTGTCATCATCTTCATCCATATAAACTGGAGGTTCATGAGATGTCATGAAAGTTGAAGGTTTGAAAAGATGTTTATTTAAAGGATGTTGCCGTCTACTTGATGACTACAGTGAAAAAATGGTATATTTTAAAAACATTCCTTGACTATTATTTAAATAATCCTCATTGATAAAACCTCACCTGGAATTTGTCCTTTTGCACTAAATAATCTACCATATTTCCAGTTACTTTTACTTTATCTCTGTATCATAGCCTCACACAACTGGAATTCTCCCCCATAACACATGAAATCAAATTAACAGTCCAATACTTTGGTAAAAATGCAGCGAGAAAGAGTCCTTACCATAAAAGCACTACCATCTAAACAGATGAGACTGATGGCAAAAGTAAAACAAAGTAAGGCAGTTACAATTTTGAAGACTTGGTACCAGAGAGCAAAAATATTAAAAAAACTTCCAGTGGTGTGTGAGACTAACCAAGGAAGTAATTTTGCACAGGTCCAAGAGCCAAAAGGTCCATGCTTGACACTTATCACCAACTTCTTGTATTTGTGCTTTAGAAAAAAAATCCAAGTCTAGACCTATTGTCCTAAGGGCAGAAGAAATAAGGCAATTCATTGCATAAAAAAGAGGATTCTAAGAGTTAGAAAGAACTGCTCTCTGAAGGTTCTCTTTCATTGCCACTGCATGAAAAAGGAACCTAAAACACATTAGACGAAATAAATTACTCCATTAGTGCACATCTAAAAACTTTCAACTTTAACGCTGTTTGAAGGTGTAGAATGCATGCCAGTTTTAAAAGAGGTTACTTAAAGGCACTCAGTGCCTATTACTTATTATTCCCTAATGGGAGAATATTAAATATCAGAAAGAAGAATTTGGGGGGAATAAAACTGACTCAATCTCTTACTTAGCTACCTTCCAGACCACGATTTTGACATTTTTAGTGTCAAAACCTACATTCCTCAACTTAAAAAACCCAACAGTGTGAATCAAAAAGCATGAAAAGTGTTTTTTCTAACATAGAAGAGAGGATTGTTTTACACTGTGCCTAGCTGCTCATACAGCTAAAAAAAACCGAATACTTGCAATAGTTAGTATTTCTCCTTTTTTCGCAAGAGCTTATATCCCAAAAGGTTCCTGTATCAGTTACAAACCTGCAATATTATAGTACAACCATTTACCTCTAAAGAGGAATTGAATCTCTAAAGAGGGATGTAGCGTTATTTTACAGTTGTGCAGAGTTTAAAAAGTAAAGGCACAGATGACACAAATGATTTAGATGGAATGCATCTATGCAGACAGAAGTACCACAAGGAATTGAGACTGGGTCTGTTCAGTCTTATGGGAAGAGATGAAGTCTGTAGTAACAATTGGAAGATGGTACCTCTGATGTGCAGAACTACTGCAGTGCAAAAATCAAAAGAATTTCTTCTAAGACTAATGTACCATACCCATTGTGGTGAATTTTTCCACTTTCTACCTTATGATCACCAGCTACCTTTGTTTGGGTGCTTTTATGGTTTCCCTTAGGATTTTAAACCTCTCTAAAATACTGCCATGTATAAGGTTAGATGGTATTTCAGCTTGAGCTGACACAGTGATTTACATTTTCTATTGAAAGAAAACAGATCTGCATTCAATAATAGATCTGGAATCAGGAAAGGAAAACTGTGCCTGTGCTTATACAGTAACACTGCCATGCATAACAGTGCTGTGACCTACAAATTGAACTGAGGATTGGAATTCTCTTCTTCTGGTGAAGAATGAACTAAAATACTACTTAAAAGCAGACAGTTAAAGATCATTTTCCTGATGGGAAATATATCTCTAGATTAAGCTTAAAAGCAGGAGCACTAATGGTATTATATAAGGATTAAATTGAAAATGATAAGCCATAATTGAAGAACTGAATACTGGAGTCCTAAATCTCTGATCCAGTTTTATTTTCACCAGCAGTAGGTAATGGTTATACAAGAAAATAAACTGATACATCCTGCTTAATTGCCTGTATCATTTGTTAGAAGAGACACATCTCATATGAGTAGATATACAAAGTAACTTCAACAAGATGTTCAAGAACTCAATAGTCTTCTTACCTCCCCAGTAACCATATTAAAAAAGCATCCTGGACAATCCCCATGGAGAAATGCATTTTCTTGTGAAGCAGCCCTTTTGACACAAACCTCTACATTAAATATATCGATGTTTCTTATTTTCCCAGAAGTAAGCACTTTCAATATTAGCATCCAGTTTGGATACTTCTATTAGGGGCGATAAAGCAGATACACTGCAGTTACCGTGTCTGGGTACACTCAATAGCAAAATTAGGACAACCTTAACACAAGCATGATCCAGGCTTCCATTTCCTTTCTGCCACATGGTGTTATCTCCACTGCAGACCTGGGAATAACTAACCTGCCATGGTGCTGTCAATCTGTGCTTTAAGTACCCAGCTCTATTAGCAGGCTGAGAGCTCAATTTCTCCACATTCACTGTTTGATTTTTTCATCTGCTGTATTTCTTACATAGGACACAAATATAAAGCAGAGCTGCTGCTGAATACAAACCAGGGCACGATGACCTCACTCTTATGACCTGGCAATAAGGATGTGAATCACACTGCAAAAACTGATGTAAGCATTAAATACGTTCTAGATAGAAGCCTAAGAAAAATCTGTATGATGGGACCATTACTGTTGCAGTATGAGAATGTTAGGAATTTTACAGAAAGTATGTTTCACTCTTGGTTATATTGGCTTTGTCCACAGTGGGATCACTGTTCAAATTAGTGAAAAACATGGTTTAAATGTCCCACATCTATTGATTAAGTACTCCCACTGTTTATCATACACAGAGATCTGCTGCCTGGCAGCACTGCACACATTCTGTAATGATGGTCTGCCCAAACAAAATTAACAGAAAAGAACAAAACCTGTGACAAAGGTAATTTAAAGTGGTATAGTGACATAAAGAAGTCAAACAATTATAATTTCCAAAACTAAATTTTCAACACCTTTTGAAATCAGCCCCACAGTATTACTATACTACAGAAATTAGCCCCAACTGTGTAAGTAATTTGGAATTCTGACAGATGAATCTCCACAGCATTTAAGGCATCAATGTTTCCAGCTGGTTTTTTGGCTCTTCTGCCAGAAAGCACTTTTCCAATAGACAAGGTGGCAGAGAGGGTCATGTCTGCACCTTCCCTGCCTGTGCTTATAAAGCACAATAGAAGATTAAAATCACGGTGAAAAGTAAAATGGTATTACCATGATGGATGGCAAACTGGAAAGCCTCCAATACAAGCATCGCAAACAAACATTGTTTGCAGTAACTTCATAGAATACTAGGAGACAAATAAGGGTGTGTAACACTTTAAATCATTACACATGAATTGTAGTAGATCTTTGTATCAACCCACAGGCAGCAACATTTGTTGCCAACCTTTCAAAGGACTAAATCTGCAAGTTTGCCTTTTTGCAGAATCAGTGTAAAGTTTCCTCTATTCTTTATCAGAAAGTATCATGGACACCTGAATGCAGAACAGTAATGTTACTCCACAAAATGCCACTGGTAAGGGGTTTCGAAGATTTTTTGTAAATTCTGTGGAAACAAAAAAACCCAAATCCAACAAGTAAAACCCCTGTGAAACCCGAGACTGCCCTCTTGTACTGTCTATGGTCCTTATTAGTACTCAAGAGTGCCTTATTATCTAATCACAACATGTGACTGGTTTGCAGAGAAATTTAGTAGTTTCTTTGGCAAATTAAGATCTTTTGAGACCATATTTTTTTCTCATTCGTTCTAAGATAAGAAAAAGCATTATATTTTAATGGGCATTTATACAGCCATGCTGTTTTAATCATCATGGTGCAAATCAAAATAAAACATGACATTTCAGTCTTAAGCTTATGCCTGTGCTAATTCAGCATGCTCAGTTATACATAATTTTCTATGGTTTTGTTAATTAGATTACTGGACAATATGAATTAGAGGGCTTCTTATCTTCTTCCAACAGGGTTTTTATTATCACTTCTTGATGAGTTAAAGTTACAAATGAGAAAGAAGTACCCCAAGCCCATCATTCGACCCTATCAGTTCAGCCTGAAACCTGAACACTGCATGTCCCCAAGAGTGTCAATGTGAAACTAGAATTAACAGCCAATTCACTCCACAGTGCTACTGGCAAAGAAGATTACTTCATTAAGTATCTTCATTAATCTATTAAAAGTATTAACGATTCCAACTCAGCTTGCCCACAAATGTAAACAGAAATACAGAATTCTGCAATATTGTCTCACCTTTTTGGAATATAAATATAAATTTGGAGTTCTTCCTGGAACTGGAATACCAGCTTTAGTCAGTTTAATAAAATATTTTTGTACTCTACTGGCAACCTAGAAAAAAACAAGAGGCAACAACTCAATGTCAAATGAAATGTAGCTGGACTTCACTCCAAAGTTTTGCCACGATTGCTACATTGATTAAGAACATTAGGAAAAGAAATCCTCTAGATTCTATTTCGTGACAGCTACTCTAACGGGTACCTATCTTGCTCTGCTGCATGTGTACTATTTGCAGATGCTTTGACAGCTTTCAGAGAAAAAATTACCCTTCTTTAAACATACACAGAAAATCTTCTAAAAATTGTGATAGAAAGAACTTTAGTAAATTGCTTCCTGCTGCAGCTAAACTCCTTAACAATGCCACGTACATTATCCATAGTTAGCATACAGAAAGTATGTCTCCAATTATGAAATAAGTAAGCATGTCTATTTTTTCAGGTGTGGAGAGACATAGATATGATTAGAAATGAGGTAATCCTGTACACTGAAGTATTTAATTAAACTTTCATCTAAAAGCACACAACTGAAATAAAACAAAATATTGTAAACACAGAACATCAGTATTTTTTACTTCTGGTCAAAAAGGAGAAATTTTGTCATTTTAGGGGAAAAATTCCAACAAATCAGATGCAGAATCTCCTCATCTGTGGATCCCAGCCCCAGTACAGAACTAATTCTTCTGTCTGCCCGTTCTACAGTACTGAGGTGGGAAATTCAGCACTCCAGAGTAACTCATTCTGAGCACAGATGGTGTCACTACACTTGCTGTACAGAATTAAATGCATGCTGTCAAAATCTAATGAACAATTAGCTCTGGTAGCTTTGCCATGGGCTTTGGGGCACATTTAACATTCTTTTTTTGAGATCCGAAGTGAGAGTCACGTCATTATTGGTGAAATGCAGGCCCTGCTGTTACATTTTTAACGCAAAGTGATTACTGAAAATACATGGTGTTTTCTTTACTGATACTAAAAAACAAAACAAAACAAACAAACAAACAAAAAAAAGTAAAGACAAGGGATTACTTCTCAAAGTGTTCTACATGTTACCTGCTTTGCTGTTCTATTTCCCAGTTCATCTGCTATCTTCTGCCACCGTCGGGACTCTACTTCCTCTGGTGGATACTTCAAAAGCAACTGCTCAAGCTTTTTCTAAATCAACAGCAAAAAGGAATAAATACATTTTTCCTAGTACAGGTATGGGTTGTCAACTATCTAAATACATGTGACTCTGATCTCCCAAGTGCTATAAACATTATTACACAATTTACTTTTATGCTCATGCATGGTAAAACAGCTACACAATCAAAGAGCTTCCCATTACCTGTTCCTCTACAGTCCACAGCTGGTTAAAAGTTTCAGGTTTGGTCTCATCGCAAAGTCGCCCTCTTATCATCTGCTCAAATACAGGACATAAAATGGAGTATGTGTTTAGAAAAATTATAGCTGGGATAATTGATTTGAACCCTCTTCCTGCCTAAGTTAAACCAAAACCAAACCAATGCATGAGACTTCAGAACAAAATTTGCCTAAACCAATGTTTAGTTCCAGGATTTGAGTACAGGAAAGGCCTGTCATCACCAACATGAACATTTGAAGTAACAGTTAAGATATTCACGTTCCATACTGAAAAGAAGAAAAGAATGCCAAAATTACTATTCTGTAATTTTTTTTCTTTCTTTTTGAGTAACTACCTGTGGACGACTGTTTGTAGAACCTTCTGGACCATCACTTAAAGGCAAGACAGAGTACGAAATAGACTCTCCATCCTTCTTGGGATCCAAAGGACTTTTTGGTCTTGCAGGTATACCTACTGTAAGCAACACAAAGAAAGAATTATTAAACTTCCACACTGGACATTCCTTTCTTGTAACATATGCCCACTTTCTTTTACCTTTGTCAAAAATCAGCTTCACTCTCCTACTGTTACGTTTTCGGTTTTTGAATTCTCTCTCAAAGTTTCCAAGGCTAGTGGTGTATTGGTCCCAGGCAATCTCAGGGAGCTGAACAACTCGCTGAGGAAATGGAAGACCCATATCAACCTGAAAAACAAGAATGGAAAGTAAAAAGCAATATTTAACGCGATCACTTTATATCCAAACAAAAACCCACAAATACTGAAATGCTGTAAAACCCAGTGCTGCTTCTTACTTGACAGCAGAATGGAAAACCAGAATTTTTGAAGTGCCATGCAGCACACAGTATTTTTTAAGAGAAGGTGAATCTTTCAAGAATAATACACAACAGTGCATATAAAATATGCAGCGGCACGGTCAATGATGGCTTATTGAGTATAAACTTTAAAGTGTGCATTTCACAGCTGAAATCAGGTGTTAACAACTTCCATAACCTGTGATTGACTGTCTTTTATTAAACATACCATTAGCTCAGGATCTGTACCTTTCTTAACCCAGGAACCCAAAAGATTCAGAGTTTCCTCATCTGATATACCTCAGCTCCTCTCATCAGAGAAATCTATGCCTATTTTACACTGATTTTGCTCTCTTCTGCCTAGAACAAAACTGTTGCAAAGCTCATCTCTTTATTTCAAGGTCAACTGTAAGACTATCATTCCTTTGGTCCTTTTTGGACAAAAATACACCAGAGGTACTTTCAGCGGTCAACACTATTTCCCCATAAAATGACTATCAAATGCAACACTCTTATATCATGCATGCTATTAACTCATCTCAAAACTTAGCAGAAAGGCAACTACTGAAACCAAGGGGCTTACATCTGACCTAGGTCTCTACAAACCTAGGAAAAGAGAACCATAATTTTATTCTTCACTGAAATACATCTTCTATCAGACTAGAAGGTAACTGTGTTTGCCAGTGGTAGATGCTGAAGCAATAAAGGATTCAAGCTCAAAACATTTTTTCAGTATTCTTGTTACTACAGGGTTTTTTTAAAGCTTGAAAAGAAAATGTCTCCTTAAAGAAATGGATTCTCCTCTATCAGACAATATTCTGCTATCTCTAACTCAGGTATGTTTTCTAGTGTTCACTTTGGAGTTGGGATATAGACTACATTTCCTGCTCTTTAAACTTGCCCTGCAACCTTCACTCAAAGCACATTTCATTTCTCAAATGAGAAAGATCAGACATTTTTGATCTGATTCTTCCAGTCACCCACAGATTTCAAGTTCTCTTGAAATACCTACACTACAATTAGAAATTTCTAAATTACAGTTCTACAAACCAAAAAATGGAAAGGAAGCATATCTGATAAAATCATTGAAGACCTTGTCTTACAGATCTAATAAGAAAGCAAAGGGCTACTTTTGCTCAGCAGTTAAAAGATTTCAAGCTCATAATTTTTATGTAAGTATATGTATCTACTCTCCAATTTCTACAGACGATGAATTACTAGTTATTAAAAAAGAAATTCCAAGTAAGACTTAGGAAAAGTCCATAGAAATACCTTCTTCTGGAGTCTTTCCACAAATCCAATAGGATCTTTCAGTGCTTCTCTCTGGTGTCTGCCTAAACTTTCAAGGTCTTGAACTGCTTGAGTACGTTGAGCCTCGAGTACAGCAATCGTCTGTAACAGTCTCTGATAACTACAGAGACAAAGGAAAACATCTCACTGCATTTGCCTTTAAAAGTGACACCCCCCATCTAAACACTAGCCATGGTTATCTACTAGTACCTACCAGATGTCATAGCTTATCTGAACCATTTCATAGACATTTTTACTGAATTATATTAAAAATATATTATATTTAAGAGTATATGAATTTATAAAAACCCATAAAGAAAAAAAAAATTAACTCTCCAGTGGTTTCCTTTAAATGTAAATTCTATACTAGCTGAAACAATATGGTATCAGGGACAGCTATATTCATATTCTCAACAGCTGTAACCAACAAGCTTTGCTTACAAAGTTAAAAATACCACAAACAAAATGACCTAATTGCTCTTCCACTTGAACATCAGCTTCCTTCTATCCCAATACAAATGACTACCACAGAATTGTAACATTTCACTCAACCATCCAAACACTGGACAGGAATGGTTTAGAAACATAACATTTTGTAGAAGCCCCACCTTAGAGCTGGATATGAGAATCATTTTTGAAACGTAACAACAAAACAAGGAATAAGTAATTTGCAAAATAAATACACAGGAACCAAATCCCCCTAAGAATTCAGAACCTGAATGAAAATGTCAGCATTCCCTCAAACATGCCACCCCAGATTCACACCCAATTTGGACTGTCTATTTAACAGACGCACTCGAGCGTCACTGATGTGACTGTCATGCTGTACCCAGTAACGTGTGCTCTCCACACTGCTTTTGATAAAGCTAACTCAATCAGGAAATCATATGATATTTTAACACAGCCTTTAAAAACCAGTTAACTATATTTAATACCTTTTATTCACTTTAAAGTTACAGTTGCCCACTTCAGTTTCTGAAATCATGTAGTTTACCCATGGCCCCTGTTGTTGCAAATTATTACGTATCAACTTTTTTCATGAAAATGTTTTCTGACATTGAACATTACAACTGTAATTTAGTTCAGCACAAAATACACATACTAAAATCAGGTAAGAGCTGTTCACTACTAGAGTATTTCAGCAATTTTTCTTTCTGTTCCCTTATTGCTAAAACAAAGACAAGCCTGGCACAATGAATTTCATGTGTACTATAGAAAAGATCCAGAGGTTACTGAAGTAATTCAAGTTTTTCAACTGACTGCACTAGTAATTGGATAAGGCTTTAAGGGGAGAGAAGTAAACAATCTTAAGGCAAAATACAGGCTTTGTACCTTGAAATATTTAAGTTCTATCTGGATAATAAACTGCTGCCTCTCCATGAGAGAAAGTAATTTTCTTTCCCGCTCAAATGTAAGATTTGAAAACATAAAATATAGCTATACTTTCTGTAGTTTGAAACTAAAATACTGAGCTTGTTTAAAAACAGTAGGACACAATTCTGTTATGAATTTATTACTATGCACATGTGTCTGCACATATTCAGGTTTACATGGAATTAAGACCTAAAATGCTTGTTAAATAGGCCATTAATATTGAACAGTACTGAATTATTTTCACTACTGGAAAAGTGCTCGTTTCTTCCAATCAAAACTGAGACAACAGCACAGTTCAGGCTGTTTCAGGCTTGCAGGAGCCCTCAGCTGCGGAATGAAGACCTTTACTCAGTGCTTACACACAGCACATGCTCGCTGAGCTCTGCGCTGCTGGGCACCTCCGAGGCCCTGGAGGCTCCAGGGAAATCCAACAGGCACAGTGCCAACACCCTGATGTCCATGCAGCTGGAACAACATAGAAGAGCCTAAGGATACCTGCAGTGAGGATTTACCCTGGACAACAAAAACCCTCTTACCATCAGCAGGTGCCCAAACTTGCAGAGAGAGCTTGCAGAGCCACAGTAACAGAGGCTCAGCAGTGTGCACAAATTTGCATCTAAGAAAAAGGCAGGTATTTATTTAACGTCTTTTTCTTGAGCCATTTTTCTTCATTTATTCAAACTGTATTTAAGCAATTGATTTTCTAAATGAAATTGAAAGAAAGTATTAATTTAATTTAAAGCATGTAAATACATAGAACTAAAAAGCAACCAAATGCTGGAAGTTTAAATAAAGCGATAATTAAATGATGATTCACATGTGTAAAGGGAAGGAAGAAATCATCTTAATGAGGTAGCCTTAAATAATTTAGTCTGAATGGAAGAGATGAATTTACATTTGCAGAAAAATAACACAAACCCAAGAATATTCATCTTCAGTTACTTCCCTCATTAAAACATTCATGTGACCTCACTGATGTGGCATTCATGGAATTAAGTAAAAATACAAGAATGTTAGGATGATTCCAAAACATGTCACACGATACTGATCTGTGGCTACAGAGTAGGATTACAATGAAATAATTGGAGAAAAGGGGTTTTTGAACCAACTGCTCAGACAAAAAGGTTTCCCAGCACGTTTTTGTACCTCTGCTAAGAAATGGATTAACTTGGAGCTATTTACTTTAACTTCCATATTCAGTTCTTATCAATTAATATATTCTGGAGCCCAAGAGTAAGACTGCAGTTTTATCAAGTGATTATCAGAAGTATTGATACACACAAAAATGGGGATTTTGGGATCTTTCACTGACTAGGAAAAAAAATTGAAAATACTAGTCCTGAAATAGTTTGCATACTCCATATTCCGGAACTTCAGACTTGCTGCAGAACTGCCTTGTCCCCAAACCACTGCACATCCCTTTCAACTTCAACATGACTTTTCAGTGAGCTGTACGTCTGCATATGTTCTTTCAAACTTTGAACAACTACTGTTTCCAAAGGTTTGTATAGGCTCTCTGGCTCTTTATGACTGTAATAAAGCCAAGTATTTCCCTGAAAAAGCAGCAAGCTAAATAATAACACACACATTGAGCCCTTTCTTGAAGCCACTCTCTAATGTGGCCTCTTAAGTCTCAAATGCTACCATAACACTTCTGCTGCATTACCCAAAAGAGATCATGTGAATAATTTCCCCAGGACTATTTTTTAAAAAAAGGGGCTAACAATTTTACTATCTATCTTTCCATGTTCTTTGTAAGTAAGCACAACTCTGATCCAAACTACCTCCACAGCTGAGTTACAGTTCTCCAAAACTGAAAAAAACTAACAAAAGTTAAGAGAAAATAGCAGGTACTCTGCTCATTAATCTGCTGCAAAACCAGCTCCATCCCTCCATGAGACACTCGGAGAGCAATCACCTCTACATCATCCAGCTACAGTTACACCATTCTCTCTGAAAGATCTGTCAGGAATTACCAAGGAAAATTGCCTCGCATCCTTTGCCAAAACAAAACACACTCCTTCAACTAAAAACACCTGAGTAAACTCACAGACATGTCCCCTACACGGACTGAAGCTACACTTTCCACAGAGCTAAATACTAACCTGACAGCACATACAAAACCCAAAGCCCTTTTCTTTGCAGGAAAACTTTGACACCAGAGAATGTAATTCTGTTTCCACAATCCCAGTATTGAAACACTCTTGCAATTTCTTAAATGACATTAATTGCCAGGAATCTTCCGGCTGAACACTTGAATCATTCAGCACAGCACAGAAACAGCTTCAGTATCTCTGCTGAAAAACCTTGGTTAACATGGGGTTTTGAGGGACCAATATTTAAAAAAGGAAAGCTACTTCTCACAGACTGGCACTGATCAGCAGGAATTCCTGCTGATTCAGTTCTTCTTTTGCAGCGGTAAGTACTCCACTCTTTTGGATTGCTCCATGAAATCATTATCACAGAGCGCAGCCAGATTTCTGGAAGTCCTGCCATAAGCAATTAGTTCTTACACAATTAATTTCCATGAATCTTGTTCTAACAGTGATCAGGGACATAGCAGCCTCCTCTCTTGCCTGTGACAAAACTTGGGAATTGCATAGCTATTGCCTTAATGAACCTATGCCCATTCTGATCCAGTTTGCTGAAATCTATGTTGAAAATGCTTTTCCTCTCCCTTCTTTCCATTCTAACAGCATTTACATTTCCAAATCAGAGTACCCAGAGGCACATCACAGATTTTATTTTCTCTCCGTCAGGACCTAACAGCAACCTTTAGGAAACACTATATGAATGTGGAATCAATCCGCCTTAACAAATGCATGTTTCTTAAGTCTTGTTTTTTACACTAAATGACTTGGCACTGACCTGTAAAAGGGGCCACATCATTTAGCATTTATAAATAAATTAATTTCATTTTTACAGTAAGAGTCTGTCAGTCATGGAGTCCCTCCATGGTTTCTGCAGGTTTCCTCTCCCTTGAAGAGAAGAACATACTGTACTTTAAGCCTTAGTTGAATGAGTGATGTGAGCAGCTGATACTACAAAATGAAGATTTTAACTTTTAGGTAGCTAAATCAAATTAGTGGGTGAAATAAACTGGCTGCTGATAACATTCATACCAATAAAAAAAATCAACTCAAGATCAATATCCAAAGTGACTTGAAACTACTTGGCTACTATACTTGCCTTACATCATTCAGTACCTTGCAAAGGTATATACTTTGAGGCCTAATTTAAAAGAAGTGACTTATCCTCTTGAATTCTAAAATGCTGTGCAGCTGGCGGTCATCAATTTCCACTCCCAAAACTATCAGTGCTTCTCCAGTTATACAGTTCACAGAATGTTAAAATGTAGAGTATCATCAATTTTTGGGGGCTCTGACACCAAAAATGTGTACTGTAATTCAGAAATACTCATTAGTTCTTGTGCAGGTGGTTAACTGTTTTACATGAGGGTGTATACATGTCTCATAATAAAAGACAGATAAAATATATATAGAAAAAATCTTGTTATTTTTTATTTCCTAGAGCTGTGACACAGAACTGGTTATCAGTTACTGGGAGGATTTGAGGAAGTCTTTGTTTCATTGCCATCTGCTGGCACGCCAGCAAAGTACAGGTTACAACCTGCTCTCCCATACCCAGGTCATCTATTACTCTGGATTCTGGTCTACTAAGAGAAAATTTTTAAAATCCCTTATTAGATGCTGAGAAAGTATTGGCTATTAAACATGCTGTAAGACTGTAAATTACGCAGGAAAAGGGAAACTTGGAATTTCCAAGTCACCCAAGGAGCTGCAGTTAAAGACACTGGCTCCCTGGAGAAACCTGTGAATCCAATCAAACACAATGCTGTAATTACAAAGAAGTGTGTTTTATTTGTTTGGGTTTTCAGTTCAGAAATAACAGAAAATGCTCCCAGCTCTTAACCTTGGCCTGAAATCTTTGCCAGTGTCACAATACAGTAATTCTGACACTGCAGAGTCTCTTGTAAATTATTCTGATGTATATCTAAGATTTTAAAAAATCTCTAACTGCACTGGAAGAGTCTGGGATTCAATGCCGGACATGTAGAGCGCACAACAGCAATGAGAAAGCACAAGAGACTGATCCAGAATGGCCCTTCTTTGATCTCCCTTCAGAAACAGAGAAGTGTTTAAGGGCATAATCAATAAGAGCATACGTATATCAATCCCTGTCAGGACTTGTAAAAGCACCTTTGCCTGGAGGAAGCAGCATATGGTGGGTTTTTACTTACCTAATGTTTAGGCACTATGACCAAGGTAATCTACTTACAGCCTTTTCTGCAACTCATTATTAAATTGCTTTCTACTCTGGCTTAACCTCTTTACACATAGTGTCATTTAATGTACTTTCACTATGCATATTTAACATCCATGCTTCAGACCTTTTAAAATAGTTCAAAGATAAGTAAATAATTAAACTGCATTTCTATGTAATACATTAAACATCTAAAGTACATATTAAATGGCTTCTACAAGTCCACTGTGCCAGGAACAGAACACAAAGCATTGTTTCTGAATATCAGCCTCACACCTATTTAAAACAAAACAGAACGAACCCAAAAACCCAACAAATCCTAAGGCAAAATAGAAAATCCTACTGCAGTAATTTACCTGGATGCAAAAGAACCATTTTCCACTCAAATTTTACCTTTCTTTCAACTATCAGTTTCAGATTTTGTGTTTCAAGCATCTGAACAGCATTTTATTGGCTATCAACTTGTGATGTCCCCTTCTTTCTTAAATTTTTAACTCTTCCCCAGAAACAGATCACCCACTCATGTATTTCTGTAAGCTTCATTCTCGTCAAGCGCTGTCCAACACACTCAGCAGGATTTAATATGAGCTGTACAAAAGCACCCTTATATCTAATACCCACATTTCCAGCTGCTTCCCAGAATTTTTAGTAGCAATTAGGTCTCTGTGCCTCTAAACAAACATGGAACTTGTTTGTCCTGTCAACAAAACAGCATCCATCAGTCCTCCCCCAGTTAACACAGTTTGATATAGCCTTTTGATATTCTTCTGACAGCACTCCGAACTATTTATCTGCAGGACTGTGGCACTCAGCAGGGAAAAAGATATAGGTCCCTGTCATTCCTTTATTTTCCAGGCTTGGATTGACATGAGATAATGACAGTAAAATTGTTTTCTTCATAAGGGACACAGAAAGACAGACTGACAGCACATCCCAAACTTCTTCTCCTTCCCTCTCATCATTTCTAATGAGAACTGTCCCAATTCCTCTACTGAGGGAAAATATCACACAGATTCCTCCACCATGTCCATTCTTCTCTAAAAAGATGCTTGGGAAAGCAACCATCCAGAAGGAGCTTTATTCCAGAGACAAAGTAAGAGCAGTCCATGTTCCTATGAAACCGACCCAATCGCACAGAAATCCTCTGATCAAAAATAGCAGAGAAAGCTGACAACACCAATTATTGAACTCCTTCAACTCACTCTGTATTAGTTTCTGCAGGTTTTCACCCAAGCTAGACACACACATACACCCAATTATTCAGGGTATATTCTTGTCATAGGAACAAATTAACATACTCTCCTCAAGTATCTGTTACACTGATATGTGAATATCAGAACTGAATTACAAGAATATGCTCTACAATCATGAGCAGCTGAATGTTCTAATAGCAATACAAAGCATATTCACTGAGTATTTTTTGGCTAAAGTAGGGAAAGAAAAGTTAGAAATAAGGAAGAAAATTAGTAAAATGTACATTTTTATTAGTACTCACTATAATAGACCATGGACACACACAGCTGGTCCCTGGCTTGGGAAGCATAAAACTTCCAAAGGTTGTTATACAAAACAGCAGCACTATTTTTATTTTGAGCTATCCAAAGCAAAATAAAGATGTGCAATAATGAAAAATGAAATATTAGCTGGCTATTCTTACCAAGAACAGAGTTTAAAGGAAGCCAAAAAATAGGACCTTTCCAACTCTCAGATGCATGTGAGTATTGTCGTACCAAAGAAACAACTATATATTGATCGGAACTCACTGCTGACTGAAAGACGCTTGTACAATACGCACTGCTCGTGCAATTCCTTTCTAAAACATACTGCTGGTCAGTTTTGCAGTTCATGCTGGAGATGCTGTCAAAACCTCATGAAAAACCAGAACAAAACCTTCAAATTAGTAATGAAGCAATTTCAAACTGGGTTAGTTAAAACTGACAAATAAAGATATCCACATTCTCAAAGGAAATGGCAGTAAGTTTGTTCGTGTCTTCTTGGTGGCATCATTATGCTCACTAGTATTTTAGTGATCCCTACCAAGTAGGCAATTATGGTAACATTTATTCCCTGTTCCACCACACAACTTTATATTGATATAACTAGTATAACCACAATTTACTGCTTCTGCTTTTAAGTGTCCTTGTGTGTGCAGCCAAAACCACAGCCAGAGCCCTACTCTACACAGCTGTGCTGGGTCAATACATTACTGCCCCATCTTTTCTTGGCTTTCTTGCTCTTTTTTTAAAATCAGGACCATGACTCCCATGGCATTTGATATTTGTTTCTAACTGGTATTTCCTACACCTCAAAACTGTTTTTATTATTTATTGATCCTTAATTTTCCAGTTTAGATGTACTTACTAATAAGCATCATTAGAAATTGTAAGCATTTCCAAATGGACAGGCAGAAAAACAATTTTCTAAAGTTTTTTGTATTATAATAATAGGTTTCGTGTTGCTTGTGGTTGAGGTTTTTTTATATCTCTGTATTTTTCCCCGCCATGATTTTGGTCTGTGTTGCTCAAAGAAATTGGAAAGGTTAATTGAATTCTTGTGTATTTTCCAAAACCTGGTAGTTTGGAAAGGAGATGAGACCATAACTACTGTCTCTACAAGAGACAGGCAAGCAGAATTCAACAGAATTCATTCCTCCATCAATCCATCAGCCCACACATCCAGAAGTACTACACCAAGGCAGCCAATAGGGAAACATCTCTGTACTGGAGAGTTCACACTCTTTTCCAGGACTGGATTGCTGCAACAGAGGACTCCTTGAGGTGAGAACACAGATGTAGGCAGAAAACGAAAACGAGGCATATCAGGAGGGAATTCAGGGGGTAAAGGAGATAAATCCAAACGAAATCAAGCTTTGCTTTCCACAGGACACACTACTTAAGAGAGCATTGCACTGTTTGCTAGAGCTGTTCACTGGGATTGTGCTGTGGTTGGCAGCAAGATGCCTCTGTTCAGAGAAGAAAAACGAATGTGACAAATGTACTTGACATTTAATGGCTCCCAGAGTGTGCCCATTCCTAGGGAGCAAAAAGCTGATGCAGCACATGCCCAAGGCATTGTCTCTTGCAAAATAAGAGCCCTAGTCTTTACTGAATAGTTTATGTAACTATAAAAGATGAATCTATGATTACAATACTCTTAACTAAACCTTAATCTTTAGTCCTGCAAAATTTTTGTCACATAATTTTTCCACTGACGAGTATTTATAGACAGAAATTATCTTATAGAACATGATAAAAGAGTAATGCTGGCAGTAAAAAATTCTCAAAATACTTCATATTTTAAGCTGTAGTAAAATACAAGGATTTAACTAATAGATGTGGTTGCATGCTTGTTATACCGTCACATTTTAATAACACAATTACCTGCAAAACCAAGAAAGTGATCAGAAAGTCATACTACAAGTTTCTAATTGATTTTCATTGTATTTCTACTCTGTGCTTCCTACTTCTACATGATTTTACTTAAAGCCAATCTCAGTTTGGTTACTTAGAACACAGACCAATCCAGCAGACAGTAGAAACTATTTTCTGAAAAAGCACTGACTTCTCATGTTTTAGTTTGACATTAATAGGTAGTTTAAGAAAAATATCACTGTATGCCACACCACTTTAATTTAATACATATGGCGTTTATGTTTGGTTTTTTAAAATTATTAGCTTCTCTTTTTCTTCACTGAAATTGCATACTTCACCAATTCTTCTATATTGGTGATTTATTCTACAAATTACTCAGAGGTATGGATTAAAACTGCTGCTATGAAAAGTAACTTGATTTACACCTATTACCTTTATTCTTTAAGATGAAACAAATTCAGAAACAAAGCTCCCACAGACTAAAACTAACATCACAGGAAAATGAATTATTAGCTACTCACAACTACATGACATCATTACAAAGGAATGTTAAGATTTATCTGAACATAGAAACAAATCCCTACTGTGTGATCAATTTAATTCGGAGACATATAGCTGAATATGTGAGGATAATTTACAAAATGGGTCTATTATTATTGTTATTGGTCAATATATTTGAAGATAGATATGGATGTTTTTGTCTTTTCCAGTTAAGGAAAAAACATGGTGCAGGTAAAATTAGAAAATTAGAAAGAGGACATTACAGTTACACTTTAAGAAGGTTGTGTTTAAGGCAGTTCTCAAATAACTGGTATGGTAAGGTGCACCAAATCCTAACAATACAAGGGCAGTAAAATTAACTTTTATACAGAATTGCTTTAATTGCATTCTTTAGGCAGAAAATTTGTGACTGAATAAAATACAAAACCTATGCCACAGGAAGTGCTAAAAATGTTTCTTTTCTTTCTCACATTCATAAAATATTAAAAGTGGATCCAAAGACATAAACATTATTATTATCAATTGTTAAGTTTATATTAAATCTGATTGTATGATCTTGCATGGCCATCTGTGTTTCCAAGATCTCTGCAACAATACAACCCATTGTAGGTAAGAATCCACAAGACTGGGTTTTAAGAGATGTATTAAAATCTTTCATTTAATCTGTCTTCACTTTAAATGCCAGTGCAGCTGGCATGATTTTAAATATGATCAAGTAGTAAAGATACTTGAAAATACCTACCTACTGAACAAGGTCCTAACTCTTGGAATTAAATGCCTGTAGGCAACTGCTCGTGCATAATGCTTCTATTTCAGTGATCTTACCTCCAGGTGTAAGGGCCTCCTGTAAAGCCAAATGCAGTCTAAAGAATCCTAGAAATGCATTCTGTAACACATTATATGCATGTGAAACCTCAATTCCTCAATTACATTTTCCTCTAGAACCCAGGACTAAAACTCAAACAGAAGTTTTCCTTTCCTGCAACCTAATACCTGCCAAACATTGCCAATCTCCAAAGGAAGTAGAGACGAAGGAAAAAAAAAACCAAACCGAAAAAGGGCACTAAATGAAACACTGGGGAAAGGGGAAAAGTACTGAGAATAAAATGCTGCACAAGACAGAAAAGTAAAGTAAATTATTGCAGTATGAGACAGAATTACAGTGTAAAAAGGTAGAGCAAAGAGATATGAAAAATGCCTGAGGAAAGACATATGCAAAATACCAAGCACAGCATATAAAATTCAGCAGTGTAGAAAGTTTTAAATCAGGAAGTTCAGTCTGGCTGAAAGTATCTCAAGAGAAAATGCAAATGTTTCTGAGCTAGAACACAGAAGCTAAATTCTCAAATATGCACCAAACCATACTTTTCTGAGACCAATTACAATACACAGAAATTCCAATTATGTGTGTAGCAACACAAAACATTAACAGCACTTTACAACTATACAACCCCCAGATCAGTCTGTTATTATCTACAAAAATGTCTATGTTGTGATAAAATTTCTGCTTAGAGATCTCATATCTGCCTTTCTACGACAGATCTATTTTAATAAAGTTGTGGGAACATCCATTATTTCAGCCTTCTTTCTGAACAGTAATATTCCATAATCTGTGACAGTTATTTTTCCTATTAGATCATCCAGTTTTCCCAGAAATATTAATATATGAATGTTTAAACATGTTAAGATTCAAAAAGCAACAAAACTCATACAGAAATACTACAACACACATTTAGGGGTTTTTTTCTTATAGCAAGTCTTATCAACAGTTCTTAAAGGTTTTGATATATTCATACTTTATCAATGTCACAATAATTTCTTGGAGAGTGAAAATCAACTGTATGTGTATGCCATCAAGCTATGTAACACAACAAGAAACAAGTTTACAGCCATATAAAATTGCTTCTATGACACAGAGGAATGTATTTTTTTTCTGCCATGGAACATCCAAAGAATTATACTAATGCCTTCTTAGAGAAATCTGTCTCCTCAACATGGCCAAGATGCTACTGTCTCCCTGAACGGGCTTTTAAAAGAAAACAGAAACATAAGCCAGAGAAAAAATCACCCATAATAATCCCAAACTGATGAAGAACAGAAAAATAAAACTGTGTACCTCTGAAGATCTGATATGCAGAACACTTGGCTTAGCCAGAACTACCATGAGCAAAGTGAATAATCTTTACCTTACCATTTACTGTAGCTAAACCTACCTTAATAGCACAGGATCCCTGGAATTCTTTGCACCTGACCAATCAGGGAATACCTTTCTGCTAAAACTGACTGGTTTGTTTTTTTTTTAGTTTAACATTTTAGAAAGTAAGTACCAAATGAGATTAAACAAGGGTATAATTAAGACACTATTCAAAAACTATTACACATTAATTAAGAGCATCCTCTAATGAACTTTGCTATTTTTAAAAATGGATATATAGTGCACTGCACTTGATCTACTCTTGAACTATGAAATTCTGGGTAAATGACAACTGCACGCATATGTCAAAATATTGACTTAAGATCTTCAGAAGGATCCTATTACCATGCAGAACCATCAGAATACCAGATTTACTGCCTTATAAATGCAAACAACAAAAAATGATGGCCCATAATTTTCCAGTTCTATTGAATTTTTTTTTAAATTAATAAATGATATGGCTAACACTCCCTCCAGTAGCATGCTTCCCTTTGGGAAAGTAGAATTATAAGACAGGATAAAACCAATAGCCATTTCTTTTGGAATTCTGTGTTCGGCCAACAAGTTAGCAGCACGCTACCAAGTCCTACTTGCAATTTCAAAAGCTTCCCAACAGGTTCTCACAAACAGGCTGCCAATCTGAACAACTACCCATTTCTTCAGAACTCTGTATATTCAAAAGCTAACACTAGGGCACACTTCTGAAATTTTCAAGGACAATTTAGATCTGCATTTAAGAACAGAAAAAACTATTATTATTTTTACAGAGTTTTTTCCTAATAAATACAACCCCCCACACCACATTACTAACAAATCTTTGTACTAATATGAAATGAAGTATTACATACAAATACAAAACGACCCTAAGGAGTTAAAAGACAACAGTCCATTTTTCCCATTTATAATTTAAGAAACAGTCATTTTCTATCTACCAGGAAAAGTGTCCACTTGGGACTGATAGCTGTAGCTGCAAATATTTGATCATTTTTTGAAATCATATTCTGTCTAACCCATGCTCAAATTCAAACTTTTCTGATTAAAATTATTTATTCATATCCAACACTGAACAAAATTTCACTATATAAATAATGCAACTCTAATATGAAAAACCCAGTCATATTGGATTGAACAATCATCTGTGCCTTGTGCCCCACATTCACAGTAACTGCGCTGTGACCATTTACTACATGTACACTGAACTACCACCAGTGCTTCAACCCTTCACATGAAGCAAACTGAAGATCATCTGCACTTGGCTTTTCAGAACGCACAACAAAACAAAGAACACCTACTAAACAGCAAAACACAGAAGTCAAAACAGCATTACAAAGTGAAATAAAAACCTGTATCCTGATCTACTTGAAGACAAATTTTCTCCATGTAAACTTTCTTCAGCGAATTGTCCTTTTGCTTCAAAAATCTCTTGCAGTTACCACAAGATACAGTTACCACAGTTGTACTTAGAGACATTCAGACGATAAAAACAAGCTAGTACTCTTTTCTAATAGTAGTAGCAGCAGTAATAATAATAATAAGTAATAATCATTTGTACGTGTCTGCATTAACACGTAATGAATGTAAAGAGCATCGTTTACTTTGGAGAAAGCTGCTGCATTTGACCAGTTCATCTTCCTGAACACAATAATGCTGAGTTCTTTCCCATGACACTCTGAAAAAAGCATCAAACTTTAACTTTTACGTACAGCAAAATGGTAATTGTATAAGTAGTATCTGCAGTGTCTATTGGATATGCTGATAAATGACTGAAATCTAATTAAAGATTATAATTCCTTTGGTTTTCCTTCCAGCTAGTTTTTAAGAGAAAATAAATAACAGATGCATTTTTAAACAAACAAAAAACCCCAAAAACCTCAAAGACCCAAGTGCTGGCTAAAGAATTCCAATTGCTAGGAATGTATAAACCACATTGCTGTACCATACTGCATATTAGTTTAATTTTGTTTGAGGTAGAAACAAGAAAAATGAAGACCGAAGAGTATGATAGTTATAAAACACTTAAATTTTTGTGGAAGGATGTTAAATACTTAATAATTTTAGTAATAATAATAGTAGTGTGTTTTTGGTAAGAAACAAAAGCAGAATTCATGGTTACCATAGTTACACATACTCTTTGTTGTGTTTCAATGCCACATGATCTGATTCAAAGTAATACACATCAGGCTCTTCCTCATCCTCCTCTGCAGTGGGGATGTTGGCACTCTCTTTGGCAGATGGTACAAATCCAGCAACAAGCCTAGACTCAGAAAGTGGTTTTCTTAGTCCATCACTCCCATGATCGCCTGTATTACTATTTCTCTCTTTTTCATTCTGTTTGATTTCTCCAGACTTTTTGGGAGATCCATTGATATTATTAATACCTACAGGTACATTCTTTTCAGTAGGACTAAGATTATTTTCCTCAACCTGTCCATTTTCTCTACAAGGAGAGTTATTTTTAGTAGGGCTACTTCTGGCAGGGGCAGCCCTTCGTGGTGAAGTTCTCAACGTGTATCTGTGTTCTTGAAGTTCCAACATATTTGTCATCTGAGCTGAAACACAGTTCAGCACTGAAGAATGTGGTTCAGGTTCACCTGAGATTGATGCACTGTCATGGTGTGTATTCAGGTTGCTATTGGTGTTTTCAGCACACTGTTCCTTAGAGGCACTACTATCTCCTACAACATCGACCTCCTCCTCCGAATCCCTTAACAAAGATGACTGGATTTCAGAAAAGGACCCTGTGGCTGGCTCATAAGCCTGATTAGCATGCTCCTCAGGCAAGCAGTCGTTTATTGTTTTGTGGTCCTCTAACTTTACCTGTTCTTGAGAGTTTGTGCAAGGCACATAATGGTCTACAACACTGTCCTCTTTGCTGCTATTAAGCAACAATGAAGAATGGGCAAATGAGTTTCCATTTTCTGCTACTGTTTTGTCCTTGGGCGTGCGGGAACCAGCACTGTTTTGCTTAGCGTTCCCATCAAGCTGACAGTCATCACAGTTAAGAGAATTTGAGTCTCTCTCACCAACTCCATTGACAGTCTGATAACCTGCAACCTCTTCAACTACTGCAGAATTATTAAACCCTTCTGCACAGACATTCACCTTTTTAACTTCCCTTTTCTCACAATCATCCAATATAAGACATCGACAAGCTCGCTTAGTCCCTGTGGAGGCTGCATCATTGTCCGACACTAAGCTTTTATGCTCCAATGGTTCCTTCTCTGCTTTTGTGGGCAAGTCTTCCTCGGAACTGTTGGGCGCCTCCGAACGTAGACAGCGCTTAATTCTTTTCAAAACTGGAGAAACAGGTTCTGCTTGTTTTTTTTCACTATTTTCCACAGTTTGCTTATCACCATTATCTTTCTCTGAAGTAGACAGCCCTCTCTTTCTAGGGCTCACCCATGACTCCCGAGCACTCTGCTGTTTCAAATCAGTAGTTCTGCCACCGTTGCTGCCCTTCTGAGTTTGCACAGACTCTGGCCTCTTCTTTGGTGACCTGGATCGGATTTGAGGATGGGCTGAGACTTCCTCCGGATGAGCAATACTACGGTTCCTTAATGTTCTACCACAAAAATTTTCATCCAAACCATTTAAACCCACTGTAGATCTTGTAACACGAGTAGATCGAGAAGCAGCCATACTATGGCGAGTCCCTAAAGTATGTTCATCGTGATCCACTCACTGGGAAACCTTCAAAAAAATGTAAACAAAACAGTCAGAAGAAATATTTTAAAAACACCTACAGACACAGCAAATCTGAAGAATGTATTGTCCCAAATCTACCAATGTTAAAACTGAATAAGCCCATTCAATGTATTCATACTGCTTCTCTCCGTGGTATTTTTTTAGAGCATTAAATTTTTCCATCTCAGCTACAAAGTAGCTGACTTTGTATTTGTGGTTGTTCTGGCTTTAGCACTTGTGCGACTGTTGCTCATATTTATGCCTTATGTAAGGCTGGAATGTCCCAGTTAGGCTCTAGTTACTGAAATACACTGTTTTTGTGTATTGTACATATGTTATAAAGTATTGGTGCTATTATTTGAATTTGTCTGTTCAAGTAAGAGGTATGAGATTGCACTCTTAATATCCCACAGTTTCTAGTTACATGGTTTCACAGACTAAGAAGTAAACCATTAAAATTGCATTTGCTTACTCAGTTGTTGCTTAAAGCAAAAAACAAATCTCTCATCAGTAACAAAACAGAACTGCAATTCTAATTTAGCAGGGATTTTAAAAAAATAAAGCACACCACTAAAAAATACTTACAGTTATTAGTAGTAAAAATGAAATGAAACAGAATTTCTGAATCAGAATCATAAAATCTTTCCAGCTGGAAATGACTTTGGGAGGCAATCCTGTCAAACCTCCCATTCAAATGAACATGAGGCCTAAATTCAGATTTAGTTACATGGGACACTATCCAGCTGGGTCTTGAAAAGCACTGAGCACACATATTGCACAACTTCTCTGGGCAACCTGTTCCAGCATTTAACTGTCCTTAAAGCAAAAATATTTTTCTTATGCCCAGGTGGGGCCTCTTCTGTATCACTTACGACAACAAAAAGCCTGGCTCTATCAGTAATCTCCTCTGAGGTACTGGAGGACTATTTTCCAAGTCTCTCTCAGTCAGTGAGATGAATCATCACCTACATCAGATTTAAGTAAATTCAGACTCAAAGATAAGTTTAAAACATCCCATTTCAGAGTGTCTGTATTTCACATTTCAGGGTGAAACGCAGGAGTACGTGACCTGCCCAGTATATCAAAATTACATTTTTAAGAGAAATCAGTTCAGTCTTACCCTTCTATTCATTTAATCTTTAAAAATTAATGTGTCAAACTGCATAGCGCTACAGATCTGTCATAATAGCCTAGCTAATGAATAGATTCACATTTGTGCATAATGGCATACCTTCCCTTTTTCATCTACCCAAATTCCAGCTTATACAAACCTGTTCAACTGTCATATGATGTGAAGACTACAAATTTAAAATATGGAACCAAACCTTTCACACATTACTTGGAAATGCTAGAAATGACAAATGGAGAAAATTGTTCAAGAGGTGTTTTTCATTTTCAGCAAAGAAGAAGGAAAAAAGAACATAAATTCTCCCTACTATTTAAAATCTACTATTTAAGTGTCAGATGGTCCTAGAACAGAAAAGAGAGAATGAGACAAGACCACTACACTCTCAGCCAGTACAATTCTGTTTGACAATTATCAGTGTTTACTCTATTGTATATTTAGTAATTCATAATGCGAGCAGTATTTCTTAAGGAAAGCAACGTATCCTAAAAGTATTGCTTGGTGTAGTTCTGGACAAAACTGTAGCAGAAAGCAAATAATTTTATGTACATGTGGTATAGCTCTATACACAACTGTGTATGACAGCACATCATTTTTTGCAACAAAGAAAAAGACACTTTTAAAGTGGAAATTTCAAGTGTTCTCAAAACTGCGATTTATATATGCTGCTATGACCCTCCTGCTTGTTAGCTATTCCTGATGCCTTACATGAATGCCTGGAAAGGTGCACTGCTTGTATTCCTGAAAATACATCTAAAGAACCACTATAGTGCTAACTTTCATTCTGTCCACTTAAAATCAAGTAAGTGTGAGCTCTCCAACGCACTCTGCCCTAAGAGAAAACATAAATAATATGTCAAGCGGCAAATGGTCAAACATCAGCAGCTGATTGAAGAGAGCAAAACACTGTGTTTTCTATAATGGTTTTTTATACCTATTTTCCACATGGATAAACTTGCCTGCATATTCTCCCTCTTTGTACACAAGCTCAATACCATCTGGAGAGTGATCTCATTTGGGGTTGAACCCAAACATGAAAAACAGGCTTTATTTACATATTCCATTTCCCCTAGGTTGTTCTAATTAAAGCTAGCACACATCAGGGGTGAGTAACTGACATTTCAAATCAATACCAATAAAACAACCTAAACCAAATTCAAATGTATGCTTTGGTTAGTAATTACTGCTGAACTCAACAGACTTTAGAAATCGTAGGTAAGAGAGAAATCTTTACTGATTTGCTGGTATGATACTTTCTAAGGAAATGCACCTTACATGAGAAGATAAAGTTACTATTTCCTTAGCACAAATGTAGAAAAACTTACCATTGCAAAACTAGAAGAAATATAAACTTCTGGCATTTCATACAGTAGACTCTTACTGTACCACTCAGTATCAATCACCATTTGCTGATATCCATCATGTAATCCAAGCACTTCACTAGTTTATGCCATCACATTAACAAGATTTTGTAAACTGTTGAGAAAAAGACAAAGATATCAATAAAACATTTAAAATACTATATTGAAAATTAAGAAGAATGCAACAGGACGTATAAAGAATAACAGCTTCTTTTAGAAGAAATTATAAACTTTAGAAGTGTCCCACAAAAAGAAAGGACAACATGCTATAAAGTAATTAAGAATGAGAAATGCTAATTTAGGTTTCAAATGTAAAACATCTTTCTTGGTAGGTTCTAAGTGATTCACTGTATCACACACTAACTATGCAAGCAAATGAATTCACAGGAGTCGTCTTAAGAGTGTGCAAATTTCAGAAGGTATTTGAAGAGACACAAGAAAACAAGAAGTGAAAGGTAGTACTACAACTAATGAATTATGAAATGCATTGTCAAATGTATTTTATAATTAGATACACAGTGAAAAACTCTGCTCTTTAATTTTAACTAACTGAGCAGAACTCTAAACTTATACTGGCTCCAAATCCCTGAATAACCTTCATCTATACAACAGGACTAAAACGATTTCTAGAGTTCACATTAAACTTATTCTTCATCCAAAGAACACAATGTATACTACCTCATTTGTTGTGAAAGTGAAATATTTTGGATATTGAAAGACACAAATACATCTATAGATCCAAAAGTCACACCATGCTTTCAGTCATCTCCAGTTTGGGCATTTGTGCCAATGACCAACTTGTAAAGACACACCAGCAATCACATTTAATTTAAGAACATCTAGTACAATGAAGGCACCGTAATTCACTAAAGAATAGTGGTTATTGAAGCTTTCTTCATATTCTACTGACTTCATACAAGTGAGCCTATTTTCATCTGGGCAATTCAAAAACTTCATGATGCACAACACAAGCTGACTGTTTCCTCCATATTCTTCATTCTATACAGTTTTTATATTTTGATTACTGAAAATTGTCTTTACTTTCAACCTAGCTAGGATTTCACATTGGTACAAGTAGAAAATTAATTCACCATTAAGTTGCCAATTCAAAATACAAACTGAATTACATAAGAGGAGAAAAGATTAATTATGTCTTAATTGCAGTGAAATTCAATAACACAAGATGTTTCTACAGTGATGTTACATGAAGTATCATAAATTCTATTATGTAGCTAACTAAATCAAATCAGGTTTCATTTATTCAGTGGGATTTCTCTATTTAACAAACAGCAGAGAACTATCATCATAAGACAAATAATGGAAGAACAAGAAGGCAAAGACAACCACTTGAAAATGCATGTCTCTTAATCCATATTATTGCCCTTCCTAAAGATCCCTTTAACTGATGCATCTGGAGATACCCTAAGTATGGCAGATTTTGAACAACTTTTGCAGAAGAACAACATACCCAACAAAAACATTAAAGCTCAGTAACTCTGGTAAAAATACAAAATACAGAAAGAACATTTAAACAAAATATAACAGTGAGTCAATCAGGAGGCCTAATCTCAACATTTTTAATTACTTTACCAGTCCTATGTAAAGAACATATGAATAAGTTGTTTCAGGAATGGCTGGAAGAGTAATGTCAGTTTTTTGTCAGATCTGTACACCTCATCTCCCCCAGGTTTTTTTTGCCCAAAACAACCCTATTTTACTCACAGTAGGAAAGACACAACCCCTGCTGTGTCTATTTGCCTTTGGGGACAGCGAGAGCATTTTAGACACAGCAAAAAGATTGTGTAAATATCAAAGAGGAAAAACCAAGGTGGGTAAAAAGAGTTTTAGCGAGTCAGGAATTATTGTTTGGTAGCAGTTTGCAAGGATGGAGGAGGGAATAATAATTTTAAAAACCAGAAAATTTTAAGCACGATACAGTGAAATGATTGCACCTTAATTACACTTAAAACCTAGAAAACAACATTCACGGGGGCTTAACAAGTCAACAATTATATAATTTTTCTCAGAAGTTTCCTTGGAAAAACTGTCTTGAAAATTAACTATTATTCCTTTACATTGCATAACCAATTACAATGACATTTTTCACTTAGAACAACCACATCTTCTGTGGGAGAGAAATTCAGTGGAAGAGTAATTTAATGTTTTGGACACCATTCATTTTAGAAGCAATTTATGAGTAGGAATAAGGAGTGCAAGGGAAACTAAATGAGCTTTTAGGTATTAAAGCCCTTTTTCAGGGAACCACATCCACATTTAAGAAAGAATACAGGAATACTGCAACAAAGACTGAAAGTTTGACCAATGATAATCAGCTAAGAAACAACACAATGTGGTTTGCAGAGCCCACTAAAACTTGATAATCTACAGGTAAAACAGACTGTAATGCAGACAGAGCCAAAGCTCTGAAATAAATAAGCGACTCTGAATTTGTCTCTTGTGAGGAAGGACCTGTGTAAGTAGACAGCGAGCAAATGTTGCTCTGAGCACACGTTAATCAGTATGGACAATCTTCAGAGTGAGACTGAAGTTCAGCTGCTTACAGAAATTGTCCCTGCATACAATCAAGAATTTCATGACAACACACAATGTATTTCAGGACATGTATTTTTGCATTTAAGAACCTTTCAACTGACTAAGCTTTAGACAGACTTTACCAACACAGATAATATTCACATTACACTAAAATTTTTATTTAACCACAAGCCTATTTAGCAAAGTTACTGAATGCTGAACTGTGTGCATGAAAACTTCTTGCAACAAAGGAAACAAATTTGCATAGAGATGAAAACCAACAGTTAAAGACAGCAGAATGAGGAAAAATCCTTCCTAAATATGCAGAACAGACAAATTTTTTACTGGGTTAAGCCAGTACTGTCTATCTGGGTGTCAAGTATGAGCCCAATTGTTTAAAGGAATTCAGAAACATGGATACAGTTAAAAGTATGTTCCATGTGGCCCTAAGCTAGAAAATAAACAGTGAAAAGATGCAGTCAATACATGAACATACCTGGTGTACACCAGACCTGAAACCAGCAAAGCAACAGAGGCCTCTACTGTAACTGTGGTGGAATTATATATATGGAACTTATGATGGATAAATTAACATTACATACAACATTAAACAAATAAAAAAATAATTGTGTCCTGGGGGTGGGGGAGAACAGACTCTTGCAACAGCAAAAAGTCTCCAATAGTTATCTGATGTCACTATTTTATGAAAATGGACAATATTCAAAGTCTTCCACAACAATTCAACCATATAAAACAGAATAGATTGTTCATCTGATCTAGAGTATAATGAATCATCTTCATATTGAAGAGAAATAATCTGTTCTCTTCTTCTGAGTCTCATCAAACAATCATCATTCTCAGTGATAATACTGCAGTGATAAAGATTCAAACTCTTCCCAGTGTTCAGATATTGCTTCTGTGGATATCTGATTGCAGGAGCACTCTCTAGTGCCATACACTTCAGTAAATCCCCAGATTACTTCAGAGACAATATCTGCTATTGGCAAAGTTACCATTTACAAGAGCAAAATGTGATACATATATAACTGCCCAAAGTAATAAATAAAACTGGTGAATCTCTGTGGTATAAAATAGCAGTTCTTAAATTCTCTGCAGAGCAATGGCATGTTACTTAAAACAGTACATTTTTTAAACTGCAAGCAGAAGCTATTTATGCAAACAATCTAATCCCTTACAGAAGTATTTGCCCAAGACAAAAAAAATTAGCACCTCTGAAAAGATGAGAATTTGCACAGACACTAGATTATTAAGATTTTGGATTATCTCCACACAGAAAATACATCAGTTCCTAACGAAGTAGTATTACTAAATTAGGGATGAATTTCATTTAACAAATTATATTCAGCAGTCTATCACATCTAGAGTATGCCAGCATCCCTTCCCACACATACTGAGCTTCACATAACTACATTAGCAAGAAATCAGTTTTCTGAAAACAGCATTTTATTTTTCTGATTCTACATTACATCAAAACAAGCAGTACTGTCAAATGATAGAAATAACCTCTACCAACAGACATTATGAAGATCTTACTCGAAATAATACATAACAATAAGCAGCTTAAAGCTATAATGAAAGCTTAAATGCAATAAAAATAAATAAATGTCACTGGAATTATTCCGAGACTTCAGCTGTCTCTGACACAGTCAGATTATATTACATATGGTCAAAATAGAGTCTCTCAGAATGGGACTACTTATATTAATCTTATATATAAAAGGCTAGTAGGATAAAGAAAATAAAAGGAAAAAAAGGAAGAATAGTAGGAAAAAATTATCAACAGGTTTTAAAAGCTAGCAACTAGCAAGGGAAATGTTTTACTCAAAACTGAAACTGCAAAGAAGCAGAAAGAATAGTTCAATATGCTATTTCTCTTCTTTGAAATAGATGGGTTCACTAGGCTAGACAAACCTATTCTTACATTAAGAGGAAAAAAAATCTTTTAAAAGATTCTTCTTATGGAAACTTATTTCTACTTCTTTCTGGAAGAAAAAAAAGTAATGGGCAGGTAAACTGAATTGGTACTTAAATAACAGGCTGTATGAAAAAAAACAAAAGCTCAACCTCCTCCCCAACAGTCCTACTCTTTCTCTAAAACCAGAAAATAAAAGAAAAAGGTCAAACGAGAAAGTTACATGACAATGACCAGCAATGTACATCTGTTCCTCTGCACCCCTTCCACTGAGCAGTGTTATCAGAACTGCTGACAGTACTGGAATTTCTCACTCTTCTGGGCTACCTATATGAGGAAACTTACTGGGAGGATGGGTATGATATAGGCATCACCTCTCTTCCAGCCAGACATTCCAGGATAAGATTGCAAAATCACTTCACATAAAACTAAATATGAATTATACAAGTGTGACTTTACAGCAGAACTCTAGAAAAGCAACCACTATATCAAATTTCTTCTCTCTAAAGCCTGAAAAACTTTAACTGCATTCAGTTTCTTGTATCTTGGCCAAATTAGAGTTTGTGCTGAAATTATACATTGAAGCATCTGTCTCAGACTGATATTCCCACCCTGCTGTCTCTCTCCTGAATTCCCAGTCAAAATAATTACTCATTTCTGTGCACAAATATGGAAATTATTTTAAACCCTTCTTACTGCTTAAGACATAGCTGACTGTTTCTTCAAGAAGGTTTCCTTCCTCCATATTTTGGATTAAGAAATTGGAATTCAGCACAGAGAAGCATTTGCCTGAGAACAAAAATCCTGGTGGAGCTGTGATGAAGACTGTCTGAGGGGAATGTTAAATGTGAATGCACAGGTAAGGAGAGCGGCTGCATTAGCAAAATGAGAGGATGCTGACTGGAGAAAGAGACAGACTGGAAATCCTGAAGAACTGCTAGCAGACAAAGTCACAACTGTGGAAAAGAAAACTGGATCTGGGAGTAATTGGAAGGAAGAGGCAGAATCTGTGATTTTACCTAGTCCCAACTCACCTACACACATCATGTAGCACGCAGCCCAATTGTCTGTCACAAACACCTGGGACAACTCAGTCAACACAACTATTTGCGGAACTATGAAATAAATCTACAAATAGGTCCGAGTTGAAAGTATAATCTTTTCTTCTTTTCTTCTCAGATGGCTCCAGATGAATCAATTTTTCCTTTGGGTGATATTAAAGGACAATGTATGGCAGCACAAGCATGGGATCACATGGCCACAATAAAAGGTGAAGATGTGAACTTTGTAAGGTTGTACCACAGCCCCTTGCAACAATAAAATACATTCCACACTTCAACACACCATCTGGAGTGTTCACCTTAAGCATGTTGTCTTATCAGAAAAATGCAAAAAATAATCATTTAATACAAATTGCACTTGTCCTGAATAAAGACAGCAGCTTTAAAGTAAACATCCTTACTGAACTTACTTTATTGACTCATATGTAGTCAATAAAGTCACTCCTGTCTGATATAATTAACTTATCAAGAAAATTAAAACCAGACTATGTAAATAACTTCCATGTCCCAGTTTAAAAAATTATGCTTAGCCTCCCTCTATATCTTTATCACCCCACCTACCCAATCCACTTTATCATCCTAGGTGAAAGTCCCACTCTAAATTATAATACGCCTTTTTCATGTGAAACCATTCAATTGCTGATTAGCTGTCCTGTTATCCAAAGAGTATCTCCTGTGCAGGATTACCAAAACACGTGACTAATATCTTTGAGATATATTAAATCACACAGGTTCTTGAAAAGCTCATTATAAAATTAATTACACTAACTTAATTACAGTAACCATTTATCAAACTGTTACTCTAGCAGAAGACTCCAACAGTATTTAATCTTTTAAACACAGAACACAGTTTTATATAAATAGGAAAAATATTATTTATTTCCCGAAGAAGTTATTATTACAATATACAGAAAATACTTTGCATAAAAAGACATTGCTTTTTCCTACAGGTAGGCTGCAATTGTAAGAGGTCATGAAGTACTTAATAATCCTGCTAGCAGATCACAGATGAAAAGGAACTTGATGGAGAAAATCAGTGCTCTTTTACTTTTTCTTAAAAGCCCCAGGATAAGTCAGTTTGTTCATTTTTGCAGAATATTACACTAGAAATTACTATTCTGCCTGATTTACTATTGGAGCAGTGACTACAAACATGCTACCTTATGAAGTACACTGTAAAGTGCATATTGTATGAAATACAGTCTAGAACATATTTTTATCCCAGACAATTTTCAGTCAAGGGCATGCATTTGAAATGCACCAATTAGTATAGCTTTTTATATGCAAAATTACAGCATCAGCTCCATAAGCCTCACAAGGCTCTCACAATGACAAAGTGACGTACAACTCAGAGCAGCACCACACACACAGCCAGGTGCTCTGCGTGGGCTGTGCTTAGAAGTGCTGCTGCATTGTACTAAGGCAAACACAAACCCAGAGTTTGGAAAAGGGACACATGAGGCATGCAACAGCTCCTGTAAAACATTTTGAATGTTGTTTCAGAATTAAAGTGTCTTTGTTCTGAACTTTTCTTCAAAATTTAAAATACAGCCTCTCTCCCCAAAGGAAAAAAAATGTGAGAAGACTGTTTTCCCAGCTATCTCCAGTCATAAAAAGTGTTTTAACCACTTATTTTTCATCTGATAATGGTTTTGCCTCAGTCTAGGGGATATACATTATTCTATAAGCAGATAGCAATGGGCCGGCATTCTAGTCCTAAACATGGCAGCATTCTGCCACACATCCCATTGCACCTCCAATGCTTTGAAAGATTTCATGTTCCTCCCTCTGGCCACCTCCAAACCTCAAGGATGGTGTGGCAAATTCCCACCTGTACATGCACTGACTAGACTGCTTGCAAACCATGTATAGCATGTAACTACTGAGCTCAAATTCCCCTTGAAAAGAGGGCTACTGTTTTTGAGAAAGCTGCAAAGCACTCTACAGTTCTGAGATTTACTCTCAGCTAAATTTTGGAGGGTTGCTAAGCTGGACTAAGGATTCAAATATTCGTCAGTGACAACAGCAAACAGAGGGACTCCTGAATGTTTGATCTAAATCATAGCTCTAAATGCTTAAAACACATTCTGGACAGACCTGGGGCAGGCAGGGCACCCAGAACTATCCCAAAATCTATGAAGAAAAAAAAATGCAGCTTGTCACAGCTATGCTGTGGCCCTGCTGTGTCTTCTCACCAGATACATCTTCACCCTCCCAGAATGACAGGCATCCCTTGGCACCTCAGGTCACCCTGTGTGTATAATCACAGCACCAGTAACCACCACCACCCAGACGAGTTCTCACATGCAAAGGGCTTGGCAAAGTAATGGACAAGCTAATAAACAGAGTACGCTTTAAAATTGAATTTAAACACAGTAACAGCCTACTGCCATAGAATCACAGAATCATTTAGGTTGGAAAAGACCCTTAAGATCATTGTGTCCAATTGTAATTACTTGCCTTATGTCACTTTTTGACTGGCAGTTATTTTTAAGAGCCCCAGCTCTTTTAAATGCTCATGTGGCTCTATTACAACTGACTTTGACATATTAATAAAATTGCATTACATGAAGTCATTTCTCTGGTGAACAGCCAGCAGAGAAATATCTATTTTCAAAAGAAACTGAGATGCTACAGCTGCTGACATGTTTCACCACTGTACCTCTTTGCTAGAACCTCAACATTGTGGCAGTTCTCAAAACAGTGATCTGCAGTAAAAAGATCCATCCCTCCTTTTGCCTTCCATATAGGATATTGTTTATTTTCATTGCCTTGTGCTGCAGTTTGGTCTAATACACAGCACAACTGCTCCAGCTGTATTTAGCCATACGTGACAGCTCTGCCATTGCCGACAGTCTTTCAAAGCAGTTTTGAGCATGTTCCTGCTCTGTGAGCTGGATGTCAGCATCATCTACACCAAGAATGCGCCTTTCTCCCCAGAAATACTTGAAGGCAGACAGAAAATTTCCCTCAGTGCTTGGGCATCCTGACAAAACTGCAGATATCAGCACTTAAAAAATGTTTTACAATTTTATCTTAGATGCTTTTCAAATTCTGCTTTGGACTGACACTGAGCTTGTTAAGCAGAGAGGTTTAATACTCCTCTACAGCCTGACATTCTCAGTGTACATTCAGTCTGTATTTTTCTGAGTAAGAAGACTGTTATGCATATTTCAGTCTACTTGGATTGGGAGTTTCCACTGGCAAGTACTGAAGGTATTTTAAGTGCATTAGGAACTGCATTTTTAAAAAGCTCTTAAAGGAACAGTGAGCAGGTGCTTTCTGGTTTGCTGTCCTGTCTTCAGGCACAGGAAACAAAACCTGCAATATTAACACTATCACATATTCCTTTTAATCACAGCAGAGCTACTGCTGATAGAGGCCTTTATTTAAAAAGCCACCGACTTTATTGTAAGACTGCTCCCAGTTCAACTACTACATCACCTTTTTCTAGCTGCTTCTGTTTATATCAAACTACTTTCAAATAGGATAGCTGGCCACAATTTCCTTGATCTAACAGTACATTTGTAGCCTAGTTTACATTTTTAGTCAAATATATATAACTGAAATAGAACTATGACTGCACCATGTGTAATTTTGTTTTACTTGATTGCCATTCTGCTTTCCTCTCTTGCTGTGCTCAGAAGGTCTTTGTAGGCCAGTACATTCACTGATAAACAATATGCTGCTTTTTATTTCCTACAATTTCTATGTTCTGTCTGGCCTATGCTAACAGTACTAGCTGGAAATACAAAGGAAGTTCTGTCTGGCCTACATTTACATTTAAAATTTCAGCCTTTTAGTTACTCTTACTTTCTCAGTATGAACATCTTTTTCATTTGGACACTTTGGCATGAAATGTAATTAATTGCCAATGTAACTGCCCTGTAAAAATGCAGGGAGTTGTTTGTTCTTTTCCTACAGGTCTTTGCTTTTCCCGTGACCACTGACAAGGAACCTTTAGGCTTGCTCCACTTTCATTTTTCATCTAAATGCAGGCTTGCTCACAGGTTTTGCAGTTTCTACAGCCCTTGTACAGTAAAAATTCAGAATAGTCTGATTCATATTTCCTTGATCTTTCAAAGTCACAGATTTATTCCCTTGAAAGATTAAGCCAGGACAGTACAACTTTTCATATGGTACCACTATCCATCAGCTGTTTCTTCTCCAGGTATCTTATTAACATGCTGAATATACCTATTTTAGAGATTTAAAATGCATTTCAAAGCATTTCTAAGACTTTACACGGTTACTCTAAACCTACCATTACGCTGTCAACACACTGCTGAAATACAGCTACAGTTTACCCTCTATATGCTTTTGACTTCCTTTATTCAATTTTGTGATGCAAGGGACACCCAGATATTCTGCTTTGAATTTACTGTTCTTCAGGGTTTTGTTTTGCAACACTTAGTTGACGATTTCTTGCAACTACATGAGTCAATCTGCTTTCAAAACTATGCTCACTGTTCAAGCGTAAAATGAAAGACTGCCTATGAAGTGAAAAATTCATTCTGATTCTATTAGCCCATCGCACCAGCTGAATACTTTACCAGGGACTTTGTAAAGATCTCTCTCGATATTGAGATGTTGCACTACGTTTGCAGAGCAAACGTGATGTACTTATTACTGCCTAAGCACATGAGCTTATCTGTCACCGATGCACAGAGGCACTTGATTCCCTTTGCATGTTAATTGACTATTCATTTTCAAAACTTCTTCCTCATTAAATTTAAATGCAAATCAATTATGCTCAACATTATTAACTTCAAGCTTCTTTTCTCACACAGAGTAAGGCCACACGTCTCTGCAGTCGGTACTTTGTCTCCAACAGCCGCGATAAGCAGATGGTTAGGCAAGAGCTGCTGTGTATAATACCATTATAGCTTCCAAATATTTTTAGCTCAGAGTCCTCCTAAGTCATATGTGATTTCTATCTATTTTCTAAACTTCAGTGAATTTCTCTTCCATGAATTTTCTTTGTCTTCTCCTGAGCTCTCATAAATTTTTAGCATTCAGGCTATCCACTGATGTTTTTGTAAAAAGATAATTTTCACTTTTACAAATGGGTATAAAGACCTGGCAAAAAGGAAAGGCTACAAGCTTAGATACCCAATGCAACTCTCACAGCAACTTCAACTCCTTCTCCATTCTGCCTTCAATTGGCACCTTTTTTGTTTTGCTTTTTGGGGTTGGTTTTTTTGGGGTTTTTTTGGTTGGCAGAGTAAAATTTTTGTGTTTGACTCCTCTACTTTAGTTTTTCTGACTTCGTCTAGATATATCTTTTCAGGGATGAAAAAAAAACCTCGTGGTATTATCAAATATGGAAAGCTACGGCATGCATAAAGCATGCCTTTGCAACTATAATGTCACAGATGCTGCAAATACATACACTCAGCACTAGTAACAAAGGTCTATGTTTCCAGTTGTATCTGTCCTAATAGAACACATGAGACTTTAAGGCTTTAAGCAGCATCTTGCCTTTTCTCATTTTAATTTTCTGAAACTGAAGTAATTTCTCACAGATGTGACTTTTCTCCTTTGTCTCAAGACAATAGGATTCATGACTGCGATAGTATTTAATGGATTTTATACTTCAACAGTTATTAATTCAATAATTCAGGGCAAACTCTGACCACATTTTAATAGAATAGCAATTAGAACATTTAACCTTTTATATAAAAATATACATCTGGTTATGGTATCTAAAATTCTTGATAGTATCTATTTCCATAAATAAAACCGAGATGCTCATTTTACCATTCCTTGCAATTATCCTGTAACATCAGGATAAAGGACTGCAGAAACATTAAAAGGCTATTCAAGTTCCAGGTTCAGCCACTAGAGAATTTCTCAAAGTGCATGAACAAAGGAAAAAAAAGAGATACCATCTACCTTCAGCACATTTTATCACAGATTCAGGAAGCAGGAAGAAGCTGCCAGAAGGTGGGTCAGAGAGTGTGAATTATGTAGCTTCCATACCTATCCTGAGCAAACACGAGCAGATTGCCAGAGTTCAGACACTTCCCTAAATGGCTAACCCATCACAGCAGTAAAAAACCTGCACTTGCAGTTAAGTTCTTGCTTTGTCTCTGAGCTGCACACCAGGATTGTTCACGTGCTGTATCAAATGACAACACAGTTAGAAACTCCTCATTTGAAGAAATTAGATAAAGCTTAGACTAAACAGTTACATTATTTACAATGGGCTTAGATACTGACTTACACAAATACAATGTAAAATTGACTTTTTTCCTACTTTATCCCTCTGAAACATTCAGCTATAGGGATATGATTACTCCAAATACTTATGTCTTACAAGACCAAAACCAGTATGACCCACTAGCTTTCTGAATATGCCACAGATACAGTTTGGAATCTTTAGAGCATGAATTTGAAAATAATCAATAAAAGCAGCTACAAAGTTAGAAATCGTAATGGTTTGCTTTTGCACATTTACATTTATAAAGATATCAAGCAGAAGACTCTATATATGGTTCTTTTTAATAATAAATGACTTACAGTTTGCCAGTGATGTCCTAAAAAAGCCTTACTGGCCCCAAGGCACATTTTTTTCAAACTATTCTATGGAATTTAACAGCACTATATCAAACCAAGCACTATGTTTATTCCTTACATAGTACCTCTGAAAACATGACATCAAATATTAAGCAAGGATTAACTTGACAAATGTAGTTTACATACCATTCATAAAACTGCTTAACCTTTTAAAAAATATTATAGAAAAAAAACCCCAACCCTGATTGTCAGTTATCTTGGAGAACATCTAAAATTTCTGTAAAAAAATATGAAATTATTCAGCTGTGAACAACTGTATTACTCACAGCACAATGCTGTAGCTGTAAAAGAAGAAAAATAAATACAGTAAGAATATATCTCCTAGGCAGCCTTTGCTATATCTTGAACATACAAAGCCCTCATAACTCAGTGATATATTATCTCTTCTAGGGCAATAAGCAATTAAACACATTCCTTCCTTGATAACAGTAGGAAAAAAATACTACATAAAACTCTCATAGCTTTAAGAATTAAGTTTCACAGTATCTGAGGACATACCTTTGCTGTAAGATCCTAGAATTAACGGTTACTTTATCTGGTTTATCTCCTTGGTGTTCCGCATCAAGAAGCTACCCCAAATTTTGATTATTCTTATTGCCCTTTTCTGTACCAAGTCTAGCAGACAGATCAGTGTGGGATAACCACATTCAAAGCATGGCCTATGTATATCACAGATTTTTATCACAGAATAGTTAATATTTTATGTCATGACCCCTTTCTATTAATACTTAACTCTATTTACTTTTTTTGACACCTAGTGAAAACTGAGTTGATAGCTTCACAGAAATGTCTATCAGAAGACTTTCCTGAGCACTAATAGCTGATCTCAAGTCAGGGTTGGGCTTTTTTGCATAAAGTTCTTTTATTCTTATGCATTACTTCACATTCCTGACAATGAGTTTCTATTTTAATAACCATTTGCTCAGTTTTGTGAGATCCTTCTGACTCAAGACAGTGGTGAAATAAAGAGTCATCAGAGTTGTATCATCACTAGACTTGAGGAGAGCTTTTTTCTGCAATCACTGAAATAATTTTATTAAAATATCATTACATGTATTTATCAAAACTGAAATGTCCATATTCCAAACATCTGCCTATTTTAACTTAAAATGCCCCTCTTAAATTACATGCCAGCTAAGGTGAGCACTGCTTCCTTTCTGAGTTCTGTATGCACATAGTTTGGATTATCCTTGCTCAACTGAGTAAAACATTAAAATTTTTTTTATTGGCTCTAAGTGGTAAGAAAGGAGCAACTCTAAAATGTATGTGTATTTAAACAGCCACTAAGGAAATAAAAATGTAAATCCATGTGTGAGTTAAAATCATAATTAAAAATATGTTGGTGAGTCCAGGTTACCCATTTGCTGACAATGAAGCTTACAGAGACAGCAAACAGCTTTTTTAGAGACTGAACCCTCTTTCAGCACTTGACATCCAAAGGTTTCCACTGTCACTCCAAGTGGGTAACTCTCATAAAAATCTTGTCATTTTGCATTCAAACTACTGCAATGGTCTTTTCTCTGCCCTGCTCAATTACATCCACTTAGATACTTCCCAAAAGAGCATTTCTTTCTTTACTGTTTTGTCCAAGACACCACTTTCCCTCTACCTTTCTATCACAGCAATCAAAGCCACACCCATCTATACTCTCACTCCTTTATCAGCAGGGTGGCTTGACAGGCTGGTGAGCCTTCAATCATCCTCTCTTTAATTTTGCAGCAAGAGTTCCCAGGTGAGGTTTCATTTACCATTAAGTGATTCAATCTACAAAAAGGAGCAACCCCACTTCCCTGTAACTCTCAGGCACATCACCCCTATTTCTCCCATGTATTTGCTTTTGTACTCAATCCAATCTCACAGTGAGCTGATTTAGAAAACACAAGCCTTTACAAAAGAGTCATTTTTCTCCTAGTTTAGCTTCCTAGACAGGCTCACTGTAATGGTGAAATGAGCACAGGTGCCAGTGGAAAACAGGGCCCACGACTTTGCATTTTGGTGACAGACAGTCCTTGGATCAGGTTTGCTGTAATGTGAAGCTCTTCTCTCAGGCTCTCCCTTATGCTCTGTAAGCCTAGGCAGCACAGTTACTTCTCTTATCTTGGAACTCTAAACTTCCGTGCTGAGGATAAAAATATTTTATAACTGATGCACAGGAACCAATTCCACCATGTTATTGTTTTCATCTGTTTCTATTGCCCAGCTATAACCTGTCTTATTCTGAATTGTGAATGCTGGGGAAATATTCTTGCTGTCTGTTGCCACAGAGCAGGGGTCATAGCACCATGTCTTACTTTGTTTTCATTCTGTTAACTGTTCACTTCAATATAAAATGGTTAAAATTCTATTGAAAACCTAACTGAAGTCCAGCTGATGCAAGTCTTCACTAACAGAATCTGAGGTACAAAAAGAGGCATCTGAAGGGAAAAAAAACCTGCAAACTTTCTGTGTTCTTATTTGTTACTGATTCAAATCCCTGGACTCTTTTTGACATCCTCATTATAGAAAATATGGTCAGCGAAGGTCAAAAAGCAACAGGTGTCTACACTTCAACAGAAGCTAATTTCTAAGTATTAGAAAAGCAAACTTTCATTTCAAAGCAGTTGCAGGAGTGAACCAACCATGGAAGCCAAACAACAGCCCACACAGACAAAGGGTACATTAAATGGAAGAGGAGCAAACAGAACTTAAATTTGAGCTCATGCCACGTCTGCAAATCAGTCCTGCTGACAGAACAGACAGGATGAGAAGAAACGTCCACATGATTATTTGGTCCAAGTCATATAACAAAGCTGTAGTGACACATGAATCAAAACTGAAAATGGTACCAAGAATATTACACAGTAAGCTTCTCCAGAGCTCTCCTATTTCTCATGGAGAAATCTCCTAACCTTTCAGGATGGTTTCTTCGAGGGAATTTCTTTGGCCAAGTAAATACAGACAAACAACAATCCAAAAAGGTTTTTAGAAGGTCAGCTGATCTAACTGCAACTAATTCAATTATGAGATACACCCTAAAAGCAGCACACAAAGGTCTGATCACCAGTTACCTCTCAAGTGGAAAATCAATGTGACATGAGTCACAGTGGATAAAATGACAGTAACTGGCCTGCCTTTACCTCCAGAACCCAAAAGAGAAGCAAAAAATTCCCCCTCTACATTCAGAATTCTGACTGAAGAAAAAAATAACCCTTCATGCAACATGGGAATTTCCAATAAAACTGCTTCTGAGGTGGAATGAACCAGAGATATTTTCAGATCACGACAGATGTAACTGAAATTCACCAATATTAACAAGAAACTAGTTACCTATATTGTTGGTGTGGGGTTTTTTTTTGAGGTGCAGTCATAGAACAACAACAAAAGACTGCCTATCTAAATCTTAACATCAACAAATCTGTTCTTTTACACTTGTATAATCTGAATGGTTTTGACAACAAACTGTACTCCAAAAAGCAATTCATTTATGAAAATAAAGTATAGAGGATTCTAGAGGATATGTAAAATTCACTTTGGTTCAACAACTCAGACCTCCAAAATTCATGTCAAGAAATCTGAAAAAGACAGACTTCACTCTGGGATGGGAGAGGTGTGGGAAGCTTTATTGGCACTAGGACATCATACAAGGAGTGAATGTTTCTCATTGTCCTTTTCAGCACTGGCTGTCAGATGGCAGATATGTGAAGAACCTTTTTCATCTGAAGTATTTTAGGAATCCTCTTAACAAAGGATCACTGAATTCCCATGATCCAGAAAAATTCTCACCTGACCTCACTTAAGAGAAATTATGTAACTACACTTTGTTCTGTTAGAAACCACTTCCTCACAGATGGATTTAAAACTATCCAAGTACATATGAATAGTACATTGCACTATTGCAGCCTCTACAATGATACTGTGAATAATGATTTTTTCAGCCTGCCTTTTTCACAATGCACTGAATATAGCAGAATTTCCAGAAAACTGATGCAATAAACACCATGATTCTGCTGAAAATAGAACACTAGTTAAAAATAAAAAAACCCATAAGCTACAGTGGCTTCTCATTTTGACTGTTTTTCCAAGGTTAAATAAATAAATAGACCTGAACCAAACAAAACCAGAAATGTTGGTAAGTGAGCATTGAGAAGACCTGAGAACATCTAATTACTTTCTTTTTCCTGAAGTTCAGCTTTTGAGGAAATACACAAAGAACAGGGCTGCCAGCATAGCAAGGCACAGAAATATTGTCTAATCTTTTCAAGTGACAATCAGACAGATTAGTTACTAACAAAAGCAATACAATCATGTATCCCTAACCAGTAAAATTTGCTGCTAGTTATACTCTGACTTTTAGAGTAGACATGTACACAGAAAGTCCAAGTAAATGAAAAGAAGGTAGTGGGTGGAAAATAAAATGTACCAATACATTCTAATTTTAAAATGATTAATAAAATACAATTTTTGAAGTTGCCAAAAATTTTTTTACATTGGAAATAGGAAAATAACCCAACGCAAAGAAACCACAGCATCTGTTGTAATGTTAACAGCTTTCTACACTAAGTCTTTAGTCAGTTACCACCTATACACTGCCTCAGTCAACTCTGCAGGAACTGCTGCTCCGAACTCCAGGTTAAAGCAACCTTTTACAGACAGCTCTGTCTAACAATTGCATCTCAGTTTCAGCTCTTCAGGTGGAGCTTAGGGAATAGGTGCATCTGTCTCTGCCTAAGACTTAAGCCTTTGTGCCCTTACTACATGAGATACCACGATCCCTTTATAACAGGCTACAAAAAAGCCTCTGTACTGCAGTGATACACAGAAGGAAAATCCCTGGAAGACTTAAAATATTTGAGGAAGGGAACAAATTCCTTTTCTAACATCAGTCAAATATGGTTAACAATAATGTCTGCATTCTTCTGTTATTGATTTTCAGGTTTATGTAAGCAAACACTACACCAGGATCTAAACCCAGTGCCCTGTCAGTTACCAACACTTTGCTTCTTAACGGTTCAGTCACAATTTCCCATCAATTATAACAAAGAGAATGATGACAGCCTGTGAAGTGAAAGTACATGAAGTTTATTCCACATAATTGGTGAGATGGAAAACTGTACTAGAACTCTAATTACAATTAGGCTGTAACAGACTGAAAGTATCATTTTATGTAAATCCTCTACACTCTTTTTTAAATGCTGGGAATGTGACAGCATTTGTTTCACTTTAACCCTTTCCTTAATTCCAGAGCACAGACATATGTGACAAAAAGCCTATCCTTCATATGACCTTAACCCTGAGGCAGCTTTGTCAAATTTCAAACATCTGAAATGCTTGAACAAGGTCACATGGGATGTAGGAAGTTGATTTTGAACAGAAAAAGCGCAGAATAAGGCATTAACTGAATTTGGTTCAAAACCATTTTATCAAATTGGTCTTTTAACTCTAAAGAGCTGTAACAACTCATTTGTGTCAAGGCTACCTCTCCCAATTTAATCATATATTTCAAAATCACCCAAAAAAGTCCCAAAGGAGAAATTTTGTTTAAAACCAGTATATGTAATAGACAGGATACATTTTTGTTCAAGCTTATTTATACTGTGAGCATTACATAGCAATAGACATAAAAGACTGAAATCTATGCCTAATACATGGAACACAAACTGATTTTAAATAACAACACATTTATATAACAAACTCTTCAGGAACCTGAAGACTTTATTGTAATGATTATCCCTCAAAATAGGTGTCTCAGATATTAACTGTAATCTCTGTTTCACAGAGAGGAGGTGAAGTTGCATGGTGTGCTCTGTTTCAGAGCCTGGAATGCACCTGGATCCCTGGCTCCTCAGAATTTATCTTCTGAGCTTTGCTTCCCTTGAATGAAGTCTTCTGAAAGACTTTGATTCTAACTCAGTTTATTTCTTTTGGATCCCTAAAACCACATGAAGGCAAGTCAAAGGTATTAAATCTACAGTGAAGACTCTATTAAAGTTATATTCAATATTACATTACATAAGGCTTTAGTAAATACTTTATAAAAAACCCTTTAATGAATATATTTGATGATTTCTTTTAACTAAATCTTACAACTGTTACATCATTAATTTTTTTCTCTCCACCATGTTGTTTTGTAATTTCTTAAATCATGGCCCTCAATATTACAAAAACCTGAAAATTAGGAGAGATCTAATGCTAAAAAATCATCCTACCTCCTACGCCAAGGACGGAAAACTACACCTCAATCACCTCTAAAAGGAGGTTATTTAACCTTTTCTAGAGCACTTTCAGCAATAGATATCCCATTACTTCCCTCAGATACATAACCGTGTGATTATCTATCCAGGATAGATAATCTTTCCTGGAGCTGGAAAGTTTTTCCTGACATCAAAATCTCCTTTTGTGCTCTTTAGGGCTATTATTTCTCATCCCACCTAGAGAGAACAGTTTATTACATTATTCTCTGTTGCAAACTTTACCATATTTGAAGCCTATAATTATGTCTCCCCATCTCTGCTAAAGACTAAACAAGTACAATTCTTCCAGTCCTTCCTTAGAGGTCATTACTGCAACTCTTCTCTAAATACTCTTCAGCTGGTCCAAATCTGTTTGAAGCAGAGTAACAAGAACAGAGACACTGCATTATCTGAGGCCTTACATGGAGTACTTCAGAGCAACTTCCATCTCACAACAACAACAATCCTGCCCATATATCCCAGTGAGACTTCTGGGTTTTCACAGAATTGTCACAACTCCATTGTGTTGATTTTGTGATACAGCTATTTATTTACAGAACTGTCATCCAGCCAACTGTTTCTCATATTTAAATTTATTATTTCTACCAAAGGTATTATTTTGTATTTATTCTGTTAACTGAACTGCATCCCATACAGTTCAGGTCATTCATTCCACTTTCCAAGATCATTTCACACTCTAATGCTTGTATTGCCTCCCAGAATTGTGCCGTCCAGGCAATTAGTAAATCTGCTTTGTTCTATCATCCAGGCCACAAAACAAAAAAACAAACAGGAATAAATTCAAAAAATAAACCTGCACAAGACACACCTATGCCTTCAATCTGAAATATTCTTAAAGCATTTAATTAGTTAGTAATTAAGCAGCATGACAAACCTTCTCTTACAGTATCTATTTCTAGTGTTTCTAGATTTCTTGGCTGTGGAGATAACATTCCTAACTTCAACTCTACTGTACAGGCAGAGTATGTTTCAAATACAAACATACAAGGGAGGCTCTGTCACTCTCCTCCCTCTTCAGTTCACTTCTGTGTGGCACAGTAACCCAGTTGCATAGCTCCTCCGATTTGCAATTCGGGCTATCTTCCTGTTTTTCTTCCTAGAGATATTTCAGAGACACTTCAATTCACACAAAAAAACCCCTCACACCACTAGCTCAGAAAAATTCAGATCTCATGTACATGTATATATGCTAATAAAACAAAAACATCAACAAAAAGCAGGATGTTATGATGTATGTACCAACAGGTAAACTCTCAGGAAGAGTTTCTTTGTTCTTTCCTTTCCTTTCTGACTTAAATTTTCTAACTGAAATGTTTTAAACAAAGTTAGAATCATCCTTTTTAAGCAAAAAAATCAGCTATTTCTCATGACAAGATAATGTTAAAATCCCACTTCTTTACTACTGACCTATACTTGCAAAGATAAGCTTTTACACTTCTTACTGATACTCTGGCACATGTGGAGCCCCAATCAAAACAAATATTTGTGTTTAAATACTGTATTTAAATCTGAACTGCTAAAAACATCTTTAAAATCTTGGACAATCAAATTGTCTATCGTGCCAACATTCATATTCCTGTGTTCTGTGATGAAGTTCAATAAACCAGGAAAACTGGAGAGCAGCTAATAGCAATCTAAAACACTGCTACAGGAAGAATCAACTCTTTTCTGAAGCAACAAGAGACAAAGCAATCAGCTGTATGCAAAGCAAAAATATTTAAATTGACTATCAGGTAAAACTCTAACCATGTGGTGATGGAGCTGCTGAAACAAGCAACACAATGAGGAACTTTGCCATCAGAGGGAACAATCTCACTATGCTTCCAAAGGGTAGAGGATTGGACTCACTGAGCTTTCTTTGTTTCTATGTTTAACTGAATTCATCATAAGCACCAAAACACTGAAGTAACTTTAAAGAACAGTTATCGTAAATTAAGCTACTAAGCTTTTGAATTGAAGATACAACCAATTGCCTGTACCAGGGAAAGTAACTAAATGCGAACTTGAATAATATTCAGATTTTGAACACAAACTATATAGATTATCAACCTACTACACTACAAAACACAAGTATTTTGATTACAAAGTTGCTCTCCGTAAGTGTGGAGATGCACTCAAAAGACCTTTTTAAAGGTCCTTTTGTTTGAAAAACAAAAAACAAGTGTCCAGTAAGAACACACTATTTAATGTTCCACTCTAAATTTCTGAAGTGTCTTTTATGAGTTACTCAAACAGAAGGAAGGTTTTCAGAAAACTAAAACTCCCATGATGGTTCTTCTACAACCACAGCAGTTTTTCAACCACAAACCATATTTACAATGTTCTCAAAATGAGAACAATATACCCTTAAGTGTTAGAGTAAAGTTTACCAGGAGCAAATGGTTAGCAGCAGCAGTTTGACTTCCAGCAAAGAACACTTAATTTGGAAACTAAAAACAAAAACAAACCCTCACTACAGAAGTGAGAAAGTTTCTCACTTTCTGCAACTTCACTCCCGCCTACAGAGGTGGCAGAATTCTTCTTCTTCTTCAAGGTTTTTAAGGACAAGATCTACAAATATCTGCCTGGAATAATCCAAGCAATTTTAAATCAACCTGAGAGAAAAGGAACAATAGGTCCTACAGTACTGCATTTCTAGAACTCTGAGTGCAATCCAAATTTATGGATGTAAGAGCCAAACACCTGAATAAATTCTCTCTTGCAAATGTGGCTCCCTATGACCAGAGAGACCTGTATCATCAGCTTCCACACAATGCAAAGACTTACATTTTTGGGAAAATCAAAACAAAGCAAACCTCAATAGATTAGCCCTAGAGACCTTAAAGAGGGTCCTGGAAAGTTAAAAGGTAATTTAAAAGAAGAAAAATGGAAACAAAAAAGAAAAAAAGCACAACTGGAAGCAGAGCAGAGTGCAAAGGCTTCTGTTCCAACTTCCCCAGCACTTTTAGAAACATTAAGAAATACATTTCTTATTTCCCTTATGGTAAAACAGTAGAGCACAAGTCTTTCCACCTTGTATCAACCACACAACTATATTGACCAGAAGTCAACCTAAGTACCTGAAATGATCTGGAAGAACCAGATACAGACAAGTGGACCATAAAAATCATCAAGTCTCCTGGAAATACTGTGAGTGTAAAGCCTTCATTCTGTATGAGTCTGGACAGCATATCTCACTATGTAATCTCACTACACAAGTATGTTAGAAACACTGATAAACATCAGAGCAGTCACATGCTGCTCAGCTGTAGAACAAAAGCCCTTATTAGGATACATTCCCAAATTCTGTGAAATAAAGATCTAGTTATTTTTGCACACTAAGTCCATAATAACACTGAGCCAAATAATCCTATTTGCTATTTCTCTCTTTCCAGAAACGCTAAAAATGATGAGACAAGATCTACAATAGAGCTCCATCACAAAATATCTTAATAACTAAGCTATTTAATACAGCCTCTTAGTAATTATACACATGGAGTATGCATTGCAAAGGAAAAACCATTTCATTTAACAGTGGTACAACTGAGAACTGCAACAACTACCTATGTTAGATTAAACAACCAGACACATAAATTATCAGCAGTATTTCAATGTAAGGTCATTCATTGCTGCTCCTTACTGACACACACGGTCGCACTGTGTAATGCTCCTTCACAAAAAGCCTTTAAATTCAAGCCTGTAAATTCAAGGCACAGAATTTTTTATGGAATAAACATGACAGTGCTGGAAAAAGCCTGAAACAAAAGTTGTTCAGGTTCTTACTGACTTGCTAGAAGTTATATGCCAAACTAAATTAACTGCTAAGCCCTTCTAAGGCAATGGGAAGTTTCATGAGTGACTTCAGCCGAGTGAAAATTCTCACCTGATAGCTATTTTTTTGAACATTTTACCACACACTCTTTGAAGAGATGCATTTTTCTCCCCTGTGTTTAATACACATCATGTTTTTTCCCTTACACTTTTTTCCACTTCTGATTAAGCAAATATTATTAATCCAAAAGACAGTACAGCAAGATTAAAAGATGCTTGAAAACAAACCACAACACTACCATGTCAACTTCTTTTCTGAAAAGTTATACTTGCTTATGTAAAGAATCACATTTTGCTACTCCCAAGCCTACCAATCCTTACTAAATCACCAGACCTTGGAGCAGTTAGGAGGGGAAGCTAGTATCTAACCACAGGTTAGAAATACACCCAAAAAGCATGTTCTTAAAAGGTTGCACAAGTCAGTATTTAATGTAAAATGCACAGTACACTTAGAGCTTCACTCAAAAGCCTCAGTAAACAATCACTATGTAGTGATTAGTACAGCATAATGACAATATCAATGGAAAATATGCAAATATATGTACAACCATGGAAGAGCTACTACAGTTTGTTTAATAATAACTGGAAACATATTTACAAAATAAAATTTGGAACTTCAAAGCCTCAGTAACTTATTCTTTTATAAAAACTTAGTCTCAGTTATGTGTTAGCCTAGAACCAGATTAGTAAAATACTCCAAGACTACAAAAACTGCCAATGTTACCGGATAATCAGGGACAGAATACAAAACACCATAAGGAAGAAGCAGAACCATATGCTCTCCCTTAAGAGAGATCCGGATTAGGAGACAAAGGGAATATTGCTGAGCTGGGACACTTGGATACTACTGGAATAATTTTTCTAAATACAAGAGAAAACGGAACTCTATTTTATAAGTTTGTGATATAACGGGACATACAGCTTCCATCGAGAGCAGACTTGGGATGTTAAATAGCTCTCTTCTGAACCCCTGCATCCTTAAATATGAGCGCCCCTGTCCCTGCGGGGCAGGCGCCGCTTGGGCTCCACAGCAGAAACCCGACTGAGCGCAGAGGGAACAGCCCGGGCCAGGGGCGCAGGGCAGGCCGAGACAGCGCGGCACCGCCGGGGGGTCGCGGCCGCAGGGTGGCCGAGGAAGGGCCCGGGAGCTCCGGGTGTGAACACGGGCCCGCAGCTGCGAGCGCCGCACGGCCGAGGCAGCGCTGTGAACTCGGGACACCCGGCGCGGGGGTGGCACGGCGGGGGCAGCCCGAGGGGCTCTGCGGGGCAGCCGCGGCTGGCGGGCCCCGGGA
>VZRL01003197.1:2186432-2232946 GCA_013397895.1 Origma solitaria
AGGGGTCGGGGAGCGCGGCTCGGGGGCAGCGCTCTGCTGGCTGGAGGTTCTCCTGCCCCCACTGCCCGTTTTGTGCCCCCAAAGCGGGGCTGCTTGGTTCGCAGCCCCTGAGCAATTTCCAGCGCTCTCTCCCGACTTAGCTTAAGCGGTGCCCCAAGAACAGGCTCCGTGGGGTACTCCAGCCATCTAGATTATAACTAAAAATTAATCGATTGCGATTTCAAATTTCTTACTGTGGTGCTGCCTGCTTGTCAGCTCACCGGTGTGCGATCACCCAGAGTTACTATTGCCTACCGCCTGCAGCCTGTTCTAATACATCATTTACCTGTACTCCTACAGAGACAACAGAACTACTGTCTGTCTCTGATTATTCTTGAACCTCTCCGTTTTTTCCTGAAACACCGGAGTTACAATGCATCTGGAAGAGCTTTCTGTAGACAAGAAACACAGAGACTCACGTTTTCTGTTAAATGCTAATGAAATTCAAAAAACCTTTCTGTTACTAACAATTAACATTTCTGGATTGCTGGAAAATCCTTAGGTAAAACAGTTCTCTGTAACAGTTAAGTATTGAAGAATATTTTCAGTTGCTTGTAAAAGTAGTTACTGACTGTATCATGATGCAAGTGATCGATACTTTTGTAAAGAAAGCAGATTTAATAAAACCCTAATTGCCCAAATTGCAAGTCTAGTCATACAGACACTCCTTCTGCAGAGTCTGCAGAAAAACCTCAGCAGCTTTTCCACTTTCCCAAGCAGTTCTCACTTTTCCCTACATCTTGCTGACTTGGAAGTCTTCTGTGATCAGATTCAAAACAACTGAAATCCCACAAGAGAGAGAGGGAAATTTTCTCTTGACTCTATGCCACTGTTCTCCCGCAGCCCTGTTCTGTGTGTGCCCGGATCCGAGCAGGAGCGGCGGTGTTCTCATTACTGCAGGAGCACCTGTGTGCACTAAAGCGCTGTGCCGTGCAATCCATTTAGAAATATGCTCACTTAACTGAACAGCTGCAATAGCTGAGGATATTATTGCATTGCAGACAAGCGTTAGTGCTTTCACAGGAGAACTGAGGGTTCTGCTCAGCTGCTTCTGAGCAAAATCGATTTGGTGTTTTGATGGTGGGTTTTTTTCAGATGCTGTAAAGATGCAGTTGAGCAACAGACCTGACTGAATCCAGAGGCTGCTGACACGGGAGGCAGCACTTCCCCCACAGTCTTTCCTACTGCCCACTCTGCTGCTCATCTACACACATGGTAAACCAGCTGGATTTCCTAAAGCACCAAGAAGCTGCTCCTGTTTCTGTTGTGTTCGTTTTAATCTAGAAATTAAACTGCATTGGCTCACCATGGGGCTGACGAGAGCCAGCATGTGAGATGGGGGAGGGAGTGCTGCCAGCAGAGGGGAGGAACAAGGCAATCCTCCTTTGGCAGCAGTAACTTTTTGGAAACAAGATTAAACCAGTCAAACCATACTGTAACCACACCCTACACCACGATTTGCCTTGAATTCACAGAGAAGGACTTAAATATTGGGTTCTGCCATCTTGCCAAAGAAGCAGTGAGCTCTAGTGATGGAAGGTTAACGAAGAGCAACTGTTCATGGTACAGTTATAGGTTCCAGGTTATAGTTCCTGCTCATGAAAGGGATACTCCTGAGGCTCTTGCCCCACCTCTGCACTCTCCCTGCTTTTCCCTGGATTTAATCCAGCCATTGTGTACCTACTGTGTAGTTTGGCTCTGTTAACCTTCCAGAGGAAAATTAACAATATGCAAAGAAGAAACAAGCAGCCCATGTGTAGTAAGGACTGAGATCAAGCAGGTTCACTAACACCTCCGCCCAAGAGATTTTACATTAAAACCTGGAGAAACCTGCTTTGTTTGAAGCCGGCTGAGGCTCTGCATCCACTCTGATGTCCCCACAGTTCAAAATCCCTTTTTCACCCACTTGTGCTATCCTGCAGCCCCTTCCCTGCAGTATCCTACAGCAACTTTGAAATAATTCCTAAGTGTAAAGGAATATGCTTCTGCCTAGCAGCATCACACTGCTTTCTCCAACACATTTTCACTTCCAGTTGGTGTCCCTTGTTCCTCATATACTCTACCCAAACTATATCACATCTCTACTTCTTGTGGCTGCAGCTTCCTCTGTGCTACAGCATCAACCTCGTACCAGTAATTGGCAGCGTACTTATTATGGGCAGCCCTACATATTACTCATTTATAGGGCAATAACAAATTCTCTGGCTTCATCAGTGTTGGTAGTGGGAAAAAAATAACCAACCACAAAAACCAAACCACAACAAAACCACCCCCTATTCTGATCAGGGGATAATAGTGTTAATGACAACTTTACAGCACGTTACAAAGGGATAAGCTAAAAATGAGATCAGACCCCTCCCAAGTCAGAACTTTCTGCAAGATCAGCAGCTTTGTATCACTCCATGTTTGTGGGATGCCTCAGCTCATGCTTGTGCATGAAGAACTGCCAAGACTACAAGGTCCAGCTTTGATGAAGCTGTGACACAGCTCCTGCTTTCAGCGGCAGCATCACTGTTCCCACCCATCTCAATCCATGAAATTGCTTAATTGCTTCTCCTATTATTAGAGCAAATAATACGTGATTTTTTCCCCTGACGAAAGATTAACAAAGTTCACACGTCAGAAGTCAGCACAACTGAGAAGCTGATCCTAAGGACATCTAGGTCAGTTCAGTGACAGCTGCTCTGCTCCCTTCACAGCAATGCCCTCCCAACAGCATTAACAAGCTATTACTGCCTCCTGCCCCACCTCTGGTTAAACGGGGCTTATATCCTTGGCTACAGCTCTGCCTTTACACTGGCTCTTCAAAAGGGCATGCAGGACAAGGGAGATTATAGCTGAATTCAGCTCCAGAGGCTGATTTGATCTGACTCAAGGGAAACCGTACTGGACTGGCTGAGTGTGCGGAATCACTCAGGTGGCTGTGCAGTTAAGCCTTGGACAGTGAGAATCTTCCTAAAGCCAGATTAGGTTCTGCTGGGTCAATTTCCATGGCCCAAACCTAATAAACCATCCTGGCGTAGAAGAGAGTTGGCTCATCACAAGAGTGACATATCTCTGCATTAATTACTATCATCTCAATAATTTGGTCTGCAGGTACTTTAACAGTGGCACTTTGGATCTTGTATTTACATATTTTCGAAAGAAAGAAAAAGATTTTGCATGCTTGTAGATAGTTACAGAAAGTAATAAAAGGATAGGTTAAAAGTAATAAAAGGATAGGTTTTGTTGAGGCAAAAGGAAACAAAAAAAATTAACAGTGTTAAAACCATTTTCTGCTTGGATATATTACACATCCTTACGCAATCACTTCATGTATTGTTACAAGTCCTCTGTTTTGCTTAGTTCTGCCTGCTGTGTCCCCTGGAGAGCTCTATATTCTGATTTTTTTTTTTCCATTAATGCTACCATATATGAAGAATAAATATGAGAAAGGCTAGATTGCCCTCAGCAAAGTGTTTTCACTGGTTTTACCTGAAGCAAAATCTTTTAGAGAAACAATTCTGTTTTGTGTCTAACCTTTAACAAAAAGAATTCTGCCTGAAGACATATCCTAGTGACTCATTTAGGTGTGGTTTCAGTAGCCAGTTTACATGAGACTGTTCTGGCTTTTTGGCACAACTTTCATTAAATTTTATAATATTACCGATTTAGTGCCATAAACAAAATGCATGCTTTTAATAATATTTTTACTACTTCAAACACTACTTGGACAAACACTTTATAGTTGTATGGAAGTCAGCATGTCAAAAATAATACTAAAATATTACTAAACAAATAGTTTTAAAAATTATATGTAGATGCCTGGGGTTTTTTTTTTGGTTTTTTTTTTCCTGTTGTTTTGTTTTTGTTTTGCTTTTTGTTTCGTAGGAACAAGGCAGGGGGAAATGGAAGTTTTAGCTCTTCATTAAAGAGAACAATCTCCAGTCACTGATAAAGGGTAAGTACATTAGACAATTCAGGAGTTTTACAAGCCACACAGATTATTGCAGATTTGACTTTAGTTATTGAAATTAGCATATTGTATGCTGAAAAAGCAAGTTGCCAATCATAAAAGTTAAATGAATTTTGGAAGTTATTAACTTATTTGCATTTTATGCCTGTATATTTAAAGTAGGGACAATCTAATCCAAATTCATCTAAAAAGCTGCAGTGAAGTAATCTGATACTTGTTTTTAATAATTGCATTAATGAGACTATATTACTGTATAAACACTCCTCACATACAACATATTCCCATTTAAATGGCTTTTTCTAATTTCAGTAGAGGTTTCACAGTCAGCTTGATATGAAATGATAGTTAGATTGTAGTGCATTATTAAAAAAACATTCCAGATTGGAACTCATTAAACATAAAAGCAGCCCATCAAGAAGGAAGGTCTTTGTTTTTCAGAATATATTCTTCTTAGTTTTTACTACTCAAGAGTGAGTTTTTATATTTCAAAATGGAAATATTGCTACATATTTCAACCAACTGTATTTTTAAAATTGTTTTCTTGCAGTTTCTTTGAGCATGTTATTATTGTAGTGCACAAAATTTGTCTCGGACTTCAAGAAAACAATAATCCAGAGGCTTCCAGGTTTTGGGACATTTCACGTGTATAAATCAGGGAAATTTTGACAAAATGGGATGAGAGGGAGAACTGAACCCATACGGGCAGTGTGGTTCTGCCTAAAGCTACTAAAACACTGAAGTCCACATGACCTCCATTTACCTTTCTCGAGTGTTCACATCAGCACAGACTTTAAGAGTCAGTCACCTTCGTCAGGGAGTTTCACCCCTTACAGATATTATGAACTCCTGTCCAAACAATCCCTTTTATCTTCATTCTCCTCTTTAGAAACATCCTTTTGTTACTCTCAGGTAGTAGTGGCTCTGCATTAATATTTTGAATTATGTATAACCTACATGAAGGTGCATCAGGTCACGGAACATGCCCGTTACTTCTTTGGCAACCTTGCCTATTCCTTCAGGTCCTACACCACAATAAATGGCTCTATTGCTGCTCAAAACTGAACAGCATGTAGAATGTTCAATGTAAATTAAAAACCCCATAAATTCGCAGTTTTCAAGTAAGATGTAGGCGTCTAAATAAAAGAAATTAAATACCTGGCACCTTTCTGCCTAGCCTTTAGGCATATTTCTTCCAAACAGAAAAGCTTTTCAAGGACAAGCCTGGCTTGTGATTTGGGCCCTCTCATACAGGATGTGAAAGATTTAAATAAAATGTCAAACAGATTGCCATCACACAGCAAAGACCAGCACCACCAACAGTTTAAGAAGAGATTCCTGTTCAGGATTCAAATCCAGAATGATAGTAGACATTTTTCAGATTTAAGTTAAAAGCAGAGTAGAAGCCCAGACACTGCCTCTATTACCTGTATCTTCTTCAACCTCTACAGAAAGAGCCCAGGAAGACCACACTTGAGTGTGCAAAGTTAAGGTCACACATGAAGCTCAGATTCCTACTGACAAGTTCAAGAGACAGATGATCTCCATTACCCTGTTTGGTTGGACAGCAAATTAATTATACTACAAGCAAATGAGATAAAAGAGAGCATATTTCCCTTACTAAAAATTATTCAGAAGATAAGGTCACTCAAAGAAGAGTTCATAGCTAATACGTTTTATTTCTTGTGTCTACAGTTAAATTGTAAACCTTGGTAATACACTAAACACTTAAGTGACAATACTGTCTAACTTAATAGCTGCCAATTCATTAGCACTTTGGCGTTCATATGTGTATTTGTTATCATTGACAATCTCAGAGTAACCTTACTTGTGGTGCTAAAGAGGCAGTGGGTGCACTGGTGGAAACAATCATGCATTCACAGTGTGAGCAAGTGCTGATGTTCATTTGGATTTGGCATTATAACAGAGACCCAGGAGAAGTGGTGGTGGGGGAAAAGCAGTGTATCCCCATAGTAACCAGGACATCTTGTTTTAGCAAGTTTAACATGTTTAGCATGTTTGACATTAAAAAACACATCTGACAGAAAAAAATTAGTCACCTAGAAAAATATTAATTTCTGCGCAAAACTATTAATGAACAATGTAAATGCAAAGCTCTTGGCAGTGTCCTGTGAGATATGAGACAAAAATTGCCATTTTTCATTTTTGGCAGCTGACAATTTATTCTAAGCTTTTTCTTACACCTATGAATCAAATGCCTCCTCTCTTCTGCCCTCTTTATTCTTCTCAACAAAGTACTTTTAGATTTACTTTCTCATGTGCTAAGTTATTCCAAAAATGGATCTTACTAAAATTTTAAATGTATAAGAAATGATTTATGAGTTCCAAGTGAGAAAGGAGGAACATATCTGGAAATGAAATCTTCTCAACTTGATTTGCATTATGAAAATATTTTGTGGATGATGACTGCTTTATTTTTGTACCTTCCATGCTCTCAGTGACTAGTAAGAAAAATAAGTGCTTTAAGATTCACTAGCATTGCATGAAGGCATATCCAAACTGCATAAAGAACCAGTGTATTCCTATTATGCCAGCTTTACTTTTACTGCAGTTCGTTTTATACTTGTATATAAATCAGCAAGTCAAGTGTCACCTGTATTTCTTCATGTCCATTCAACAACCAGAACTTGAAGTTTTAGTTAATCAACTAAATCTTCAGCAAGTCAGAACAGAAAATGAATTTACTTGCTTATTCATCTTAAAAAACATCCTATTTCAGTGATCAAGTTCCTATTGCATTTTTTAAAGTCCACACATACACCCATGTACGACATACATGGAAACTTGCCATCAAGTGACTTTGTATGTCGTATCAGTTCAGGTGCAGAAAACCTACTGGAAACATCAGTGATGTGTTTCTCACAAATGGGCCTTCTTTTTCTAGCTGCATGTCTGAGCTGACACACATTCAGAAGACAGAAAAGTTTAGAGACAGAAAAAATCATACCAGCTTTCTGTGAAAACCACAATTCTGCTATTGTAAGCAAACGTGTAATGTTAGATGTATTATACGCAAATTTTATTGCACCGTGCGGCAGTGTTCACTGGTTTCTATGGAGAAGCAGACTTGTCACCTTGTTGAATGGCTTAGAGCTAGCCTGAAGCTTAAACTAAGACAAGTCATATCTTTTAAACAGATATATATATTTTAGATATATATATAAATAGAATCTATTCAAGAAAACAAGTTACGCTTTTCATTGTTAGTGAGAATAGCACTTCTAAAATTTTACTGAACAAGGCTATTTTCTAATCTGCTAAGATTTTGAAGGTAAATATAAACCAAGTTTGTTTGCAACTGGATTAATTTCTGTGAATTAACACTGAAAGTGATTGGTCTTTCTTTGTGACACTTCAGAAACCCAGAAGTCTTACTTTGCTTCCTGCTAGTAACTGTCAGCTCTGGATGGCTTAAGTATATAGGGAAGCCAGAAAAGCCATCTGTTTGGAAGAATGAGAAAGCCTAGTTGTTTTACTCATTTCCTGGGCAAAATGAAGACTGAAAGGTTTTCAGTGAGAAAACTGCTTAGACTGCACTAAGCCAGATGTATATAGTGAATTCAAAAGGAATAAATGAAACAGAATTTTCTTAGTTCAGTATAAAACAGTTGTACGGCAAATACGAAGAAAGCACTTGGTCCCTTAGAGCAGATATCTAAGTTTTCCAGTAAAATTTACAAATCTCAGGTTTGCTCTTCCACGTGAACTTATAAATAACAGGATACTCAATTTTAAAAAAACCTCAAATGTTAGCAGTATCATTACAAATAAATGCCTATAATACTAATTTGACAGAAACTTACTGACTTTAGTCCTTTCAGAAGAAGTAGGATATACTGTGCTGGAAAAAGCCAGTCACTGTCTAAGTTTTAAATCTGAAAAGGAGAATTCTTAAATAATGCATTAGCATAGCACATTAAATTACATCAGATTTCATAAGAAAAATTCAGGACTACTGAACTTTGGGCTTACTGAACTTCTGCTCTACAAACAAAAACCTCTTCATCCATATTATAATATAGCCAAATACATTTCTAACACTTTATGCTTTTTTATCTTATCTTGAAACAGGCCATTACTGATGGGAAGGCTGACACCCATTACAGCAGTAAATTGAGTGTCATTTATCTATTTTAAAAAGCCAAACAACCTTTATCAAATGTAGCTACTCGAGGTCACTATTCCAGCATAAAACCAAAAGCAATTCTTGCAGTGCCTCTAACCATAGCTCAATTAAGATACTGGAGAAGTAGATAATGTGCATTTTTATATACAAAATATATGTATATAGATCATATAATATTAATATACATAATATACATAGGTGTATATGTATATATATCCCTATACACATGACCAATTTAGATGATTCTTGCAGAAAGAGTTTTCTGGACTCGCCCAGTTTAAATGATGAATCTGCATCATGAAATTGTCTTCAGAACTTCACTTCCTGATGTTCTAGTGACAGGGAAGGAAGAGACTGGCCTTTAAGTCAGTAAAAGTATAACATAAGGTAATTTTACAGCTAACAAGCTGTAAAACAGTTTTTTTGTTTCACTGAGTAGACAGACTACTTAGCTCTCACCTCTGAAACACATTACAGAACTGTCTTATTTTACTACTGAGTAATTCAGTAGCTCTTCTGCTATTCTTTTCCCCTCCAATTACACTGTTCAGCCACATTACACAGTATCTGAAGTGCTCTCCTTGATGCTGCGTGTTCAGGTGAACAATTAGTCATATTACTTGCAAAAACCCTTCAGAAATTTAGAGAAACCAAGCTTTGAGCTGCTAAGTCCTTGACACCCCCCCATACAGTCTTCCCCAGAAGAGAGGATTAAAGTTACGAGACTGAACCGCAGGCTTTTAACAGCTCATATCTAGATTTCCAGGCCTATAAGGAGTCCACTGGATTTTTCCCTTCTTGAAGTGACAGTTTCTCTGGCACCCAAACACACTGCTGTGTTTCCTCAACTGGAAACAAATGAACAAAGAATCCAAATACTCTGGTGAAAGGCTTACGGAAAAAAATAATTTCCACAGGGCCTTCCTGAGATGTATTCTTTCCTTGCTATGAATCATGACAGCTTTTCACAGTAAAGGCCTCTCCTTTACCTATTCTCTGAATTATTGCCTTCCCTCCAGCACACACAAGCCATCCATCTGGAGTTCTCCTACACTGCTTTCCTTTAAAAGACTACTTCCATTTCTGTGACATAATATCCCCTGGAGAGCTCTCAAAGGGCTAAAAGCAAGACAGTCATCCTTTTAGAAATGTCTTAAAACACATCTATTTATCTCTGCAAACTCAGGGGTTTGGGTTTTTTTAAGCATGACAGTGTCAGTGTGAAGATGCCTTTTTCCAACAAAGGCATTTCACAAACTCTGCTGGCGTGAAGTGTCTCCTTACTGATCTGTGTGCACCAGAGATTGTTTGACTATGGATTCCCAGACACCCAGCAGAAAATACTGACTAGAAGACTCCTAGATTTTTAATAAGCTTCCTAAAAGCCCATCACAAGACCCCATGCTAAAGCTGAGGCAAATACCTCTGCTTACCTCAGAAAAGAATTGTTCACTGTTATCAAGCATTTATTTACATATTGGAAGTCCTGCATTTTCAGCATTCTTTTAAGCAAGAAAACGACTTCTTTTTCAACACTGAGTCTTTCTGCTTTTCCCTAAAATAATCTCTCCTCAACTTGTATTTATCATCATGTAGCATTCAAAATTGGGAACAGTACAGATGAGATCTCACAACAAGCACAGCACCAAGTAGAGCAGAATAATTACCTCCTGTGCCTCACATCTGATGTTTTCGTTACTATTACCCAGAACAGGTTTTGTTTTGGTATCACTGGGTTTTAACTCCTAGTCTGATCTGCTATAATACCCAGAACACTCAGCACAGAACTGCTTCATTCCCTGACAAGCTGATAAATCCATTTTTCTCTTGCAAATTTTACAGGGCCAGTCTGTTCTACCACCCAGACTATTAATGAAAACATTGAATAAATTTGTAAACTTGATCACTGTACAGTGCTTTAACCAAGGAAACACTTCCCAAGTTTCCAGTTCAGAAAGTTGTGGAGGGAAAATTCTTCTGTTCATTGTTCTTTAGCTTTAGTATATTAAAGTACCTTAAATCGAAGAAAACCAGAAAACGTTAGCAAATAAAACCAAACAACCTCCCCCCTCAAAAAAAAAACCAAACCGAAAACCCCAAAAACTTTAAATAAGACAGTAGTTCACAGGCCAATGTCAGCAAGTTACTAATGACTGTTCAAAAGCAAGTTAACTTTACCTTAATCAGTAGGACAAATCTGTAGTAAGTAACTGATGCATTACAGGGGTAACAATATTAACTTCAAGTTGCTTCATCTACTAACATAAAATCACATTAACAGATACTTTGTTAGCATTGGTTAGAGGATACTTTCTCTAGGGCTGTTATAGGGGGCTTTTTACCTAGAATAGCTTGAAGTCCTACAAACCAATATGTTTTTATACTACATATAAAATTATCCAGAAGAATGTTACGTAAGCATTTTCTTACTTTGAAGCTAGAACTGTAAACATCATTGTCTCAACTTAAAATGGTAAAAAAATATAGTTGTATAGGTGTGAGAGCAGTACCACAGCACCACTTCGGAAGTTTTTGTATTTATATAATAAATGAAAAACATTTAGGAAAGCTCCCCCCACCTATTCCACGGTTAATTTTTTTTTTTATTGATCCAGTCTTGAATATGCTGCTTATTTGGTAACAATATCAGGCAAAAACATGAGCAAGTGCCATTCTGCATTCCAATATGAATCATTCAATAAAGTTTTGCAATATATACATTTTATCCAGCTTCTGACATTAAAGGTCATCATGCCAATGAAAATTTTTAACAATACAATAAAATCCTTCAAATAGAAATGCTTTATGAATGCAATTCAAGAGACCAGACAATTTAATTTTCTGAAATTTATATCACTCATGTCCATAATAATTTTACATTTCACACTTCATGCTCTCAAATGTTACCCTAGAGAAGACTAAATCTTTTTGCCACATATACTATTAAAGACACTAGCCAGGTTTATAGTTACAGAAGACTATAATAAGATGTAAAATTTCGCAGTAATAAGTTATGACATTTGCTGACTAAAACATTATTCAGTCTACACTAATGTTTGATCCACTCAAATACAGTAAGTATTTGGATGTTATATACTACCCATTTCATATACTTACAGTGCAAAGTAAGAGACAATTTTTTCCTGAGCATTTAGGAAATGAAAATCCTTTGTTTACAGTCCATTGAAAATATACTCCTCACATACCTAGGCTTGTCAAGACTGTACAATTAAGACAGGCAAAAGTTTGTAGATATCAGAAGCCCAATCAGGAATCAGAAGGGTTACTGAACATCTCTAAAATTTGTCCCTGTTTTTCAAGTCTGAGGATATAATAGGATTTTGACTTATAGCAAAAAATTCAGAAATTACATTTTTCCCATTGACCAAACATTTCAAAATGTACACACCACATGCCTTCCAAAACAGAGAAACAGTCGCTATTTAAACAAATTGCAATACATATTTCAACTTACTATTCTGTAGTTAATGTAATGCCCAGTGAGCTGTGCCTCCAACAGACATAAGAGAATAAAACTTTTAGGAATGTGTTTTGGGCACTTTGTAAGGAAGCTGGATTCCTTACAAGTTCATCTTTTTCCCAATAGCTACAGACCATGGGTTTCTAATTCAATCTTCTCTTCTGTTTGCAATATATCAGGTTCTACTGGAGGAACAGGTGGTCTGAGTATAATCTCTGGACCTCCACCATAGATTGACTGAAGAAAATTCCATGTTTCTTCTGATATTTGTCCAGAATCTGCACCTGAAAAATTTTTAAATTTTAATTACTATTTAGAATAATTCTTTCATGATTTAAGTCCATAAAATATACAAAAATAAAAAAAAAGAATCCATGTTCAAATTTAATACTGTAAGAATTCAGATTCAAATTTAACACCATAGACTTCATTTGTGCTTATCTTGCACCAGCTACCAAACCCAATTATACATTTTGTGTTAGTTTTATACTTCTTGAGTCTTTACATCCTGCTCTAAATCATGCAGTACTTGCAGAAAACACATGGAAATTCTATGACAAACATCTTATCTAATATCTACCAATCAAGCTGGCAGAAAAAGTTTCCCCCTTTTTAAGTTACTCTGCACCTCCTACACTCTCGACTGCACTTGGATCAGTCTATTACAGGCACTAATTCTAACCATATTTTAAGAATAAATTGGTTCCCCAAATATGGGGAACACAGATTCAGTAGAAATTGCCATTCATTTTATGGTAACAATAAATAAATAAAAAAATAATAAATTTCCAAAACTTCAGCAAATACATAAGGGGCACAAGCTGCAGCAATATTGGACACTTACCTTGTTTTAGCACAGCATTGCCACATTTTGTTACTGCAATCTTAGCATTATCAATGGGGCCAGGAGGATCTAGTACAACAGAAAAATTATTAAAATTGGGAGATCTGAAAACAAGCAGCAGGTTGGAGGTTCTATTTCCAAACGAAAGGAGAAACAGCTCATTTGTTTACTGCTTGTTCTTGTACTGCTTAACAGTATGTTCTAAGTTGTTAAAAGCTAATCACATTTTTAATTAAGAGCAAGTTTTTCAAAGCATTCATGATTACAGTAAGTCTTCAAGCAACATAAAACACAAATTAATCCTAATTCTTACCCCTAGCAAAGTTGTCCCAGAGCAGACTGATGAGATCGTAGAACATTTTGTCAGTTACCATTTTAAAACTTTAGAAGCATCTCAAGTCAGCTAAACTGACATGAGTACAGTTGTTACTGAGCTATCTGAGTTGAGATTGTGATGAGGTCACCTTTCCTCCAGAAGCTGCAGCATCATCTAGCAGTTTGCACAACAAAATCCATCCCCCCCACCCCATCCTTAGATCCAATTTTCCTGCTGCTGCTAACAGCAAACAGTCTTTCCAACACTATCCCATTATCCCATTGCCATGAATCTGTGCACTAAGTTCTGTATCCTCGATGTACTTGTAACCCATAAAACCTGCGTCTTAAGATGTTTAAGAGCTTTTGTTGTCTTTGCTATCTGTCCTTCCTACAGTCTTCCACCAAAGGAAAAACAACTTAAACAACAATAAAACAAAAGATTACGTATATAGGGCACAACTTACCACTGTCTTTACCCTTTACAAATCCTTCCCATTCTCTGAACCAGTGCATGCTGATGCAGTAAAATGTTGATGGAGATTCTTCTTCTTGGAATGCTCTATTAAGCTACAAGGAAAAAAAAATCTGTGGTTTTCTGCCCTTTTATTTCTTTAAACTACTGAATTCTTTTAACCACTGTAATTATTAACATCATAGTATTACACTGTAACAGAACATTTTAAAGAACCACTGACCATAAGAACAGTAAACACCTGGTAAATACCCAGGGTGAGATTTTGGTAGCCTTCATATTAAAAGCTGATTTACCATTTAGTTGAGAATTTATTTGTATTTCCTGAAAACAGGAAGAAGCTCTTCTTAAGCAGAAGTGCTTACTCATCAAACAGTACTGGATAATTACTGTGAAGACTGAGCTTTCAAGCAGCAAAAAAAAAGCAGAGATCTCATTTTTGTAGAATAAAATCTTCATCTGTGTTTGTTTTTCCCCTTGAATTTTGAGCAGATGGTAGTACAATTCCCAGCAAGGCACAGCGAACTAATACACTGGGACTTCTCAGGATTTATGGATCTTTTCACAACATTAATAAGAAACATGCAAAAAGTCACTTAAACCTTTAAAACCATTATCTTTTTAGCTCTGTAATAACACAGCTATACTTCCCCTTTGAAGTCATAAACCTAAAGCATCAACACAACTTCTTAAGGTTTCACATAGACCAAGTTTCGCAATCATTCCCTAAAGCCATCTTTATAGAGGATAATAGAATTTTCTGTGTACTAACCAGTAACAATTCTTGCACAACAGCACACATATAATCACTGTTTTTTCTGGAAAGATACTGACTGCTAAAGCAAATGAGGTTGACTCAATGTCATTAATAATAATTACTAACCAGGGGTAACCCAGAATAATGAAAACTCAATTCCTAAAAATTTCAAATAGTTAAAACATGGAAAAGCTGACAATCTCTGAAGTGTGATTTAAGGACAAACAGAAAGGAAAAAAATCAGTTATATTTTTCTTCCTTTCATGAGTTGAGATAGCATAAATTGGGACTCCAATGTCTCTGCATGTATTTTCACTGAAAATTTCAAAACACATTTTTGGTTTAAGAACTTCAAAATAATTTCCACTAGTAATTTTACTATTCAGACTCAAGCACAATCCTCTAACTCAGGGAAAATACAGTAGCTCCTTGGTATTAATTTTACAGATCCATTACAATACTAACATACTTACTTCACACTGAATTACTTATGTTTATGTTTCTAATACCTTTTTTTAAAACATCAGAACTAATGATTATCATTAATTTTTTCTTGGCACAGTATTATTGCACTTAAACTTCATCAGACTGCACAGAACAAACCACTGGCAGTACATAAAGAACAACTGCTCATGTGGATGCACTGTTTCCGATTTAAGGAACACATTACAAATTTTCCCTAAGTACTTCTTCATATAAACAGTTATCTGGGATTTCACAAGAACATTACTCCTGCCATTAGGAGAGATGGGATTGTATATAGGTATAGAGATATTTAATGAAGTTCATTTGTTGCAGGAATCCCCTGTGCAATTCAGGTAATCCCTTGGGTTTAGTAACGAAAGTCAGGTGTTGTCCAATAGCAGAATGGCTAGGTGTTTGCCTTTTTACCCGTATGAACATTTCCAATTCGTTTTTCCTTCTTTTTTCAATTCTTTCAGACTCTATTTGGCAGGTGTGACAAACATACAGATGGTTAACAGCTGGTCCTCCTCCATATCTGCAGAAAAAAGTAGAAAAACCCAAAAATCAGCCTTGTGGAAAATATCATGTAAAAAAGATCATACACCTGTAGACATGGCAAATGTCAGTATGAGCAGAACGCTGACAAGTGCTGGTCACAGTGATCCAGAAGAGCCATCCTTTATTTTCCTGGTAATATTTTGTACTCTATCCTAAGACCACTTGCAAGTTCTGACTGCCTCATGCCAGTACAGACCACCTCTGCTGCATCACATACTTCAGAAGGAGTTACTATGGTTAGGACACGTCAGTGAGCAAGTATTGTTATATATACACCAGGTGTGATTTTATCAAAGGCCTTTAAGAAAGAGCCTATGGAAAGATTCCAGCCAGCTCTGTGTTAAATGTGTTCCTCCATCCCACTGTAGACTCTTCGTCAGTTTTGCTACCTCCCTGACCCCAGCCTCTAAACTGTTTTGTTCTTAATTGGTTATTCTTCACCCTTCCCTCACATTTTTCTCGTGTGAAACTGTATCCATGAAAGTCTGCAGGTGCACTGCTCCTGAGAAGGATATTTTTGCATATAGAAAATGGATAATGGAAGAAAAATTCAGTACATATAGGAAAAGCGAAATAAACTGGAAATAGCATTGTTTTTATTTTTTTACTTGTGGGCATCAAAACTTTAAAACATCAATAAAAATCTCCCCAAACCCCTAGATGTATTGTTTAAGTAGCAGGAAATTACCAGCTAAAATATTTAATGCAAGTGCAATACAGAGTGTTTAAGGCCATCAGCAAAGCTCTTTTACAGCTTTTTGTTACTTTAGAACAAGCCATAGCTTGTAAGAATTCCTCCTTTATAAGCAAGCACTCAAACCTGACCGACACTAAAGTGTGGGGCAGCAACACAGAACACTCAGATATAAGGTATTTTGAAGCAGTACTGGCAGCTGAGGCTATGGATTCAAAGCCAACATAAAAGAAAAGCTGTCTCCAGCCAACAAGAGAACAGGAAGCTGATACAGAGAGCTCTTTCAAAAAACCTCTTGCAAAGTGTACTTTTGCTGACCTACTTTGAGTTATTTCATACATACCATAAATGTTTATTGGTTTAATATTGAAGTATTACCCCAGTAACACACCACTCTATGTAGTCTTTTAGCACTGCTTTGTACAAGAAAATTATATAAATTGGCTGTTTGCAATCCCTCCACTCAGCTGTGTGCCCAGAGGACTGCCTTCTTTCAGAGCCACTAATTCTAAAGCCTGATGTCGCTGCTTGGCACTCAAATTGTATCACTGGATTTTTTCCAATTACAGTTCAAAACTTACCTGCTATACAGATTATCCCATATATTTTGAGGTAGCATTACAACTAGGTCCTCTATGAAGTTAGCTTTGTGTGGAGGAACACCTGCAAAAGCAACAAAAACAAAACACCCAAATAGAAAAAGACTTGTGGATTTTAGTTGGGGGAGGAGACTGTGTTAGCATTCCCTAAATAAATAAAAAATAGAACCTTTCAATGAATTCAGAGAAATATGAAACAAGTTTTACCCCAGTATAATCTATCACTGTGTTTAGAGACACCACTCTAATTTTAGTCTTCTATCAGGCTGAAAAGCTTATAAATGGCAGAAGCAAGCTATATGAATGGCTAAAATTAAAGGGCTAGAACTCATTTTAGATACTGATTTCAGAAAGCTTCTTAAGGTATACAGTTAAAATGTCAGGATGATTAAATATTTTGTTATGCATGGAAAGACATGAACCAATTCTCTATTAAAAAATCACTTATTTGCAGCAGACCTTTTGGAATTACTTCAAACAATATGAATACTAGAAAGCAGAGAATTTTTTAGGAAGGCAGAAATGGAGGGGCTTGCAGAACAAGCAGTGTTGAGTTGAAGCACACAGTAAGCAACAGTGGACTATGCAGGAATTCCTGGGAACAGGGAAAATCTGGTAGTCAAGAGTCATCTGCTGTAGCCCAGCAGAGGGAAGGCCAAAGGGCTCACAGGGACTCTGCAGATTGTTACAGGGAAACAACAGTCCTGTGTTAAAATTTTGGTTCAGCAACAGGGGCAGCACCTCTATCTTCTAATCTAATGCAATTGCATTTTTTATTAGAAAATAGGTGCCACCTAGTAATGATTTCTTGGAATGTTGGCACTCAAATACAGGTATTTCCCCAAATACATTTTGCTTACTGTAATGCTCTTGTTTTTATTAACATATAGAACAAGGTAAAATTCTTATACTCCTATACCAACTACACAGAATTACTACTTGATTTTCACACTGCTCTGTTCTGGGCACTCTGCATCAGATCAATTTCTTCCAAAGCACCTTTCAAACCTTCTCATTGCTTATGGCACATGGCTGAGAAAAACATTTCAATTTGCAGATGAAAGTATTAAGGATGATGACATAGTGACAGGATTTTTAAAAATGTGAATATACGTGTTTAAGAAACAAGAAGATAAGAGGAACTGTTCCCCTTTATGAATCAAGAAAGTTGATAAACAAAATCAAATGGGCAGAGAAAAGAAAAAAATAGGATAACTTCACACAGTGTCATTTCTAATTAGTCAGTTGCTAAAATAAGACAAAGAATTTACTTAAAAGTTATAATTTACCTAAGAAGTTATGATATGAACTTAGTACAGTCAAAATCCTTTAACTAAAACAAGTATACACCACTGTTATAGCCGAAGCTGACAAATTATTTTTAAATGATTGACAGTTACAATCTCACCTCCATGTATACAGAGAAAGTCATTATTTGAAATTGGTCCTGGCTCTGCAAAAGTCTTGAATTTATTTAGCCACTGCCTGGAAACATAGAACTGCAGAAGACTTGGTTCCATCATATTCAGCAGACCTGATATCCTCCGTCTCTCTCTCTGGGCTTCTTCACTGCTCTTTCTGTTAGAGAAATAGAGATCATTAAAGAAATATAGGATGTTGTGTACAGTGTAGATAACTTACTTTGTGAAAAGAAAACTCTGCCTTCAAGTAAATGACCTGGGCCATGTCTATACTTCCAAGTTTACACAGCCTAAGATAGCAAACAGTTGGGCTGTAAGAGAAGCAGACTGCGCTGCAGAGGTGATGCAGCACAGAAGAGCTGTGTTCATCTGCTCATTTCCTCTCTGCAGTGCTTGAGACGAAGCTTTGCAAGCTGCACTCCTTGGGCAGATGCTCCTTCCCTACCTTCACAGGTAAGGCTACACAGTAAGTAGATAGATCAGGTAATTCCCCTACTTCGGTTTTCTCATTGTACAACTGGAAGTAACTCTGCTCTCCTGTTTCAGACAGAATAGAATCTCTCTTCTCCAAGCCAGTAGTAGTCTTCTGTGGATATATTCTTTTTTAAAGTTATGTTTTAAGAATGCTTTTATTATCTACTTGAATGTGTTCACCAACAATCAAAGATATAGTGTTCTTTCCTGGCAATACAGCATGACTTCCAAATTCCTTTTAAAAGGCCTTACTAAGTCAGACCCATTGGCTTAGCCTGGACAGTGGCAGGTGGGAGTGCTCCTAATGAAAGTTGAAACATTCTCAGAACACATCTTGTTTTTTATGTAATTCTCATACAACATATTTTCCAGCCAACTTTTTGTGAAAATTTGATCTTAGTACCAGAAGTTTAAAATCTGAACATTAAGTTGCTTTTACTATCTCAAGCATGGAAATTCCCTAGACTGAAATGATAATAACATGATTTTTCACCTTTCATTTCAATTTTTCAGGAATAGACTAGCCTACAAATAATATTAAATTAAATGTAAAATAAAATGTATAACACCATGGTTTAAATTACAACACAGTAAAACCTCTGTGGTCCTACACCCCATCTCATAAATACTTTGCACAATTCCAGTTAGAGCTCTATCAGTAAAAACCTTCTGTGTGCAAAACCTTCCCTTGTGCAGAATTCCCTTCCTCTAATTGAAAATAAGGTGGTTAGTTCTTAATTGTCGTTCACAGTTCTCTTACTAAGCGGATTTCATTTTAACATATGTGCTTTAGCACTGACAGAGCAACTGTTAAGCACATGATTGAAGGATTAATTTTTTCCCTAGTACAGGCATTTCTCATTGGTCAAATTCTTCCATTATAATTCTTGTGGGGCAGCTAATTCTGAAAGCTGCCCAACTGCTTGAAAAGTTATTTACATATATGACTTATAAGGGTATGATTATACTTTCAATGTCTTACCTGTAGAAGAGAACATAGGCTTCTGCATTTTGCACTGTGGATTCTGATACTTCAGTGACACTCTGGTCATCAAATTCATACCACAAATTATTCAAATTGTTGCGACAATAAGCTATATAATGTCCACCTACAACGTTAGAAACAAGAGTTATTAAAAAGCATCTGCCCATTTTACTCTGCAACACATGGAAAGGAAGGAAGTCCTGCAAAAAGAGAAATCAAGTCTTAAATGGGAGAAACAGAATCATTAGCAGATATGACTTTGAAATTAACTTCTCTCAAGTCAACATCAGCTTTCTTCTGAATTTCTATAAGATAGTGGAGAGTTGAATGCCACTTTCACCATGGTGAACTCTTCAAGCAGCATGATGTTTAATGCAGTCCTGAACCATGATATTCAGAGTAAGACTGAACAATTTACCCTCATCAGCTCCTGGGTACAAACCCTTTCCAAATCTTTGTATGCTTTATAACAGAAAGTAGCATAGATGTGGAATAGGTATGTACCATGCAATGAACTGTGTTTTGAACACTATTCATAATATATTTTAAATTATTACTATTTTAAAATACATAGTTAACTGCTAATAAGTAAATAATCAGGTACCTGCTAAACTGATTACGTGAAGCACCACTTAGCAAGCATTACATGAAGTTGAAAAAGCATCCAGGAAAAAAAAAAGCAAAAAAACTGATTCAAACAATAGATACTTCAAGTTTAAGAAGTATGAGGGGATAACTTCTATAGAATCTATTAGGTTTCTGGCTTAAAATTCTTCTTTCTCCCATTTTCCAAATCTTATAAATACTGAAATCATCTAGGCAGAAATGACCTCGACATATAGCAATAAGATGTTTATTCAGTTACTCATCACTACCCATAAATAGCAGTTACCACCTGTTTTGGGGTTAAATGTCAGCGATCATCCCAGAGAACACCTTTAAAGAAAATTACTGGCATCTTTGTGATGCTTTGTAAACAGTTTCCAAAAAATTAATGCATGCAAAGCATTATTGACATGAACAGCAGTTGTGTAGAACAGCTGATCATCTGCTGGCATGCAACATTATTTGTACATTGACACAGTTCAACAGTGGATAGAGTTTTCTTACTTAATATTCCAGGACCTGTTCATTTTCTTTTCCACCTTCAATTTTATTTAGGTACGCCATACAATTTCAAAGATGTGCCAACTCTTTAAGAGCAAGCCTTAAATCTTTTGGATCAAGGTAAAAATCACAGCATTCATCTTCCACATTATATTTACCATTACTTATCTATTTACCCTTCAGTATCTAGTTATGATCCTTAAAGAAAAGTGCTGATGTACCAACTGCAAAGACAAAACAATCACGCTCATACTCACTGCTGGCAGTTCCATGATGGCAGATGACGGACAGGAGATCATAAGTCACAATTTGAGCTGGACTGTCCTTCGCAAGGAAAGGCTGAAGGTCTAGGCCTTCCAAGGGAAAGGACACATGGGTCCCAATTTTCGTGGAAAACATAAGTTCATGTCTAAATCTTTTGAGATGAATGCACAGAATCTGTAAGCAGGACCGACAGCTTCAGTCAAGAACTATACATGTTATTTCATATTAAATACCTAAACTGTGAGTACCATCTTTTCCTTTCATCATCCCAAAAAGAATAGCTTTCCCTATGACCTGAAGTGTATTCACAAGCTCTGTGTTTTGATCAGCTGTGGCTGCTAACACTGATGCAGGATTTAAAAATGTACCTTCTCTCTTCCTCAATGCATATATTGCACAATCTTCTCATGAAGGACATTAATTCTTCCTGATTATTGAAGCCATCAACTCATGCTTTGAAGTGTAAGACTGGATTACTTTTTAAATGTAAAGTTACAGATGTTATTTATAGACAAACTTTCCAGTCTGGCAATGGTGTTTGTGACCTACAGTATAAACAGTAGTATATGTAACAACATAGAGTAGAAATGTTGTTATTGTCTGCAGATCAACAATAATAACATGGAGAAATCCCATTCCTATACTTCTAATGTACAAGATTCATTTTCTTACAGGGTGAACAACCACGTTGCTCACATTCTTAAACAAATATCAATATGAAGACTTTCATCACACAGCATTATAAACACAATTTACTCCATGCAACTCATTAGTCTTACCACATTCCTAATAATGCAGAAAAAGTGCTTTAAAGTGCATATTGTAACAGTACCTCAGGAAATTTTTGCACTTTGCAGAATTTCACTCCGTTTCTTAACCTAAGCAAAGAAAAAAACAAACCAAGACAACCAATAATTAATTCTGAAAAGGTTTTACTTTATTGTGCTGGATCAGCAAAAGCCTAAGCTGAACATTACATCAGTAAACCCAAAATATTTCTGGAATGTAGACTAGACATGGAGTAGCCAGAATGATACAATGATGGTTCATAAGACAAGACAATCTGTACTGCTGAAAAATTCAAAACAGCGAGTACAGTCAAGTCGCAACTACCTAATGGTTGCTCTTAACATAAAGGAAAGAACTTGAAGCTTCATAAAAGCTGATTATCCCATAAAAGACAAAAAAGAAATTAACTAATTTTACTTCTAAGAAATTATCTACCGCAGATACAAGGAGTAACACTTCTGTACCATAAAGGGCCTCAAGCAGTCTTCACACTTCTGTTTCTTGGTTCTTTAGTATTTAATGCTGTATTTTTATTTAACATGCCTTAGTGACCTACTGCGTATCAGGGGTAAGCTGCTAGTATTAGAGAGGGCTAAGAGCTTTTATTTTGTCAATCAAAACCAACTCAGATCTAAAATTGTAAGGGCATGAAAAAGAATTAAGCACCATGTAGTAGGACAAGTTGGTACTTCCTGACTGCTGCACCTTGGTAATACTGAATTTCTGACAGTCAGAACACAGGGTTATATCAAAAGATGAACAGTATCGGGACATACCCAATAGAAATAAATGCCTCTTGACTAACAGAAGCAGTAAAGACCTCAAATTAAGACAAGGTAAAGGTAAAACAAGGGTAAAAGCCAGCTTACTTTTTACACCTTCCACAGCTGTACATGTTATCACCTGCAAACACCAGGGAGAAGAAAACCAGCCATTATTCTCTAGCTCTCAACAGTTATCCTTTAAGTGTGTAAATTTGACATATTAAAGTTTCAAGGGAATTTATCTTCAGGCTGCATCCAGTATTTAACACTCATAATAGTGTTGACATAGCAACTACAGGAAAGGTTCTTAGGTTTTATGTCTTCAACTATGAAGCAGTACAGTACAATCTGAAGAGATGGTGCTATATAATTTAAAAGGGAAATAATATACTACATCAAATTGAGGTTATGAGATTGAATATTAATATAGTGGATTTGAAATTTTTATGAACATTCAGTTGATACAATTTCACTAAACCAAATTGAGACTAACTTGACATTTCTAAATCAGCTTTCATAGGCATTTCTTATCTCAAATATTCAGTTCAGTTGAATGAGAAGCTTACCTTTCTGAAACGAATGATCCTGAAAGAACAAGGACTGACTGTATTACACTCTAACAGGTGGCCTCTGCTTAACTGCATTAAGCTAAGAAGATATTAATCATCTTACTGTGACAGGAGGAAAAAAACCACAGAAGAAACACATTCAGGTAATTAACCTCTTACCCTTGAGCTCATCTCTGGCGAAAAAGGCAGCAAGACAATCTTGTAAGGTTACAACTGGACCCCAAAACCAGCTAGGAACACATGAGACAACAAACCTGAAACATCATTGACAGAAAAGAAAGAAAACCAACAAATGTTCTGCCAGAAGAGCAGAAACTAGAATGTCAAAATACACAGTTAAATAAAACAAGGTAAATATTATTTACCTTTTGAAGTATTCCATAAAAAAGGCTATCCATCCCTGGGGGGCATACGCTTCTCCACATGACCCTGCCTTGACTAGAGATGTCTGATGACTTGCAGAATGGAGTTTAGCAAGATCTTCCTTACCTGGAATAGGCAAGGACAGATCCTGAAAGGTCTCCAGGGTTACAGAGAGCTAAGGAAGAAAATAAATTAAACACAATGGAGTTAAGCTTGAAGAGAAAGAGCAATTAAACTGAATTCTGTAAAGTTCACTGGTAACTACCAAGTCATTGCATAATGAAAATTCAACTAGATATAAAATTAATTATAAAAAAGTAGACTAATAAGAATTCATTTTCTAAAAAAAGAGAAAGCAAAAAAACCCCATTTTAGAATGAACTTGCACATTGTTATTACTGAAACATTTTTTTAGGTCATTATTATTTGTCTTTATATCAGTCATATAAAGCAGTATGATTTTTGCCTCAGGCTCTGTTACACAAAGTAGTTTCAGAAAGCTTCAGGCCATTGTTTCCACAGTATTTTACTCTGACATTATCTTGACCTGATGTAAGTGGACTCATTGCAAGGGAGACCCAGCTGTGCATTTTCTTGCTCCTGTGCTTCATGTAGTGATCACATAGTCAAACATCAAACACATTTCAGAAGTTCTTATTTGTTTTTTTAACTTGTTCCCTAGATTACCCTAAGGTCTCTGTACTCTTAGATCTAAACCAAGAGAAGTACATCCTTGCTGTAAACCAGTTCTCAAAATATTATCTTTCAGCTCAGTAAATATCCAGCTCAACGAATACAAGCTATTCTAAACACAAAGTGCTGGTAGTAGCCACTATTACAATTTGAGAAAATGAGTATGAATCAATCCAACCTTCTGAGGAAATCTGCCACAAAAGAATATCAAGTTACTAAAGAATGACTGTATTCATAAAGCAGTAAGACAAGAATACATTAAAAGCTAGAACTTTCTCTTCTTACCCGATCACAAGTCAAGCATTGGACTGAACTTATTATAGTCCCATCAAATATATCAGAGATAACGCTCCTGTACTTCTTGCGCTTCTTCCTTTTTGGTGATGATACTGTTGAAACTATAAAATGACAAAATTAAAATGCTTCAGTAAGCCAAAATACAGTGGATCCTGATTTCCTTCAATTTGTGTAATATAATTAGAAGTCTCATGTATTCAGGGTTCAATTACGAGTCAACCCCTGTTTTCTATTTACTAAATATTTCTAAGGAATTACAGGATCACATTACTGCCAGTGCCAGGCAATTCATGTGGGTTCCTCAAGCAGCTTCTGGGGGACAACCACCAGTAACTTTTGCCTCTGTAAGTAAAACTCTAACTGCCAGTCTTGAAATCTACAGCCTATTGCTACATGATCGATCTATCTTGGCCAGAATCCCCCAGGGTATCAAAAGGAACATTCTATTTGACACTGAATTTGATCAGACCTTCCCGGGAAGTTTCAACCATTCTGGGCAGAAGAGCTCACGCACAAAGTTACAGTACCACAACGCTAGTGACAGCAGATTGAAGTAGACTAAAGGTACTACTGAAGTCCAGCCTAACAGCAGCTTATCAAAAAACCCCAGGTCTCTCAATCTCTCCTTGGCCATGACAAGCACCAGTGACCGAGTACCTCTTCTGACAGACTCACTTCAGGTTGTCTAAAACCCTCCTGTAATGGTGAAGCCAAAACTGGAGACAGTAGTACAGATGCAGTGTCAAAGCTGCTGAACAAATGAACCAAGGAGGTCAATGACTTAAGTCCATTAAATCACTGTCATGCAACACCGATGCTAAAGCATTAAAGAGATAACATGAATGTTCACAAGTTCAGAACTTATCTGGACAACCTATTGAATGAAGCAGGATCACAGTATTAAAGTTGAATTAGTTTTTGGTTTAGGTTTGGGGCAGTGTCTTAAAAGCATGCTCTGAAAGACAAGCTTTGCTTTAAGTAGTCCACTGTTAGACAAATGAGGGGGAAATAATTATATATTGTTCCTCATGCCCTAAAGCAGCACTGTCTTACATGCATAAAGGCAGTAAAAGTCTCAATATTCTGGATGCTCATAAATGCATTGTGCTGCAGTGCCAAAAGAAATAGTCTGCACTGCACGGACATTAACAACCATAAAGCAGCCAGCATTTACAGATTTATCTACAGTACAATTATACATGGCTCCTTAAAACTTAATTGACTAAAACGCTGATTTACTGAACTTCTGCTGAAGAAGCAATGAGCTTATTCTCTGTAAAGCATTACCTTTGGGGGCACTAACTTCTTACACCTTTCTCCTCTCTTCAAACTGGGACAATTGGGAAAATTGTCTAAAAATAATATTCTGTCCTCCCAAATACTATTCATGCTTCAAAAGAGTCAGAATATTACAGAAATACACGGAAGGTTCTTGCATGTCCAGCTTACTTAACACTCCCTCTCCCCATCAGAAATAGGGATAAAACCCCCTTAGGCACAACACTGCATTGCTCCTAAGACACAATGAAAATTATAATATCGAGTAGTTCAGTAGCAGGAAGGAGAAAATAAAGGGCCTCTACCTTTTTTGTGGACTTGTGCCAGTGAAGAGCACGATGGGAATGATTTTGGAGGGCTGTTTGATAAGCGTGAGTTCATCCCTTCCATTGATGATGGGGTTTGGGCTGCAGATACGTCGTTCATGTGAACGTCATTGATGTATTCTGAAATTGAGATTTGCACAAATTTTATGGAAAAAATTACTACAGAATGAACAGACACAACAGTCGTGTAACTCATGTAACCACACTGTGGCCACTGGACACTTAGGAATGTAGCACCATTTCAGTTCCTTTCAAGTCAAGAACAAAACAAAAAATCCACTCTTCTGGTTATCTGAAACATTACCCAGTACAAATAATTAGCTATTTAAGGGAAGTAAAATAGAAATCAGAACACCTAAACTGAAAAAATAAACTAAGAAGGTACATTATTTACAAATAAAACCACTTACCCTATTTTACCTATATCTCTACTATATTCTACAGTTCACTTCCACTCCCACAGATAATCCAGCTAAGATTTTGACTATTTCAATTGCACTTCAGCAATGCATTACCTGAGAATCTGCTGTGTATCTGTACTTTGACAGTTCCTTGGTTATTCAAAAATTCAGTGGTCTCTGAAGCAGTGTTTGTGTCTTTTTCCAAGTCCTCCATAGAATTTGCTCGTTTAAGTTTGTTGCTTGATATTTTTTCTTTCTGCCAGTCTTTGGATGTGACCAAGTTGTTATCATCATCCTGAATTAACATGGTTGTTTCTGCAGGATCCTCTAAGACAGGTTTGAAAATGGTGTCGTTTTCTGTTTTATCACAGTTACCACAGGATTCGCAGGGCTGAAAGCCTAAGTCTGACTGGCTCTTATCTTCTTCCATACTCTCTTCAACACTCATAGGCTGGGCATCTTCCAGTTCTACAACTGGTTCTTTAAGTTCCTCATGAAGCAAATCCATTAGACAACGCAAAAATTCTTGTGCATCCTAGAATTTTAAAAAAGTTTTACCATATTATTCCGTTTTATCTGTTTTATTTTATACCAGGAAAAGATACAGATAATTAAAACTAAAAGCTAGGTGTTAAAGAATTAAGAAAATTCCTCTTTCGCAGGTCCAATGTTCAAAATTACTTTCATTTCCAGACCATGTATGTTTAGCGCATGCATTACTTATGTGTCACAAGTAATGTTATCGCACAAGTTTCCTCCAAAACATTACAATTCCCAAAATAAATTACTTCAACGGCAAAACTACTGCCATAGCTTACTGGAATGATAAACAGAATTACAAGCAGTGTGGTTAGACTCCAGCTTTGCTTGTAATGGAGCATTTTAGAGACAGTTTTTATAAACCTTAGGTAGCATATCCAGCAAAGCAACAAAAGCCTTGCTTTCACTGGCCATGAAGCACTTTATTAAAATCTACTCTGATGTTACTTAGCCTGTCTTTCCAATGCATCACACTGCCAACAATATTTTAATTCTTCTAAAGCCTCAACAAGATTCCCCAAATGTGTTGCCACAAAGAGCTGTAAAGTATTACTACAAGTCTAACCTGTGTTTGGAAACATCTTAAAAGCCACCAAATTTCATCAATCAGCGCAACTGCCTTGTCCTTGGCAATAAAAAGTATCCAATAAAGCAGGCATGCGAGAAAATGAAAGCCTCTTGTTGGCAACTACTACTGCTTTTATTTTCTTCTGTTTTCCTTTTTGTATTCTGGTTGTTCATAATACTAACTTTTGCTGCTCAACATTCCCATCCATCATAGTCAATTACTTATTAAGCTCAAAACTGCTGACCACAAAACATTCCTTTTCTTAAAAATTACAACTTACAGAACTGAGTTTTGGATTTGGGTAAGGAAAAAAAACCCAGTATGCCTACTTGCTGGCAATCCTTTTACAAAAAACCAAACCAAACAAACATCAAGACACAGACCAACAGATAAACATTCTTCACTGATCAATGTAATTTTCTCCCTGAAGATGGGACATGGCTGCCCAACTTGCAAGGCTGGGCACTAGGAGAGGGTTGGTTATGAAAGCCCTGCTGGGTTTTAATTTTTGCCATGAAACCTGCTGAACATGTAACTGAACTATGATCCAGGCCTAACCTCAAAAGGTTCTCATTAAGCGCTGCTCTGCATAGAAAAAGATGTTTTCATCAGTGTTCAAAGCTGCAAGAATTAAGTTTCCATAGAGTTTCTTTTTGGTTATCAAGGCTGAATTTCTACTTTTTCAGAAATCTATGTGGCTCTTTGGAAATTCCTGAGCAGATTACAGAATATCAAGATTGTTATTTAAACACTGACTTTACAGCTACATGCAGCAATTGAATACATGTTAAAACCTGTCCTAATCCTTCACTCCACAAATCTGAAACATAATGGAAACAGAAAAATTCCTTTTAATAAATGCAGATTCCTGGAAGATATTAGTAAGCTTTTCTAATTACAAGGTTTAAATTTTTCACCTAGTCCTAAAGATTTTAATGAAGTGCTCCGAACTGTCTGAATGCACCAAGACATTGTATGAGGGAGCAACTGAAGAATGCCTTTGCTATATAATAATTCCTGCCTATTCATCAAGGTACCAAATTGTGGTTCCCATAACACACAAACAGGGGGCTTTTTTCCAAGATACTAAATGGAAACTGCACATTGTGTGTTTATCTTTTTTAAGCATCATTGGTAGATAAATATATAAAAAAATCTGTTATATTCTTTTTTATTTTTGAACATCTTTATTTTGTTTTCTGGGACTGACCAAACATTACCAACATTATTTCACGCAAAGGAAAAGTTCAGTTATTATTATTGAAATTTTCCTGAAAGAAAAGGAGTTATTCTAATTGGAAGGCCTTTTGAGAATTTGATACAAATAAATACAAAAGACAACTTAACTACTGACTATTCCATTTCAGATGATCTATATTCAAGTCATATTAACAAAAGTTTATGCTACCTTACTTCCTATATTTGCTTAGAGCAAATGCATCTTACACATTAGATTTCTAATTAAGAGATAACTTTATGACTGAGGCAGATTTAAAAGACATCAGAAAGTTTTACCTGTTGAGAGTAACCTCGGAACATTGGATTAACAGTTTTAATTCCTTGAAATAAACCAGTGGGAACAACAGATCCAGGCCTAAAAAAAAAAAAGTTTTAAATACATAAACATTGAAAAAGAAAGCATTTAAATGGATTTTTTAATCTTTGCTGGGATCATGTTACCTGCAACTGAACACCAATAATATTAATATTAACAAAACATAATATAGGTATTGAATTAACTACACGATTTTTAAAAACCTGCCATCCAACAGAAATAGCAACTGTATCAGGCCTTTTATGTCACATTTCTTGTCAGAGAATCAGACAACAAATCACACATACTCTTGGCACTATGCATAATTACTGTTTCTTTGCCTTTGTATTTATATTTTGAAGTATTTTCTTGGACAGATATAAATTCTATATAAGGAAATAAATTAATAAAACATTGATACAGATGAATGACACAAAGAGAATAAAGTAGTTAAACATTTCAGATGTATTTCTGGCAAACATAAACATTTTAAAGAGCTTAATGCTTGTACAGTGCTCATCTAATCTATTTCTTGTCCTATCTTTGGTATATATAGAAAAGAAGAGGTTATAAGGAGTTCTTGAGTCCTGCAAGTTAGTCTTTCCTTCCTTATTTTTTTTAAGAGGAATTCTGTGAACACATGAAATAAAAATTAGAAACCTAGAACAGATTAATGCATCCCTCATGACTCTGGAGTCTATTTTGTATCATTTCATCACCAAAATGATTTAATACCTGCTTTTGTGCCAGAGTTCTGTCATCAGCTTGAGGTAACTTTTACAAATTGCAGGTTTCTTATCTGTTCGGGCTAAGCCTCCGCAGTCAAGAAAAAAGTGCGTCAAAGGTGGGCTGAATAAAAAGAAGAAAACAGTAATTTTTTCAGGTTTTTAAAATACAAGAGGAAATCTACATTTCATCCAGGATTATAAAGTAAGAAGGGTAATACTATTCAATAATTGAACAATCCCACTTCCTATGCTCTTTAATGCCGTGACCACACATTTCCTAGCAGGACAACTTCAGCAGTACAGCCACACTGCTCCTCAAACATGCTCTGACATTTCTCAAAGCACCAGAATTGTCCAATGGAATTCAAATTCAAGGCAATTCCTACTAGCTGTCACAAAAGTACACATGTACCACTCCAACAACAATCACCATGAGCCTAGCCCATAAACAGCATCCCACTAGAATCCAACAGTGCCACAAGGTGTGTGTAGGCAAATAATTTCTGCTTAAATGACTGTTTATTACTGCTTAAATAATTATTTATGTTTCCTTCATGCAGTGTTGCCAACTCACTCTCTCCAGTGCTGCAACACTCCCTCCTCTCCCTTCAACCTCCCTTCTGAAGTCACAACTCCTTTACACACTGGACCTATTTCTCTCCAAGAAAGGAGACATCCCAGCATTCTTACAAAATTTGGCATTTCTGAACAGAATACTTTCCTCATGGTGCCTCATCCACTACTTTATCTTCTAGAGGGATTTGCCTCAGTTCTTCTCTCCTTCCTTAAAAAGCCTCAGTGAAGTCTACTTAGCCTCACATGCTCTTGGCCTGTGGCTCACAGTGACCCTGTGTGACACATGCTCAGGACCTGCCACTGCCCAGCCATTGCTACTGCAGCAAACTTTACAGCTGGGAAACTGTTTCTATCCAACTTCTGTAGATTTCTCCTTTGATAACTTGTCTAGTATTCCCAAGGGATTTTGCATTCTATCTATTCCTACCGTGATTTAGCACAGAATGTTTCACATACACTGTTTGTAATGACTGAATTCTGATCCTAATATCTTTTTTGAATTAGGGTTTCTTATGCATTTCCTTTGATTTTTCTGTAGCAAAGGAAAAAAAAATACAAGACCAATCCACAAATCCAGTAGCTTTTTTCTTATTTTCTTTTAATTTCTAAAACTGCATATGTTTTTTATTTAGGAGGCATATGTTATTATTTGTAATAATTATTCTAATTATTAAGAATTAAACAGGGAAAAAGCTGAGTGGCATGTATACCATAATAAATTGTTTGTGGTATACAAGACTGAGATTCAACAAGTACATGTCCTCTTCCATGGTAGTGAAGCCCTTCAAACCCCTTAAGTCCATCTTGGGAAAATACAGATGGAAAGGGAATATAAAATAAGGAAATATAAAGGAAATATAAAATTGCATTAACAATCATTTTCCTTACCAATTAGAAAGCGCTTGTAAAGCTGCATTCATATAACAAGTGTTTCCAATATTTTTTAATCCTGTTAGACCTGAAAAACAGAATAAATACAAGTCTGTTAATCCAGTAACTCCTAGAAAATACAAACTAATCAAAATACTCACATAACACTTGGGATGTCAATTATAATGAAGAACTGTAACTAAAAAAACCATAGGACTCCTAATGCAATACCAATCTAATGAGAAGTAGTAATTAAGAGCTTTGATCTTGGTTGGCTAAAACACTTCAGACAAGTGGATTGCATTCCATTCTACTAACTTTCGATGGTTTATGACTTAACGACTTCTCTGTTCAGTTAAACTGTTGCTATGCTGCATTTGTAAAATAATCACATTACCAAAAGCTTCTCAAAGATTTCTTTCTTCTGTCCCAAAATCATACTAAGTCAGATTACACTCAATATTCAAAACCTACTCAGCATGTGATTATCCCAGACTCAGAATTGTAAGTACCTGCGATTTAGTCTTTTTCTATCCCAATTATATACCTTTATTTTTATAAACACAATGCTCAGTTTAGACTTCCCTACATAAATTATTTCCTAACCCACACTGTTTACTTTCTTTACAGATAGTCACATATACTTTTCCCACATACATGAAAGTTACAATTAACATATATTCTTTTCACAATTATGAATTATGCTATTCATGGCTACTAAAGTGTTACATTAATGAAGTAATATTTAAAAATAAAAACACTTTTGTATGAGGAAACAGTAACATTTCTGAGCAAAGAATCAGTAAGACTGAAAATTTTAAAAATTTAACAAACATTCAGAAATCAATACTGGTGACTGTATGGAATTCTGAAAGTATAGAACTACCCCAGTAATTTTAGTCTGTGGCAGAAAAATATACTACTAAGAAAATCTTTCTACATCTGAAAACCACTTGGGTTTCTTCAGTTACACTTTCTAATAGACAGGACTTAAAACTGTGTTTTAAAATGTCCTTCTGTCTGTCTGAATGGAAATACAGTCCTGCTTCCTGTACCTGAACATGCATTCCAAACTCTGCTACAAAGAGAACAATCATTCTTACTGAAAATGGAAAGCAAGAACAGTTAGAGGATTTTAATTTTCTTCTTTTTAGAAGCAGCAGATATTTCAGGGAGATACGCTCACTGCATTTTTCCAGTCTGTAGTATTGCAAGGAAAGTTTTCAAAGAGACCTCTTTTCTTGTGAAGATATATTCTAATGTTTGCTTTACCAAAAGCATTTCAAAAGAAATTTTATGAGCGAAGTTAAAACAAAGCTGAAGAACTTTCTTCCTTTCAATTTGATAAGTGTCTTAACATAGTCACATCACCACTACTGGGAACTTGAAGCAATTCTAATTGTATATTATTGCAATGTAAGCTACATTCTCCAAGATATTAATAACACAAGAAGAGATCAAAATATACAAACACAGCCATTGGTTGGAGAAACTAACTAGAAATAAAGCACATGGCTTAACGACTTAAGGGCAGATGGCAAGTTAGTGGGGCGGTGACACATCCAGAAAGACTGTGCCAGACAACAGAAGGGACAAGACAGGTTTTCTGACCAACGCCAGCAGACTTAGGAGAGGGACAGCTGGTAGCAGATGAGTGAAGGAGAAATGAGACTGTGGTTTAACTCCAGTCAGCAACTCAACCTCCACAAGCCACTCGCTCACTCCTCACGCTGGGATGGGGTGGAGTTGTAGGAGTAACAGTGAGAAAACTCATGGGTTGAGATAAAGACAGTTTAATAGGTGAAGCAAAAGCTGTTTGCACAAGCAGAGCAAAACAAGGCATTCATTTGTCCCTTCCCGTGGGCAGGCAGGTGTTCTGCCATCTCCAGGAAAGCAGGGCTCCATCATGAATAGCTGTTACTCAGGAACACAAACACTCTAATCCTGAAAGTCCCAGTCTTCCTTCTTCTCCCAGGATGCCATGTTATGGAATATCCTAGTGACCACTTGGGTCAGCTGTCCCAGTTATGTCCCCTCCCAACTTCTTGTGCACCCCCACCCCACTCCCTGGTGGGTGGTGTGAGAAAGAGAAAAGGTAGACTGTGTGTAAGCCCTGCTCATCAATAACTCAAACATCTCTACATTATCCACCTGTTTTCAGAACAAATCCAAAAACACGGCTCCATAGCAGCTACTAAGAAGAAAATTAATTCTTGCACAGCCAAAACTGGCACATGCATGAATTAGAATAACTTTCATCACTGATAAACTGCCTTGACATACGCAATGGTATCTCAAAAACAACAGCTCAACAACCTGATGGTCATATTTTTCTGAAAAAATGGTATTTAGAAATATTTTCTAATACACATCAAATACACACAACCTTTTTAGAATGATCAATAGTAATTTGACACTTTTAAGAAATAGTAATTATTATGTTCTCTTATGAAATAAGAAATGAAAGCTTCACTGTTTGGGATTTCATCACTCTCATTTTCATCTTTACACTAGGTTTAGTATTAGGGTGGAGCAATCTTTAATACAAGAAAGCTTGGCAGTGCATGAAATCAATTATGTCAAGGAGAAACAAACAACTGAAACAAATAACTAAAAACAAATAACTAAAACCCCACACTAGGATACTACAGGCTCAGAAAAGCATTATTGAAAATGCAGGAAAGCATTCAAACCAGGAGTCTCTAAGGGCAGGTAAAAACACTAGAACAGATTTTTTTAAAAACTACTTTTACCAGAGTGGCTACAATACCAATTGCACTAAACATTACTCCAACATGCTTTCTTATTCTTATTGCTGCTCACCAAGTGCACTGGGTGCACTACAGTTTCTCACCACAGCCTCTGCTCTGAAGGTAAGTTAAGATTGCTGCAAGAAAGGTGAAACTAAAAAGAAACATCTGAGTGGGAGCAGAAAAGCAAACAGGTCCACTTCGAAGAGAATTAGTATATAGCTGAAGAACAGACTTGAAAACATACTCATGCAATAAGGCATAGGATTTTGCTTTTATTACCTCTGGTCTTCAATTCATCTTCTTCCACTTCGATATCTAAGTCATCAAATACAGCTGCTAAAGGAACCTTCAGTGTGGGATTGCTGGGTATTTTAAAATCCTTAAAAGGAGAAAAAGGATATTTACTTCTATTTAACAATTTTTCACTTAATTAAGCTTATGTGTAATTTTACCAACAAATCTAGAACCAGAAAACGATGTGAATGCATTTTGAAATCTCACTGCACATTAAGTGAGAATACCAGGATTCCACAGGTATCCTGAGGAAGTTTACTAAGAACCTCCCGATGTTTTTGTTTTCAGGTCACTGCATGATTTTATAACAATAGCTGAAGAATCTAATCCAAGCCAAGGATGGCATTTCTTTCCCCTGGATAACAAAGCAGCCAGCCCAGAGAGCTAAGGCAGGAGTCATCACCTAAGCCAGTGCAGGTGTTTTTGATGTGCCACCAGATGGCTGACTACAGTTAATGAAGATAAATTAAACTATTGAAAGAAAAACGTACAAATAGAGAAACGAAGCAGTAGACAGGCAGGCACTTATTGCAGGACAGGCTCTTTTTGTGAGCATATAAATACAAACCTTAAACAAAATGTTTCACATACTTTTTAAGTTCTGCTGATTTTTCTGTATATTGCACCCATTTCTTTGAAAGATCAAAACAGTTTAAGAATAATAGAGCAGAAGTTCAGAAGTCTGAACTCAGCTTTAAAGCAAATGACTAGAATTTCTACACAACAGAAATTTAAACAAAATTCCAATGGTACCATTCCAATTGAGCTATTGGCATTTTATGAGAAAATGACCAGATTACATTCATATTAAGTACTACACTTTGAAGTGAAAATATCAAAGGGTATTTTGATAGATTAAACTGCCCATCTTTCTGTCCAACCTATACATCACGGTCTCTCTTCTACTGTTCTGTGTCTCAAGCAAAACACACTTAGAAATACTGTATTTCTAACTGTGACTGTTTTAGCTGAGTTACCTGTCATTTTTATGTAACTACATTACATAAAAGTTCTTTTTTCAGCTACACTCATTATTCCAAACAATTATACTTAAGAAATAGCAGTGCAACTTTCTCCAAGACAACACCCTTCTAGGAAAAAAAAAAGATCAGAGTGAACAGCACTGATGCCAGTAAAGCAAAAAAAAAATTTATGAAAATAGAGAAGAATTAACAGAAAGTTCAGCCACAAGGATCGAGGGAAAGTCAGTCTCTCACTTAAGAAAAAACATAATGTTTACTGCAAAGCTACAGCTGCCTTTGTTTCATTGGGTTAAAAAAATACCTGTACACTGTTTTCTTGTGCTTGGTGAGACAATCTTGCACTTGGTAGTGGAGAATGAGATCCTAATTTTCTATCCAGGAACACTTCCTTACTACAGGCGTAACACCAAACACGGAGCGTAGTAAGGTTGACAGTTAGACAGTGCTTTGTCTCCTAAAACAGAACAAAAACCACAACTGTGATTCAGAAATCGGGCATAACTAAATACTGCTACATGCAAGCTAGAACAGATGTATTAAAATTCTAGGTTTTTCAACAATGAAACAAGTATGCGTTAGAATATTAAAAAAGAGCAATTAAATTACTGAAATTTTATCACAAACATTCATTTCTAGTACAAATCACTTAAATTAGCAACAAGACACAATCAGAATCTAAGACATTGCCATAGCTGATGTGCCTCTCCGTAATTCAAAAAATAAGAAGAAAGCCTCTTGTTATAAGTGCTACAATTCACAACAAACCAGTTTTCAAGGGATGTCTGTAACTGGTCACAATGGCAGCTACCTCCTCTACAATGTTCAGAACAGTGTTTATTTCTACTGGTTTGCTGTCAGAAATTCAAGCCATTTGCAATCAATCTAAGACTAAGATAAAATTTTTCGTTCAGTTACAGGAAGAGGTGCTCATACCAAAGCAAACTTTCTAGACTCAAATAGTTCTTTTGTTGACAGCTTCACACTGTGAAGCAATATAAAAACTTGTAGATGAAGAATATTTTTATAGTACAAGTTTTAATTTTTTTTTAACCTCCTTGCTGAAGGTAAGATTGGGTACACAACTGCCATCCTCTTCCAAATATTTTCACTAATCCTTCCTGTACTTCTTCCTTATACGTCAGTATCAGTCATGTTTATCAATAACGAGGAATTTGCTAGAAATTAGGAAAATACTACAACTGCTACAGGATGCCCAAGTTCCTCCTCCCTTCATTTAATAAAACCTTGTAAAAGAACAACGTTTCTAATGTAAAGTTGGCTAAAATCCCATGAAGTAGCTGTCCCCCTACTAAAAACATCAGATTTACATAAATAACTCAAAAAATTTAAAACACGAGAATATGCTTAATTCTGCAGTTTTGTATGCATATACAACTACGAGACTTCAGACTAATAGCTTAATGATTTCTTGGAGCGGACACAATAAACACAACTATTTGCAGTACACGAAACCTTGCTGGTGTAAACTGGAGTAAGCAGAAATTGATTCATGCTAACTGCACTTCTCTCATTTTAATAAGTTTATTGATATTTTTACCAAAGAAGAATCCAGGAAAGTGCTTACTATCCCCAAATTAAAAGTAATAGGAAAATCCAAGGATGTCACTGACAGAGAATGAATAGTTTGCCTGCTTTCTCCTACCTGGCAAACACATAACACTGCTAAGATAGCATGCAAAGCAGGAATAAACTACTGTAAAGAGCCAAGAGGTATAAAACTGTAGGCAAGAAATTCAGGGACCATCTGTTCCCCAATTGCACTAGAAACAGCTAATTTCTGAGTCTATTGTAAAGGCTTTAGAACTGTGATTCAGCTTTAACAGCTGATAAAAAAACCCTGAAAGTATTTATACAGATTTATATTAATGCACTATTGATTTACAAAAATACTCACTCTTCTCAAGGTCCTGCTTCAAAACGAACAAAAAAATCCGTCGTGGTGGTAAAATGCAGTCATAACACCACATAGTTCTTGTAAAACCCCTGTATATACTACTCGTTCATTTTAATAGTCACCAGGGGGGTTTTTTAGTAATTTTAGGGATTAAAAATTGTTCAGTATGGAACTTTATATGCACTTACTGACAGACTAAGTGTAAACTGATGGCAAGAATTTCATTAGTCTTGAAGTCAGCAACTCGGAAATGCCACGTTAATAAAACTGTCACCCCTCTGTCTCCAGAATACCTTATTCGCTCATTTTGGCAAGTGCTCCATTTGCACACGTGTGTGCCCAGAACACACAGCGAGTTTAAGACTCAAAGCTATGCACTGAAGCTGTCCAGCCCTGACAGAACGTGGCATGCTGGGAACAGAGTGCACACACTGCACTGCTCCTCCCAAGCAGGATCCAAGATCAGGACATAGCAGGAAAGCATATGCTCAGCTCATATGTACAGTTCTGCCACCTGAAACAGGGAGCATATTGCAGAAAAAAAGCACCTGTCTCTGGTAATTTACTTCCCCTCTTACACCTCTTCAGCTGTCGAAATGCAACCTTCCTCCTCTTACCCATCAGGGAGCCACAGTCCCAGAAATTCAGACTGAAGTAGCGGAGTACTACACAGATAAGTTGAAGTATTCAATAAGTCTGTCCATCTTGAAAATCATCAGTAATTTTTGTTCTGTTTCTTTTTTTCATTTTCACTGTGTTCTTTAGAAGAAATGTATAACTATGCCGCTGCACAAAGCTGTAATGCCACATACTCCTAAATTAGCAAGACCTGCTTCTATAACATGAAAAACAATCACAGCTAATCAAACTTCCATACAGTCAAGTAACATAGGTTATTGACTTCATTGAAATAAAAGTTCTCTAACTCTACTTCATTGCTTCAAGGAATTGTATTACCAGCAAATACACATACCTGGGAATGGGTGGTACTGTGATCAACGTGGGATTCACCACAGCCAACATATGTACATCTCTTCTGTTGGGCAAGATACAAATGAGGATGCAGAATTAAAAAGTGGTTTCAAACAGGTTTACAGAATAGGAATATACTGCCAGTCCCTTTAAAATTCACTCAAATTTCAAACTTGCAGAGTCCTACACAAACCAAGAGACATGCACAGTAAGCCATAAAGTAAATATCACCTAAAGCAAAAAAGAATGCTGCAAGATTTAACTCAACTTCTCTCACTGATGGGCAACATTAGACATTTAATGTTTTTAGAATGTAATTTTTGGGCATTTTTATATATTTATTCATACTACTGTCAACTTATTTTTTACAATTCCTGATTTGGTAAAGATTGTTACACAAAATACAAAGTTAATCCACTGAGTGGTGAAATACTGAATGGCAACAGCCCCAGAACATGACATGTTTATACAAAAATCCCTGCACGCCCCTATCTGCAGTGCCTATTCATCAGAGCATTGCTTCACAATTAATTAGTTTCTTCACCTTTACATAAGAATTTCCAGCTCTACATGGCTAAGAACTTGCCACATTCTAGTTATAACATGCAAAATAATTGTCAATTTTAATCATGCTCATTACAAAATATATTTGGCTGAGTCGAGTGTGGAATCTTGCAGCTGCCAGTGTTCAAGCAACTTTCGTTAATTCCTCATTTGCATGAGTCAGGCCAATCACACAGAGGGGGGTACAGCAGGTTATCTGTGTAACTCTCTAAGCGCACTAATTTATACAACCAAATAGCAGCTGAACACGGCCAATTTTCTATATTAAATAATCACAGGTATTTGTTAAGTTACAGGTAATTTACATGCTGGGATCTCACCAGGTTTTTCTACTGAAAAAGGTGAAGACAAGATGCCAATTCATCCAAGAGGAGAAACATCCCAGCATGACACTAAGTGTCCTACTGCAACTACAAGACTCTCCTATGGAAATGTTGGTATGAAATTCATTTTTTCAGTAACAGTCTAAGAGCTCTATGTGAGGAAAAAAAAAAAGTTTTCAGCTTGACAGCTTTTTCCCACCTGCCAGGCTGACGCATCCCTGAACCTCTTCCCTACTCCCAAGAGTTTTTATACATAATTAAAACTTCAGGCCATCTAACAAAAGACATTAAACACTATTTCTTTCCCCCTTCATCTCTGTTATTGACAGAAACAGCAAAATAATCTGATCTCTTAATTACTACCACAGTCCACCTAAAAGGACACAAATTAAGGGGATTTTAGAAAATGCTCATACATACACCTAGAGTTTGGTATTAGACTAGAGATCTTCCTGACAATACTTAGACAAAAGTCACCATGAAATGAAGGCAAGCCTACAGGGCAAAATTTCAATCTCTGTAAATAGCTATAAGTCCAAGGAACTTACAAGACATTTTGAAAACGAAATTAGCTATATGCTTTCCAGTTGGGATCACAGATCAGTCCAAAGCAACATACTTGAGTTTTTTATTTCTTTTTTAAATACAGTAAAAATACAGGTTTTGTAGACAGCAAGAAGAGTCAGGCAAAAGTATATTTATGACAGAACTATACCCAGGGTAACGACTGTACAAAATCCGTACAAAGTAAGGATTATACAAGCTTCTGCAAGTTTCAAAATAAGGGTTTTTTCTTTGTTTTGCTTCAGAATAAAAAAGCCAGAGTATGCATTAGTCCGCACACTCTGCAAATGCAAAATGTGTGCATTTACTACTAGATGTTACTACTACAAATACTAAGAAGGGCTTATAAAAAGTAATTTAATAATTCAGGAATAATCCTTTATTTATTAGGTCTACAGACCCAGGAAAAAGATTTAAAAAACCTTCAAAACTTAAGAGATAAAAAGTATCATAACTCAGGTAGAAACATTAATATGCTACCTTCCTTCCTGTAAAAAAAATACCATTTTAAGCATATTGTTCTTGAATTACAAGAAATATGTACCTGAAAGAGGGTAAATAATTAAAAAAATAAAGAACTGCAGAAAAATTTTTCCTTTTAAATAAAAAGCTAAACAAACTGATTTCATGAACTCCATTATAGCTGTTTCTTAAAAAAAAAAATACTACCAGCTTCACCTTTACTAGAAAATGACTGTAGTATGGAGCAACAGAACAACTTACCTCTAAGCACGCCCAAAGGTTGGGTCCTCTGACTTTGCAGTCCTGACAAGTGCCCTATTGAAGTTAAACACAATGCAGGTATTATTTCACTTTCACCAGTAAGTCACAACTCCAAGACAAAAGGAAAAAAATGCTGTAAAGCTTAGTATCAGATTAATAACTAAGACAAAAAAGGGTATGTTCACAACCAACCCGGTTTTTTGCTTCACATAATCTCAAGATCACCATATTTTTCCACTAAAATCTCAGATTTCTCTGTTGAGTTTTCATCTTAAAAAAAATTGCTTTTCCAAATAAGGCATAAATATGTATCATATCACAAAATTATAATAATCCTCAAAATTGGTATTTCCTACAAATGTAACATAAAAAGAAGTGAAAGTGACTGAACTTGCAATATTCCTTCTGGCAGACACTACCTGGGAAAGGTTTACACAAAAATGATGAAATACTAGAAAATGCTGTACTCCTCAGCAGAAAATTAACTGTTACAGAAATTTAGCACCATGGACAGAAAAGGTTCCACTTTTCATCACCTCCCAGCTACAAAAATGAGTTACACGATCCTTCTTCTTTCCATTTATTAATACTATCTTGAAACCAAGAGTTCAAGGAGGGGAGGTTTCTCATACTGTGGCTTCTCTATCAGAAAGAGAGCTGTTACCCAAGTAAACTCAAGCACAAATTTCTTTGTTACAGTTTCTACTTGAAGCCAAGTCAGTTGTACTATACTACAGTAATATTCCAAATAACTAAATGCTACAATGGCAACGAACATAAAGGTCAGGTTGGTGCTATGCTAATCCTTTTAACTAATGAGTCCATTAAAACATCACTTGTGGCAAAGGTGATCTTCTCTTCAAGTGCTGAAAAATAGTTTTTCAGCTCCATCAAGTCCATAATTCTTCTCATATTTTATTTAAACCTTACTATTCCAGAAGAGGAGTTTTTACCCATGCTTGACACTTAAATGCACCTTATAACTAATAATACACTAAAATGTGTACCTAGAAAACCCGACCAGCTAACAGTAATAGGAAGAAAGTAAATTGCTACAACTCACATGAGATTTTTGTATCAATTCCTCCTTTGTTGTCTCACCAACTGATTCCAAGTGAGGGCAATGGCTGCCGGGTGACGACATTGCTGAAGCTGTATTTTTTGAGATCCCGTAGCAGGGATTTTCAACACCAGAGAATCACCTGTCAACAGAAGTAACAATGAGTAACACCCAATTCCTTAGAATAGACAGCAATATTAGATATCTAAAATGCAACATATACATAACTTTTAAAACAATATGCCTTTTTAGACTAAGTTAGTATAAATAACTTTATTAAGAGACTCCAATAGCCCAAACTAAACCTGCTGACTTCTGAAATGAAATCCAATGACTTCTAGATCATAAACTAGAAGAATTCTGAATGGAGTAGAGCTGATTTGGGTTAATTATTTAACTTCCTGGACTCTGCCAGGGCACTCAAACGATATAAGCATTAGTTTTCAAGCCTACCTAGAAGTGACAGTGGCTTTGGCTGTATATTCTGGAAAAGGATCTCTGCAACACTGCTGAAGCGTGCTGAAGCTGTGAAGGCTAAACTGCAGGAACACAAGACTCGTTTATCAAAGGATAAGGAAACTTTATCTTGGTTTTATTTATTTACAAAGACACATCCTAGATTCAGACATATTATATATCAAAAGGAAACTGAAACTTGACTCACACGCAACACTAAATACGCAGCAAGCTTTTATCTTGTTCTTTTTGCCCATCCAAGGTCTCTGGTGCAGATACAGAAACTTATCAGAAATAAAGAATACTAAATACAATCACTTTGTCATTATTATTTTGATAGTTGTGCAAAACGCAACAGAAGGAAAAAAAATAAACTCTGTAATGTTCATTTTAAGTAAATACCCCAACTGGCTCATTCGGATAAGGACCACCCAATCACTTTGTTCCAGTTTTGTCACTTAAACAGTTACTCTTGACTCAATCTCTCTAAAGGCCAACAAATCATTACCTTTTTTTTCCCCAACTAATCTCTGTCCTATCTAGCACTCCTTTAACAAGAATTACAACTAAACTTCAACTCAGTGATGCACCCTCCTTGATAAGTTTGGAGTCTTTAGCACTGTTATCAACACCTGTCTCCACTTTGCCTGTGTGCTTTGGCAGCTTTTGGTTTGTTCCTTCCCCTTACAGGACCAATCACTCCTTTGAATATTAAGCACTCTACAATATGGACAGAGTAGGGGAAAACAAACCTTGCATAATGGGCATCTCATAATACTCCGTGGTAGACTTTCAGTTTATTATGTCTGACTTGCTTTTTACTTCCATTGCCTTGCAATAAGATCCCTTTGAGTCAAAAGGCATTTCAGCTCCCTTTGGTCATTTTTCTATACATGTGTGTATTTGTATAATCAGTCTGTTTTATTACTGTAAACATTGTTAAATAATACTATTAAAGTATTACACATTATTTGTGCTGGAATAATATGTGACACTTCATGCCATGTATTATATGCATGCATGTATATACCTGCATAAACAGACTTTAATACATTTTCTTTAATGATAAGCAATTATTTATATATAAATAATATAATTGTATATATAGATTCAAGTATGACTGTGTATGTTTCAGTCTTTTTTAATACCATGTTAACAGTTGTTCAACAAAATATTTCTAGTCTTGTGAGAAGTTATCTCACAAGACTAGAAATACTACAGTAAATTAATAATTCAGGATTTTTTTCCTAGATGAGATCTAAATTCTCTCCCTGGACCAGTGGCATGACATTTAAAATGCATTATTCTAAAACATAAGCTCCAGCTGGAGAAGCACTTCCTCAGTTCAGTGACTGACTGTCATCTATATGCACTGTTACTGAAAGACACTTGAAATAAGGCAACAGTTTTGCAACCCAAACCTCCTCAACTTCCATCATATTAGCAATTCCTCTTTGAACTGCAAGGTTCCCTTTCAGAACAGAAATGGCAACATGAATGTATGTTACATCTTCCACGGCTTGCAAGGTCTGTCAAAACGTTAAAAAAGGACAAGTGAGTTTCCAAAAAAGCTCTGAGAACATCAAATGCAGCGAGATGATTTAATACAAATGCTTTAGAAAGACTGATATAATGGATTAGTAAAGCTTTAGGCTTATTTTTTTACGGAAGAAGCTTTCTGAACGCATTATTCTAAGTAATACAAAGCAATGAATGGAGACTTCACCTCATGCTGCCAGATTTGTATTTAATGTATTTAACTTTTCATACATGGAACAGCACAAATCCAAATCTGCAGTCCTGAACAAACCCAAACCCAGGAGCTCTGCTCATGCCAGTTTCTGTTTCTTGGTGCAGTCTGCACCTCTCTTCTAATAATCATCAGAAAGGCCAAAGCCGTTCAGACTCAGGTCCCTGTGGATGTGGTCCCTATTCCTGTCCATATGGAGAGCATCTCTTGTGGAAGTGCAGTTAATGTTACAGATTCTTCACATGTCATTATATGAGCAAACCTGAATGGCCTCTCTTTCACCTTTTGTAACAAAATTTTTACACACCTCCTTCCATCTTTCAGCACTGTGATAACTCACTGTACTGCCATAATCTTGGTAGCTTAATATACATAGCTGCAGAAACACATTTTGTAAAATTATATGTTAAAGTCTAAAACTGTAAAATTAATTCAAAACCATGACTCATCCTTCACCTAAGTCCTAGCAAGCCCAGGGTAGCCCCTCCCTCACTCACTGACCTTCCTCCATTTCACCACTTCTACTCTCATCTGAAGAGATTGCTTTTTTCCCCTTGCAGCTCATTATCACATTTGCTTTTACACCAGCTTCTGCATTGCATTGACCTCATCCAAAAATTGTTTTTCTGCACTTTCAGTAACTAAAAAAAAACCCCAAAACAGTCCCACAAGCCTACTTCTGTAGTTTCTCTCACATTCCATTTTATACTGTTCTGAAGCTGGAGTATATCACCATTTCACGATCCCAGTGATATCACAGAATCATAGAATGGGTCGGATTGGAAGAAACCTTAGAGATCATCTGGTTCCAAACCCCCTGCCATGGGCAGGGATGTCACTCACTAGATCAGGTTGCTCAGGGACCCATCCAGCCTGGCCTCAGACACTCCCAGGGATGGGGCATCCACAATTTCTCTGGGCAACCTGTTCCAGTGCCTCACCACCCTCACAGTAAATAATTTCTAGATTAATATCTAATCTAATACTGCCTTCTTTGAGTCCAAAGCCATTCCCCCTTTTCCTATCGCTACAGGCCCTTGGGAAAAGTCCTGCTCCAATTCTCTTACAGCCCTTTAAGCACTGGAGGTTGTGTAAGGTCTCCCTGGAGCCTTCTCTACCCCTGGCTGAACAGCCCCAACTCTCTCAGCCTCTTTCCACACTAACTGTTAGTGATCACACTCATGCAATAAGCTTCTCATCAAATGCTTCTTGTATTTCTGGGAGACAACCTTGGAGTTTATTGCTAGCTCTCTCCATTGTTTCAGCCCCCCATCTCAATGCATCATACCACACCATCCAATAAAATGAACCAATTAATGTTCCAAAGTAGGGCTTATCAATGCGTTTTTGCTTAGAGCATGCACAGAGTCTACTTAAAAGAAAAAATTCTCTTTAAGTTCACTCTCGGGGGGTTTTTTGGGTTCTTGACTAGTCTTTTCATTCACCAAGAAAAAAAATTTGAGCCATCAGAGAAATGTGAACCACAACTCAAAGCATCATGATCAGCAACCTATTTATTATCTGGAAGAATTCCACAACATCACAGACTTGTGTGGTGCCTACCATGGAAGACCTATCACACCCACAAAAAAATCCCATCAAACACCAAGAGAACTCAAATGATTCCGAAAATTAACTTTGGCTCGTGTAAGGTGCCAAACATTTCCTAAAGAAACAAAACAGATTTTAAATTCTTTCAAAAATTTTTGAATTAATGATTTCACCTGCCTAGTTACAGTAGTTAACACTTCAACAGATACTGAAATAAACAATTATATCTGTTATGTATTCCACTGATGTTCCAAACACGGAGCTATTTTAACAGATCGTTTTACAGAGTTTAGTAACGGAATGCTGATGGAAGATTTTAAGAATAAAAAGATTATTCTGAAGACATCAATTACATGAAGCAGCAATTGTGTCTTCATTGCAGGCTTTTATTATTTTATTGGTACAGCTCTGAATAAAAGCATCTCAAACCAGTAACCTATAAGTTCACGCTTCTTAGATGCACTCACAGTTATTTTACCAGTGATGCGCTGGAACAATTTCATTTAATGTTTATTTTTATTTTATAGCAACAAAGCAAGAGTGACACAGGGTGCAACTTTGTACCTGAACACTTAATTACTTAGAAAGCTAAAGAGATCTGGAAGTTTAGTAATTATTCACCATACTGATATTCTTCACACTTCAGAAAAAAACCCACCAGGATTCACTCTAAGCTATAAAAGCCCACTGAAGCTATAGCCTTAGGTATATTCAGATACCACTTCTCTAAAAATCTGTGTTGTTTTATATAAATTTTACAGAAATTACTTCAGCATAACTTTGTACATGAATGACATTTTTACTGAATTTGAAACTAGTCCTCTTAGTGTGTGAAATCATGGTTCATCTTTCCTATTTCTTGACCTAAATTCCTTTATATTCTGTCAGTCAATAGGCAGTTTTCAATTTCATCTCCCATGCCCCCATATTTTTACCTTTTTTAAAACTATTGGCAGTACACAAGCGCATCCCATTTTCTTGAAAAAAATAACAACACCAATCCTAGCACTGGTAGAGAACTTACTTTATCTATTTAGCATAAAACCTGGTATTTTCCCACTAAATGATAAAAGTGTGCTCAGTAAGCTGGTGAAAGACACCTGGGCTTCCTCTTTAGGCACCAAGAGCTACCCGCTCAAGCAAGACACAATTCGATAAGTCACTTCCATTACATTTTTTTTCTGCCCTTAACTACTGTTCCCAAAGAGAAAGGACATTAAAAAAAAAATTCTTGAGTGGAAGGTATATCCTCTTACAGGGCTAGACATTTTCATTTTATATTGGCTTTCAGGGCATCCAGGCTACTCTTTCGTTTCTTTTTTTCACCACACTAAATCCTAACTATGAAACCCATTAGTTGACCTCTATATTTCTAAGAGGATTTTCCTAACTCGGGCTTTGCCTAAGCGCAGGAGAAGCCGACAGTGATTTTCCACTAGGGGATACCCCGGACTTTTCCCCCAGGCTGTTCCACCCCTCATTCCCGCTGATCCATGCGCATGGAAAACTCGGGGAGCGAACGGGGTCATTTATGGGAAAATTAGTGCTCTTAGGGATTGCGTGGTATCCACGCTACCGCTGCCGCACAGCTGCAGCTTCAGCAGAGACCTGCGGAGGTCTGCGGCCGCTCCCAGCCGGCGGCCGGGCGGTCCCGCCCCACATGGCCCCGCTGCCCCGGACCGCGCACCGCCGACCTCCGGCCCCCGCCCAGCCCTGCGGGACCGCGGCGCCCC
>VZRL01003197.1:2242077-2270721 GCA_013397895.1 Origma solitaria
AGAGGGAAGTTTTGTTTTTTTTTTTTTTTTTGTTTTTTTTTTTTTTTTTTTTTGGTGCTGTCATGAGGGATGTTTTCATTCTTCTTTGAGGGGAAGATACAAACCTGGGTGTAGATGGTCAGAGTGGTCTTTCTGGTATTTTAGCGTTTCCCCTTACTACTATTTTTTCTTCTTCTATCGGCCTTGGAGTGAAGAAGAAAAAGCCTTTGTTGTCTTTAATAAATTCGTAATTGCCCAAAGTAGTTGTGGATGCCCCATCCATGGAAGTGCCCAACTGGATGGGGCTTTGAGGTACTTGATTGAGTGGTGGCAGGGGGTTGGAACTAGATGGCCTTTAAGGTCCCTTCCAATCCAAACCATTCTGTGCTGACACTTGCATTTTGTTGTTAAAATGCTTATAACCAGCTCTCGTGCTTCAGGCCTGCAACTGTTGACCCACAAGAGTAATCAAAAAATGTTTCGTTTTGTTTATTTCCTCTGATACACAAGAAGGAGAGATATTGTTGGTGGATTTTTCTTCCATTTTCTGTACTTGAAGCACTTGTGATCCGCCACAGCTGCAGATGGGACTCTGACAGTTGGGCAGATGCCATCACATGGTACATAAATGAATGACACTTCTTATTTATAAGAATATAACTTGTTTATAATTTGGGTTATAAGGAACTCCAAATTTGTTCAGGAAGGAAACTTACAATGGTAAACATTTCTATCAATTTCTCAATTTCATCTTTGTATGTAAATTCTGCTATCAAACTTCCGGGGCTCCTGAAACCTCTCTCTCACCTGCTTGTCTACTGATCAGAGATGCTGCACCTTCCCAGAACCTTTAAATGTTACCCTTCCCGGATCAACATTTCCCTCTACCTAATCTAATTAAGGTCTTAGTGCTGCCATTCATCAACAATACCACAGATTTGCTTTTCACTTTGTGATCCCACTTACTATTTAAAGTTGATTGTGCATGATAAATGATTTGCCCCCCAGTTTTGAGAAGCAGCCTTCTGAGGGGTCTGTGGTAACATGTCACATGGGAGAGTCAGGAATGAGAGCCTTTTGGAATACAAGAGCTTATCCCTGCTACCACTGTCTTTCCTGATGTGCTGTGTCTCAAGTGCTTCTCTTCTGCCTGCAATCACAGCTGCTTCCCATATTTCTAAATATTCAGCTTGTAGCAGTGCAGAAGTTAGAGGTATAAATAAATATATTTTTTCCCTGTGGGTAGAATACTATTAGGAATGACAATAATAAAAATAATTGCAAATAATAATTTTCAACCCTGTAAGCTGTTGTTGAGTTATAAATACCAATACTCTACAGCCTTGGCAAAGACTTGCACTTTAAATAGATGAAATAATGGAATGCTATTATGGTTCACTGTTGTCGCATTCTCCACTGGACTTTCAGAATTCTCATATAAATCTATAAGGTAAAATAGGATTTATATAGAAAAAGTACTTCTGGACATGAAATTAAAAGAAATATGTAGGGCTAAATTGTGGTTGTTTCTATGCTGTGCCTCTTAGTACTGTGCTGCATGGGAAGCCTACAAATATGCTTTCCTTAGGCAGGGGTAAGGCTGCACTCCATCAGAAAGGAGGCAATTGGCAGAAAAGTGTGAAACAAAATATTAGTCTTGTTATTTTTGAGTCATGAATGTAAAGGCATAGAGGGTTAAAAGCTTCCAGTACTTTGTGTAGTCTGTCCTTGAAGAAAGTTCTTTTTTTTTTTCCCCCATTTAGATCTTTTCTACTTGACTGAAATGTTAGTCGAGTTAACTTGGGAGGAATGCAAAGAGTTGGGAGAGAAACAATAGCTTTACTTATAAGGAGAATTGCAGGTCAGAGGGGAAAATTCTCAAATTGTAGAGTTCCTTGTCAGTACTAAATTCTTAATACTTCATATTATTATTTTGATTTCTTCTGTAAAAGAATGCTGTCACTCAAACTGATGGTGACTTGTGTACACTGGCTCTTGTTGATGGTTTTGTTGAAAGGTTTGTCTGTTTCTTTTTTTAATTTTCTTCTCACACTCAAAGATATGTCTGGCATTTTGGAGAGAATAAGCACAGCCTTTAACCTAGTGACAAAACTGTTTGGAGAACTGATTTACATATTAGAAACCTTTTCTTCAGCTGCTCTTAAAACAAACAAAAATCTTTGCATAATCAGCAAAGCTGTTGGAACCTTGTTTTTACATAATTTACTAACACAGACTTCTATAATGTTTTCCTGCCCATGGATTAGTGTCTATAGTCTATATTTTCCTTCCTGCCTCTAAATGTTTCTGGAAAAATTTTAGTTTGAGTGTATTACATTTTATTTGATTATGTACAACAAATATTGCTATTTATAATTCCTAGTGTCCAATGAGAAGCAGTTTGTAATAATTCACTTTGATGAGCTCTAATAGTACAGGCTATAAAATAATTTAAAGGTGTTTCAGGCTAACTTATGTTAGCTTGAAACCTTTGCTTGCCTTGTTCCTTGAAGATAAATTTGCACTTAATGATTTCTTAATTTCTTGAAGAAGGCCTAAACATTTTTCTAGTGGCTGAAACAGGACTGAAATCAAAACAGAAGAAGACAACAGCTTTTTCTCTAAGTGTGGAAATGTATTCATCCCAACAAATGGGGGGAAAAGGAAAGAAAATAATATTTCTAAGTCTGAGGAAAAGCCCAGAGAAGTTATTCCAATCCTATTTTAAAAAATAATGCATGTTTTGAACATAATTTTTGGCTATTGCAGTTTTCTGAGGTTCAGTAGCTGCTAAAAGCATGAGGTCTCTCATACTGCAACTTACTGCTGCAGCTCCTTATTTCTGACTCCCAATACATACTCAAAGTGCAGATGTTTGAATTGGATAGTATGTCTTCCCTAATCAGTAATATTTGAATCTTTCCTTTAAAGGCATGTTGTGCAGTATTAATAGCACTTCCTTTCTAAATCGCTGTCCACAAAATTCCTTATGAGAAAACACCTAGGTACAGTGTTTGATAGTAGAGTGAGATTGATAGTTTAGAAGTTCAGCTTAATAGTGTAAGCAAAAATATTTCTGCAAACATTTTTCTATGAAAAGATTATGATGCTTGCCTTTCTCAGTAATACTCTTAGTTTTGGCAATACTCTACTAAAAATGCAAAGTAATTTTGCATAGACATGCAGTAAAGTTATTGGTGCTGAAAAATGTTGGTATTCATAATCTCTATCTTTTTGTTGCTGTTTGCTAATATGGAGTGTATTTTTCTATTTATCTTAAAAGCTGAAATCTTTTCAACAGTGGCTCAAGAATATCTGTTTTACTGTGCACTGACCCAGCACTGGAAAAATCAAGGTCACTTACTGTGGTCACTTAGCTTGGAGGTTTTTCCAAAAACACTTCCAATAAGATCAGAACGAGTCTGTTTCTGGTTCCTGAGGACTCTTGTTACTGTTTGCCCAACAGCTTTGCTGTTAGATCCAACCGTGCAGGCTATTTATACACCTCATTGCTTTCCCTTAAGTGGCATCCCTGAGCCCTGTCTTCTTTCTGTCCACACCAAAACTCCTGTCTAAGCCCTCGTCTCTCTCACTTCTTGACTCCTGCCATGTTTTGTCTTGCCCTGTCCATTTAAATCTTGCTTTTCTGACATGGACTTAACTGTTGTTTATAAAAATCACCTTTGTTCATTTTTCTGACCAGATTATTCCCCTCACTTAAGAAGTCTCTCTCTCCCTTGGGAGCTTCTCTTCAAATGTAATGCAAGCTGGTCCTCGTTTTATCTCTGAACGCTGCTTATAATGGAGCTGCAATCCACCAACATGATTTTATTCCCCAGATTTTGTTCAGTTAGCTGTTCCTGTGCCTCCCTGCTCAGACCTCCTAACACAAAATGCATCTCAGCTACTTCTGCTCATTCCTTACAATATGTGAGCAGCTGTTGCAATTGTCTCTTTCTCCATTTTTAAAAAAACTATTTAAGAAGTACATACTTGCCTTCTTTTTGTGTAAAGAAAAGTGATCATTTTCCCTGTGTGTCAGGGTTTGAATTAATAACTGCTTGCCTGCATTTTGAAAAGTTCTGTATGAGTGGAAAAAGGCCCCCAAATGAAAAAAGTTGGTGTTTTTTTCTCCTTTCATATTCTTGTGATACATTCTTGACAAGTTATCGTTTGCAGATTCTTTTTCTTGCTAAAAAGGATGTACACTCACTTAACTTCTATTTGTTTGTATATATTGTGAATGTAAATGTTCTATAGGTAGGAAAAATCATACCAGACAGATGGCAATGAGTGAGGGTGGGATAAGTGTTTATTTTTCTGGTTGGAGTGCTGGCAGTATGAGGTTATATAAACTGATGATCAAGAACATGTTTTGGCCCATAGGGCCAATTCCTCTTTTAGAACTTCTACAAAAACAATCTCTTCTTGCATTGCAGTCTACTTTTAAGGGAGGCTTGTCTGAAACATTTTTGGGCAAAATGAAGAAAAGTGTGCCAGAATAGATTGGGGGAGGTATAGACAGTGATCGTTCAGACTTCGAAAGCACTTTCAAGGTAATCAACTCTCTTGGCTTGGTAGGTTAGTCTTGGAAGTGCAGAAACAATACTTTGAGTTTTCCAATTGCTTTGGAGTGCAATATCAAAATGAAATATTGACAGAACCATAAAATCAGCAAATACAGATCCCTGCACTATAGTTTTATTAATTCAGTAGTTAGAACTAAAATAGATACACTTCTGGCTGCAATTTATTTTCGAGGACGTAAAATAAAATTAAAACATTGTGTGCATGTGCACATACCCAAAACTTAAGAACTTTTCTTAATTGGTGTGTCTACTATGTTTAAATCTTGCTGCCTTTTAAGTGGAAGACTGACCCATCAGCCTGGCATAAATGGTTGTGCTGTATCCACATAGCAGTCTTCAAGAATTGCTGAAAACAGGACTTGTTATTTAGCACTAGCCATGTCCCTTCACTACAGCTATACATGCTTATTTGCCAAGCATTTCATTTGGTGTGTGTTTTTTCCATTGTTAATTGTTTACCCTATAGTTGAGAGGCTCAAGTAGCTTGTGTAGGTATTTAATTCCTAGCAACCTTTTAATATCTTATAGTTTTCCTAAACCTCGGTTTCAGCTTGAAGTGTTTCAATGTTTAAAGTATATGTGGGAGTAAACCTATTTTTGTGGAAAGTTATAGCAAAAGTGAAGAATAACAATGGAGGGAGAAAAATTCTGTATTTATGTGTAATTTTTTCTTTCATGCATGTATTTGTGCAGGTAATTGCTTAAACTCTTAGAAAAAATAACTGAGTTTGAGATGTGTTTTGTTTCCCTTTTGATGGTTCAAACTAAAGGTGTTTTATTAAAATAAATTACTGTCTCTAATTCTCTGTGCAATATCTGGACTGTGCACGTCCCACCTTACCTAATAATCCAGTTTGTGGCAAAGTGCTGTGGTGTAACTGATTCAAGAGCACATGTCGATCACACCAGGCTTTATTCTCTCTCCTGCTATTTAAAGCTGCCCTTGTTCTACATGGAGAAATGCTGTGAGTATTTAAAGGTGTGCATATTTCCACATGGCTTGGCACTGATTAGCAGCTGCTTAAACAGATGTGGTTAAAGTTGCCATTTAGTCAATACATTAGTTATCTGTGATAAAACGGAGTGAGGTAAAATAAAGCAAGGCTTGAATAATAAAGAATGTACATAAATTAGGTAATCTCCCACAGTCAGGTTGCTCTAATCATTACTTGAGTTATGATTCAAGTATTAATATGTTGTTACTAATGCATTTAGCAACCTTATAGTCTTATGAATTTGTTTTTTTAATTTAAGGTTGGTAATTCGTCTTATTTAGTAAACTAAAGATTCGGAAGACTTCGTCATAGAGTACAACTTTATAAAGATTCTTGTCTCATTCTTTCCTATTCTTGGGGGCAAGTGGAATGCAAGCAGGCCCCAGTCAGTGGGGCACTTAAGATATTCTTTAAGTCTTATTGCTAAAAGTTAACCATATGTCTTTGTAATTTAGTTTCTTAAACTGTATCTGTGTGCAGCTGGGTTTGCAGAGACCAGTCATGTTCCTGAGCAATGTCACTGGAGTCTGCAGCGTTCTGTGAAACAGTTCTGCCCTGAAATTCAGGGGAAGACTGAGATTATTAGGCTGTCCTTGCACAGTTTGTCTGTGTCAAATATGCTCCAATCTGAATACAGAGTCCAAGTGATAGCCAAAACTGGCTGCATCTTTTGATGTTTGTTTTACTGAGGATTACCAGTTGTATAGCTGATTCTGTTTTTATTAACTCAGGGGAGAGAAGGTATCAGTTTTTTTCTCATACTGTCTTCATATATGTAAATGGAATTATCAACTCCTGGACGGCATATTTTTTTTTTAATGGAAGAGCAAATGAATATGTGGGTTCCTTCTGTCAGGCTGTCTTACTTGCTTTGAAATGTCAGCATCCCTATAGCATGATGTTCTGGCTAAAGAAAAACCTTCCAAAAATCTTACTTTGACCAGAACATCTTGAATGGTCCCATACCCTTATGCTGTATCCAGCAAAGTAGTTTTTATGCCAAAATACTAAACTGTTTAATCTCTTGGGTTTTATATAACAAGTTAGAAAACTAATTTGAAAAAAAAAATTTTAGGAAATAATTAGAAACACAACAAGTTTCAGGAGCTGAACAACAGTTGCTGATTATTATTGTCCCTTTTCATCACTGCATGTGCTAATATCTGCTCTTTGACGAAAAGCATGGTGGGAAAACCAAGAAGGTGCAATGAATTGCCTTGGAAAGAAAGAAGCAAGGGATACTCTTAGTAATGAACTGGTATAAACATCCTGCTTTTAAGTATCCACTGACTTACAGGTGTAGAAGAACTGAGGCCAGAGGGAGAAATTCACTTCATTTTGGGACTCCTCTCTCAGTCTGGTGAGAAGACTTTTCTACCTAGCCTCCTTATGGAGGCCTCTGGTGTAGGAAAGGTACTAAAGGTACTAATTTCTAGATGTGTAAGCCTGAAAGTTAACCTTGTACTTCCTCCTTCTCTAAAAATGACGGTGCATTTTGAATCTGCTCTGCATCCCCATGAGTTAATGTACTGTCACATTGAATGGGGTTGAACAGATCCTTCCATTGTCACTAGAAAGTGTCTGTGCAAAAATAGCAGGAGGTTGCACTTGGTTTTGAGATGTGAAGAACTGAGAAAAGGCAGTGACGTTTAAATCGGATGACTGAGGTGTCTGGCAGGCTCCACTGGGCTGGGCTATAAAGCCCTGGTGAACAGTCTCAGCTTTGAAATAAGCAGCCCTGGAATTCAAACTGGACTTTGCTGTGGACAACAGAGATGTGGTGCTCTCTGAACTACAGGCCAGTGGGGTACCCCTGTGAAGAGGAGTGACAGCGTTGTGCTGCACATCCATCTAAATCGACTGTCCGATTAGATACTGAGCAAACTTCGTTTGGTTGTTAGATCTTCTCTCTCAAATCAAATACAAGTACAGAAACTGTTACCTAAACTCTTAGGCTTGAAAACAGAAGAGTTGTCAGAAGCCAAACTTTTCTATAAAGGATAGGGATTTAAACATTAAAATCAGGAAAGGTCCACTGATTTTTAGCTTCAAGGTAAAGAAGCTGTCGAAAATTGTAACCCTGTGTAAGTGTAGAACCTTATCATGTGCAGTTATGAATCAATGTTTACATTTTCAAAGAAATGAAAGGCTGTGTGATAGGGAGAGACCTCATAGTGACCTGTGGTTTACACAAGATACACATCTCAAATCTGTTTCAGGATCATATGTCTCTGTTGAGCAGGGTCAGAGAAGTAAAACAGAGAAGCGAACACATGCATGCTATTTTGTGTTTACTAACCTGATTTCTCAGCTCTCAGCACACATGATGTGTTAATTCAGATTATAAAATACACATTAGATGCTGCTTTATTTTCTTAAAAATCAGATTTCAGCAATGTAGCACCACGTGTGTTTACTCTGCCTCTTCCTTGAGATGCTGTAGTTCCTCATGGTGAGGTCTTTCTATTTTGAGATATTGGTTTTACAATAAAGCATGCTACAGTGATTCAGGCACAGCTTTCACAGGTCACATCATCTATAATAAGATGGTATTTTTAGCTCTTCGATAATTTCTTTGCTTAAAAAAATGCAGCTATCAAAAAATATTCCAACTCAGTTATCAAATTTTTGGAAGAATTCTTCAGCAGATTTAAATCTTGAAAGAATAATTTCATTTATTGCCATTCCAGAATATCAAATTTATATAGTATTTCCTAATACTCTTCTGTTATTTAATATACCAGTGTGTATGGATTACAGGAAATAAATTGAACTTAAATTTTTTTCTTGGGTACACTTGATTTTTACATGGAGAGACTAAAATGATCGCTCATGTAATTTTGTGCTGTTTATTTACCTTTGCAAGATGACAGCAATAGAATATAAGAGTTGTAGCCATGTTGTTTTGTTTTCTACACCATTAAACATATGGTACTCTGTAGATAATATAATGTTATGGATAAAGTCAGCATCTCGAATGCCTGAAAATAGCAAAATTATTATCAACATCACAAAAATTGTTATTATTTCTTTCCAAAGTATTTGGAAAATCTCTTGAAGATTTTGAGAGTATTTTAGGCAAATTGTATCTTTTTCCAGATGACAAATACTGCAAATCAGTACATCTCAGTTTTCAGGTGGATTTTATTGCTTATGTGTGTAAACTGAATGGATTGTACTATAAAATTTTTATAAGCATTCTCTACTTATGAAGAATGTATTACTGTCATCTATACACATGCTTTTAATTCAGCTTTTAATTAGCTGTACTACTTCTGTCTTAAGAATAACATCAAAGTAATGCAGAACACAGTGAGTGGAGAACATCTTGTATTTTGCATAATGATAATTAGGTGATAACCCAGTGTCTTGCAAAATGGACCTTTTTATACCTGTATGAGTGTATTGTAAGTAGAAGGCTTTTATGTAAACCCTGAATATTATAGTTGTGCTTGGAAACAATTGTGAAAGCTCTGTTGAGTCAACTTTTTCTGAGGAAGTAAGATTTGGCTTTCTATTCACATATAAACAAAAGATTATTCCCTGCGTGAAAACTACTGAGGTTTCTGTTGAGGATGTAATTTGAAGGCTCTGCAGTAAGCTCAGCCAAAGCTTACCTTGAGAAAGGCCTGTGAGTATTGGGAGAAAGGTGAAATTGCAAACACTGATTATCTGGTGCTGTCCTGTGCTCCATTTTCCACAGTTCTTCTTTGGTTGCCAAGTTCCTGGTCTCACACTGCTGAGCAGAAGCTCTGAGTTCACATCAGGGCCCTGCTGGAGGTGTGAGCACCTACTGAGAGCCAGGCTGGAGTATCTTCTGTGGGTTTTGGGCGTGGGAGGACTGTTGCTTTGTTTTTAAAGGAATCTGTCACTTCAGTTTGCATCAGAGCAGTCCCAGCAGCGAACCACGAGGCATGTTGAGCTCGTGGCACATGCTGGTGTACTGGTAGAGTACAAGATTTGGTTAGATATTTTTAAAATACCCTGACCTGAAATACATTCTCACGCTGGAGTCAGTAACAGCTTTAGCTTTATGCAGTTAGATGAGGTGCCTCCAGCTATCCCAGATATCTGTGTTACTGGAGAATGTAAACACATCATTTAACAGTAGGTCCACAGTGGTCTGTGTGGGTCCCCTGCTCCATTCTTGGCTTGCCTTTTTTAACCTGTGGCTGTACAACTCAGTCATCAAAAGGTGCCACCTGAGGGTCGGCATTGTTTTCTTTTTATAAATACAACATGGCATAAAATTCACTGTTTTCTAGGTGCATCCTGTAAGACTTCATGTAATACTTTAGCACATAAATACTTCTACTTGGTAGAACTGATGATCAGCACTCTCAGAATTATGACTGTTTATAAATGTAAATAGAGCTGCTTCTGCGTGTTTCAGCAACGGGTGACAAACCATTGTGTCACTTGTGACTAGCTAGAAGCTGACATATTCTCATGGAACTGAACCATGTTGATTCATGCTGCTGTGCTGTCTGAACTGGATTGTTGTAATTCCTTGCACTGGGCATGAAGCCACACATCGAAGGCGCCTGAGCACACAACGTGGGTTGGCAGAACACTGGGCTCCTGCTGCTCTTAGGGTACTGTGACTTCTCATAAGTGGATTCCTTTGCAAGGTTTTTTTCCTCTTCAGAGTCTATAAAGTTTCTCCTTTCTCATTCTGCTTTCCTGCTTGTGATGTATTAACTGCACTGATTTTCCACTGACGTGAAAGGGCTGGGCAGAATAGGGAACCATGACTTTAATGGTGGTACTTGGAGCTAAATTCTGTAACTCCCAGTGAGTTCTTGACCAATGGGTAAGTGTTTTCCATTTTTAAATGTGTCAACTAAGTGCCCAACTCACTTGTGAGCTCCTGCCATGTTTCATTCAGGGTTGGCAGGAAGATAATATATAAACGGTTTTCAGAGTTTTAAAACATTATGTGACAGTGAATGCTTCCCAGTTGAATACTAAAAAGTTAATTTGTGTGCAGTTATGAAGGTCAGATTTTGCTCTGAGAGTTTGGAGGGTTAGCTTTGTGCTCTGTCTTACCATGCAAACCTACCAGAGCAAAGACAAATAATTATTCTAGATTAGTACTTTGTGAATAGATGTGAAAATAGCTTGGTTCTTGTTGTTTGTTTTTTTTAATCTTGTTTGGTTTTAAATAGATAGTTCTTTGCAAAAGCTTATAAAGCTAGGATTAATTTCACAACCTTTAGCAGTCTTCCATCTTGTTCCATTTTTTTAATACCTTAATCTAGCTTTAGGACCACATATGCATTTTAAGGCATTACAACCAAGAGCCGTGATGGTAACATCTGAAAATCTCCTTCATCTTCTTTGCAAATATAAGTGAACCCAAAATAAATCCTTGGCTCCTCAAACAAGTAAAGTATATTTGAAGCTGACATACTTGCTGGTATTCCCTTGCTGAAGTTATTAGGGTCCATGAGAACTCGGGATGAGTGTGTGAGCAGTTGCAGGCACCGGTGGGTGGGTTCTTCTTGCAGCTGTTCATTCCAGGAGTCTCTTTGTGCCACTGTCTCTTCTTTTCGTGTTCTTGTGTCTAAGAATGCTCTGCTGGTGCTTGCATGGTATGTACTCCAGCTGTAACTTAAGTTTCACCCTAGTGAAATTCCATAGTGAATTTTCATAATAGCGTGCTCTCTTCACAGCATGGGTATTGATAAGCACCTGCTTGGCTAAGGATATTTTAGGTCGTTAGGGTGGTGGTGGCCAGAAAGTCAGAAATAGCTGACAAGGCTGTTTTGTTTTCTTTAGAGAGGCTGTGCTTTGTGTGCACATATCACTTGCCAAAGCTATTATTTCCCTCAGCATTACCAACCTTATTTTTAATCTTTTTTTTTTCCTCATAACATGCAAATTTTGTGTCTTTTTCTGTAGCGGTGAGAATTTTCCTTGAGTAAAAACACAGATATTCCATATTCAACTAACAAAAATGTTAAAAACATACTGGCTTGGTGATAGTTTTAGGCCATATTAGGAAACTTGGAAGTATGAATTTTTCAACTTAATTCATGTAGTCTATAACAAGCTGAGTGCAAGATGTACAGAAGAACCCCTAGTTCTGTGCTGTTCTGGGCTGTGGTTCCTTCATTTACACAATTTTTTTTAGAAGTGGAATAAATTTTAATTAAATAGCTTTATTCGTATTTATATGTAATCAATCACATAACCCAGAGCTAAATAATTCAGAATCTGTCTGGGGATATGTTCTTGTCATTGAGCTATAAACTCACATATGACAATAGAAACAATTTAGGCAAAAGGAGAGATTGAAAAAAGAAGAGTCAAAAAATCTGCAACCAGGCTATAGATGCCTGTACTACCCTGGGTTTAGCAGCATTACTGCAGTTTCAGCAACTTTTCTGTGAAAAAGTGATGTTAGAAAATCATCTAATGTAATACTAGAAGAGAATTAATGCGAATCCTGAACTAGAAATAAGGAAGAATCATCATGTTACCCGTCTACTCCAAGCAGACCTCAAGCTAGTGCTTTACAAACCACAGTTTGGTTTTCTGTTCCAGCATTTCAGATTCCAGTATGTGATTGTTTCTCAACCAACTTGGAAGCTGCAGTACTTTTCCTCTTGGTTTTAAGAGGTCAAAAGAAAGAACTAATAAGAATGAACTGAAAAAAGCAGAGACTTCATATGAATATTGGTGAAGTTGTGATTACAATTTGCCTAACTCACTCTAGTAAAATCTTTGTCCAAACTTTGAATAATTTTTTCCCTCAGTGAATATTCTCAAAGACAGATATTTGTTCTGTGCAGTTTTTGAGCTGTCATTCCAAGTCCGTAACCGATAAAACCATAACAACCACCAAAGTAATAGTTAATGTGGATTTGGAGCATTTCAAGTGATGAGTAAACCATCCGAGTAAATTGGCATTTGGCCACTTTGCTATGTAAAGGTGTTTTTAATGAAGTATTGCCCTAGCAACAGGTCTGGATGACATTGGGTAGCTGGTTGCTGCTGACTCTTGGCGGTAAAACAGACTTTTAGGAACACATGTGTAATGTCTGAAGGTAAAGTAACCCAAAGTAAATGCATCTCCTCCATTGGGAATGTAGGATGGGTCACATCAAGCCAAAGTCTGACTTACTGACTTATGAATTTAATCCTTCTGTGAAAGTGTTTCTATATGGTGAAAATGAAACCATCTATGAAGTACAACTGTTGAAATCTTAGAATTAAAAAAGCAGAACTGAGAGAAACGGTATTGCAGATTATTTTAAGCAAAATATATCGGTTATTTTAAAGGCTTTAAGAATTCTGGTACTGTAGGAAATATTTCTGGATGTGTTATTTCAATGGAGAAGCTTTTTGGGGAACGAGGATGCAGTGAAGATTAAAAACTTCACTTGCTCTCCTGAAGAACCATCAAGTGAAAAAGGCATGAGATGTAGAAATTGAAACAAATTCAAGTGAAACTAAAATGTGGGTATAGGTGGTTTTTCTTTATTAATGGACTTTTATTTAGAACAGTGTTTCTTGGTGACTAGGACATCGAGCAGTTTGTTACATAACGCAGCCAAGTCAAAAACTGAAGAGAGAGTGTAGATCAATATAGCAAAATAATTATATAGCTCTGCAGAAGTGTATAAAAGAAAAGGCAAAAACCTTGGCCAAGTCTTTTTTTCTTCTTCCAGTTCTTTGTGGATGGTGTTTGAAAATCCACTTTAAAGACAGAAAAATTCAGTCGCCTTTATATATGTTAGTGGGTCATAAAAGAATTTTCTCTAGTAGTATAATGTTCTGCCTTCCAAATGAAACACTGTGTTAAAGTATACATGAAACATGTTTTCAAGACTTAAATGGAATTTTCTGGTCGTCTAATAAACTTTTTTTTAATTTTAAAGATAAAAATACAGACATTACTGTAAAGGATAATGCGGATGATTTCTGCCTTCGAGATACATTAAGCATTGCATCCACGGACTCCTTTGTTTCCACAGCTGAGGTAAGACTCTCAAAGATTGCTTTTTTAAAGATTTATTGATCTATTTGAACAGTGAACAGAAGAATCCTAATTTTTGCTAATCATTGTAAGCAAAATATATTTCTCTTATGGGAAAAAAGAAGCTTTCCAGGCTTAGCTGGAATCAGCTTTTTTTTTGTTTATTTGTTTGTTTGGTTTTTGTGCACTGGCATAATGTATCCTCTACTCCTCCTAAACAGAAGTTGCTTTTGAAAATTATATCACATGAGTTTAGAAGCAGTCAGGTGAGGCTATAGTAGTTCTCTTCACCATGATTTATATTTTCCTGTTCTTTTTTCCTATTGCCTCACCATGCTATAAAGATGTATGAAGAAGGCTTTGTATTTTCTGGACTTCGGGGGTTTTTATGAGAGGAAATTATTAGAAATTGACAGCTACCTGTTCTAGCATGTTCCCGTGTTCCATGCACAATATGGAGGCACCAGTTTGAGCTGTCACTCTATTGTTGCACCATGTTTAAATTACTTTACAGGAACCAGAGGTCTGAGACTGTTCTGGGAGCCCTGGGGCCAAGCTGAAGGGACCTCAGGCTGGCCAGGACAGTCCCTGGAGGTGGAGTGTGACTGCCAGGGAGCCTCCTGAGTGGCCAGACCGGGAAGCTTCCTTAACAACATAATATACTTCATCTAACTTGCTCTAATCCTCTGGGATAAGAGCACAGAATACATAATAATCTCTGGTTAGCAGGACATTGCCTATTAGCTGGAGTCTGCTACAGCTCCCTTGAGGTATTTGAAAGAGGCTCCTAAGCAGCGACACACTTATTGAATGAGGAATATCTCCTTCTGTGGTCGCTGGGGAGCTGAAGTGATCTTGAATAGCACTCTTCTCCAAAAAACAGGAGAGGCAGTTGGCCTCAATAGATCCATTTTGTGGTAGATACTGCTCTCATGTATGCACTACAACTAAGCTACTAAACTCAGTTGCAAAAAGAGAATTGCACACACATTTCTTTGCAGTTGTTTTGACTGTCTATTACAGGGTTTGTTTTTCCATAACATAATTACCTTGGTTTAGTAATTCACATTAAATTGTGATTACCTTGATTTAGTAATTCACATTAAGTTGTGATGCTTAGCATCCATTCCTAACAAGGATTGTATCCATGGAGACTGGTTACTCTTTGCTGTAATTTGGACAAGACCACAATTCAAGCTTTCTTCAACTCTTACCAGCTCATGAGAGGAGCTGTAAACCATTATAGTTTGTACACTTTGTATCTTTCTTTTTTCTTCCCCCCAATGAGCTTTCATAGTGTTTTTGCAAGTGTGTGAAGATGGGAACAATCCGTTATGCTCCTTGGTGCTGCTTGGCTTTAAAAAAAAAGGCAAAACCAACCAACTAAGCAAACAGAAAACTTCAGGATGTATCACCTCAGTGGAATCATCATCCTCTCCTGAAGCTATACTGTCCCAGTATCTTCTAAAAAATATTTGAGTCAAAATTGGAAACATAATTGTCTTTAAATATCCTGAAAATAGTCCCCACATTTTGATACCTCAAAGCCACTTCTGTCATTTTAGTCTTCCAGGAAAAAGTTACAAGCATTTTCTCTTCCTTTTCAGCTGTTCTAGCTTTTGCCAATAGAACAAACTCTCTTTTCTCATATTTTATTGAAGAATCTAGTGAAATTCTTAGGTGACAGAAGTCCTGAAGATGAATAGAACACAAACAACTTGCAGTTTGGTGTTCAAGCCAGAACATCATCAATGTTCTGGATTAAACAGGAGCCACTGGGCTTGAACTAGAGGGTCATTAAAATCTGTAGTTGTAGCCACAGGGCATCATTGTGTGGTGCAGGGAAAAGAAAGCTGTGAATTGATGTTCTTGTACAAATACACTGTGACATTGGTTTAACATTTTGTCCATCCTCGGGAGGGTGTGGTGGGGGTGGGGAAATGCTTCACATTACAGCAAAGAGAAGGAGCAAGAACTACTTCCCAGTGTATTCAGCTATTAGTAGAGAACAGTAATTGCTTTAACTGGATTTGAATTGATACACCACATTCTTTTGTCCTAGACATGATGATGTCAAGTAGCTTCCTTCTTGCTTATCTACTTTTTTTTTGTTGTTGTTCTTCCACTATTAGAACAGTGGAATGTTTTAATTTAGGCTGAAAGGTCTGAGGCTTTTCCAGCTTTGGATTTGTCACACCTGAGGGCCTAATAAGGCAGTTGCTCTTTAATCCTAAATTCCCTGATTGCAGTTACAATATTAGTAACTGTCCTAAACTCCATGTCCTGAAAGAAACGTTTAGCAAAGTTTTTAAATCTGAAATTCGTATGTGTGTTTATACTGCTCTGTGATTTTGCCCTACTGGAATTAGTAATTTCACCTTCCAGGAAATTAGAACGTGGCACCATTTTTTGTGACCTCATCACGCTGCAAGCTGTGTGTTGACAGGTCTTTGGCTTCCTTCTACACTGCATCCTGTCCCAAGGAGCAGGACTAAGTATTTTGTGTGACTCTGATTTTGGAGACTGGAAACTGTGTTCGTGTTTCAGTGCTGACACACAGTCAGCTCAAATTTAGCTCCCTGCCTGCAGGAGGGAGAGCAGTCATAAAACAAGACACAGATAGATGCTTGAATGGAAATGGATAGGGATACTGCTTAGAAGGCAACAAGAATGTCATGCTGTGTTATACTGGAACAAAATATAGGAAAGAGCTGTACAAAACTGGGACAGTTGGCAGGGTTTGCATCACGTGCCCTTTTGATGAGCTCTACAGGATAGCAGGAGGGTGTGCCAGAACTTCATCTTGGCTATGGCTGATGATCAAGAGGGTGCTGAGGATCACTCATATGATGACTTCTCATACAGAGTTGTGCCTGTCTGGGCACCTGCAATACACAGGTGCCTGGATCCTTATAAAGACAGTTTAGGCACAGTTGCCATCCGCATGACCAGACAAACTTCTATTCTTAAACACACTTAGGTTCTAGAAGCACTGCAGAAGGGATGGTGAATAAAACTGTTTGCCCTAATTAAGTTATTAAAACTATTTACTGTGTTAAATAATGGTATTTTCTTCTCCATTTGAGCCTGGCTGCCATCAGCTTGTGTTGGTGAGGTTAGTATACTTTTCATACTCACGCTTTCCCCTCTACTGGGATCAAAATAGCTGCTGCCTTTGGCAACAATGCTGCAGTGAGTGTGCCAGATAAAGGCTCTGCCCTTTCTTTCCTGGCTGCTTTTCCATCTTCCTAACAGAACCTCTTTCCTGCCCTCCCTGATGCTGAGCTTTGTTGCTGCCTCTTTGTTGTCAGTGCACATGCATTTATCATGTCTTATTTTCATACTTTGTCTAGTACTGAATCTGTAGTTCCGTTATCAAATAAACTTTGCTTTCCTTGTTAAAATGTTAACTCAGTCCAAAGCTTGGGAGATTTTTTAAACTCATGAATAAAGCCTTAGCTGCTTTTTATCAGTAACAGCCTTCCTGTTTTCTTCCAGATCTTAGGTGAAACACACCACTTCATCATTTCAATTTATTATACCATCTCAAACATTTTAGTTACTAATCACCATCACAACTTCCAACTCCCAAAACGTTTCACTTTCATCCTGCAGCTACTTATGGTTTTTAAAGAAAATCTTTTCTCTGGATGTCTTTATCTTTTAAAGAGATCAGCAGCAGCTTTTTTAATACAGGGTTAACATAATTTCTCAGAATGTAAGGAATGCTGAATGTGCCTGTAAAGTGACCTCTCTATTAGGGGAAGCAAGCAAGAATTCCTAAAAGATCTAGCATTGTTTATTTTCGTTACATTCATGTAGGTGGTTATTTTGGTAGTCAACAAGGTCTTGATGCACAGCTGAGAATTTTTTCTGTTTATTAAGAAACAACTTGTGGGTGGCAAATAAGAGTACTGAGCCTGTTCCTTAAACCAAAGCAGTCAGGGAATCCTAGACTTAAAAACAGTTGCAAGTGGCAAAGGTTTGATGCTTTGGAGCGATGATTTCAGCATCTCTTCACTGTGGATTCAGCCCTAAGGCTGAACTGTCCGGAGAAAACTTATATCTGAACAATATTCATTTTATAATCTTCAGAGGCTGCTCTGCAGCACTTCAGGCATAGACGCAAGTTAGGACTACAATCTTTGGACTTTGGAAGATGTACATGTTATTTCAACATAATGAACTTAGGTATGCCCTGCAGGTCAGCAGAAATGTCCTTGTGGTGGTCACTGACTGCTGTCTCTTTCTTGAGCCGTGAATGGAGGGAAGAGATTACAAGATTACAAGATGAGATTGCTGCTATAGTGTCAATCATCTCTTTATCTGTTCTTTGTCTGCATTTTCATATTCTTCTCCACATACCCCCCTGACACTGAAGAAGTAGCAGACATTTAGGGGTGGCAGGTCAGGTCCATCATCACAAGGCTGTGTGTTAGAGGCAGCTGCCAGCACTGTTGGTAGCTGTGCTGGAGCTGCTCGTCATCCCTAGAGGTGTGTGAAGAGGCTCAAAGTGGCAGTGGCTGTGCACAGAAGTGACCACTGCAGAATGGCAGGAAAGGACTCGAGGAGCTTTCCAGTGCCCAGCTTACCTGTAATGCCAAGGTGTGGATGCTGGAGCTTTCTGATAACTTCTGATTAATAGTGAAGCCCTCTTGAGGAAAGTTATGTGGTGCTTAAGGGTATACAGTGGGATCACCAGTCCTAATTCAGTCACAGTCAGTTTCCTAAATATCTGAAGAAGGTAATTTGCGTGAAGGTCACTAGTAAAAACTAATATAATCCCTTTTATCCCAGAAATTATAACCTCCAAGAGAGGGGCAGCTGTTTACAAAGTGTATATGTATTCACAACCTATTTCTTCTCATGATTTGCAAAAGAAATAGTGTAAATGGAATGTTTTATGGCTTCAGTAATAGCTGGGTCAGGTAAGAAATAAATTAGCATATGTATTGTGTTCTGGTTTGGTCTTTACTTTGGAAAATATGTATGTATTGTTCCACAGTTAATACTTCCTTAACCATAACATAGAAGAAGGAATTCCTGGAGTAAAGGTTTTTCACTTTTTCTTGTTTATACCTGTTCTAGCTATTACACTATGTATTTTTGTATGTGTGTCTCTGTGTGTGTGTGTATTGATGTTTTACATCGGAAAGAAATCAATATAGTCCTGCTTCTTCCAGTTGCTTAAATTATTCCATCCTGTATATTTTCAGTTAAAAGCTGTGTGGCTTTCTTTGTTTAGTAAGAACATAAATTTTCAGGTGGGCTTTTTGAATTAGCAAATCCAAAACACATTTAGATGCTATGATTAATATTGTTAAACTGAAAAAAAAATCTTTGGTCTTAAAGCTGTAGGTTTCTTTCAGGAATTCAGCTTATTCTGGTCCATTCTTCCAATAGAAAAACAAACACATACATTTAGAACTGAAAATACTTTCAAACTAGATGAATTCTGAAAGTGAGTATTACTCATTTGAATATATTTTGTTGACCTTAAAAGTTCTCTTCACTTATTCTCTAGCTATGGTCTTGTCACTTGAGTCTGAATCCAAGAAGTTTATAGAAATCTTTATAGAAATACGGGGGGGGAGGAGGGGGGGAGGTTTGGCTTGGTTTTGGTAGGTGCTTTTAGCCAAACAAATCAATTTAAAATGGAACCTGACAATTTAAGGAAAGAATTGTATGTATTTGCCAACTGTAAAAGGATACTGGTATGAGTGATAAAAGACCCCAGTGAAAGTTCCAGCAAATAAACACCATCTAACAATGTGTGACACTTCAGAACACCAGCTCTGTACTGAAATCTCAAACTTATTCATGTGCTTAAATGTTTCCATGGACAAAAGCAGGTATTGGCATGTGTTTATAGTCTCCCTTTAGCAGGAAAACCAACTTGGCCAAACTGTCGTTGCTGCAGTGAGCTCCGCTGGAGTCTGTGGGGAAGGCACTCGGGGATCTTATGGATACTTGGCTGTGTGGCCTCAGGGACAGGAAAAGCCTCTCAACATATATTTACTTGAGAATTTTCATGGAGGTGTAACATAAAGTTAGGCATTACTATAATGTTTTAAAATCATTCTAAGATATAGGTTACTTTTTTATATAGCTCAATTACCTTGAGAGTTATTTTTAAAGATGTTTGTAGGCTCTGTTTTTATAGCCTAGAAACGCAGGTTTGTTTGCCCCATGCAGGATATTGGGGGGAAAAAAAAAAAAAAGCTAGAATTCGTTTTCTGGTCATTAAGTGAACTGAACTATATGTAAACATCAGATTTTCTCTTTTTGTATCATTAATAATATGTTGTAATGTTTGTAGTGAAAATTGGAGATAGACATTGTTTTGTGGATTAAATATGATACCCTGTAAACAGGAGTTCCCTGTATTATTTATGTGCTTTGATTTATTAATCTGTTTTTTGTTTTTTCTTTCTTTAAAAATGTCTACAAGTTCATGTTTATTTATATGATAACCATAGAATTAAAACTGCCAATAATGAAAAGCTTTAGGGAGCCTGTAGTATAAAATTCTGAATGCTCATGGTTTATACAATGTGCTTTGGTAACTGGCAGACTTATTTACCAGTGAAACTAAAACAGGGGTAGGAGGATGTTACTATTTCCAGCTCCCTAAAGATTTGCATGGTGCAATCATTCTGTACTTTGTGTCCTGGCAATTATTTTAACAGCTTTGAGACCCATTAGATTTAACTAGACAATTCAAAAACTTAAGTAGGCAAATTAAACACTGAAGTAAGCTTCCTTTGTTTCATTAAAGTTTTGAAACTCGAAACTGTAGCTCTCAGGTTTTAAGAGTTATAAAGTAAGTCTTGTGATATGATGTATCTGTTCTGTTCACTAGTAGATTGTTACCCCTTTGTTTTAAGCAGATGCAGAAAAGCATCTTTCAGTAGAATATCAGGAAAATTTCTTTAATTTGTTTTACCTTTACAACAGTTATGTCAGCAAGCTCTTTAATGAACTTTAAAAAAATTTTTTTTCAGCTTTCAGAGCACAGAGAGATTCGTAGCACATATGGTCTGGATTCCCTTTGCCATTGCCCCTTGTATGAAGAAGCCATGCACTTGGCAGAAGAAGGCAAAATTTATTCACGGGTTTTAAGGTATTGATTTATGTCTATTTAATTATTTCCAGGAAAAGCGAGAATTAAAGTTAAATATTCTATCTAGAAGTCACTTTTGAGAAGTTACTTGTACTAGGTGTTTTATCTAGGAATTAAACTTAGATGGATATTCTTGTGCTTCTTGTTTTAATGATCTTTGAAAACTTTTCTATTTTACATAGGACTGAAATGTTTGAATGTCTAGGAGACAGTGACTTCCTTGCTAAGCTTCATTGTATTCGACAAGCTTTTCAGGTAAACAGTAAGAAGTGATTTGTCTGTCTTGTTAAGCCTAAACTAAAGGACATGGCATTGAAACTGAATGTTACTCTTTGTGCAAGCATTTTTATAATGTAATCTGTATTTAGATATTTTCTTGCTGGTTTTGCATTTTTATAATTCTAAAATGAGATGTATTTGCAGAGGAGTCCCAATTTTATGATTAGCTTTGGAAGCTTTGCACCCAAGGCTTATTAGGAACTTGCCAGGTATACCAGAGGTGATAATTGTATGAAATCTGATAGAAGTGTTTAAAGTCACTTAGTATAACCTGTGAATGAATATGTCTGTATTTTCTGAACCTTTTTCTAGATAATTCTTTCAGAAACAGCAAACAGAATATTTCTTGCTGAAAGTGGAAGAAAAATTTTGTCTGCTTTAATTGTGAAAGCACGAAAGGTAAAAGCCTTTTCTTACTGATGTTTTATTGTTTATGTAACTTCTACCAGAATTCACTGTCCAGGGTAAATAACCCATATCTCCTTTGACATTTGCTTGATACTCATTGCTTTTACTTTACAGAATCCAAAGAAATTTGAAGATGTCTTTGATGAAATGATATATTTTTTGGAACAAACAGATCACTGGGATAATACCGAAATGGAACTTGCTGCTAGAGGAGTGAGTTGCATTTCTGAAAAGTACTTTTACGCTTAATAATGCCATGGGATCTAAAAATAAATTTTTACAGATCGCAATTATGGGAAAGGCAACTCTTTTTTGTTTATGTTGCTGACTTAGAGAAATGGCATTCATCAGTTTAGTACCAGAAATCACATAGCTTTTTTTTTAACTTCTCCTTTACTGACAAAGTATTTTTAGTATTCATTAAAAACAATTACAAATCTGCATGTTAGTGCAGTGTTAGAATATGGTGCATGCTGAATTCCACTGCTGAAAGAGAAACTAGGTTACTTAGATCATGTTCTCATTTAATATAGGTGAAAAATCTGAATTTTTATGATGTTGTTCTGGACTTCATATTAATGGATTCATTTGAAGATTTAGAAAATCCACCAATATCTATACAGAATGTAGTAAATAACCGCTGGTTAAATTCCTCTTTTAAAGAAACAGTAAGTATTCATGTGTAATAATGATACTAATTGATCTGTAGTACATTGCAGTGTACTGAGTATGTACCTGAGATATTCCCCCAAAAAAATTAAACAGATTGTATTATCAGGTTTTTTATAATAGCAAGTTAAAAGTTACAAGTCTGGGCCTAAACCAGAGAATGATTGAATATATGGGAGAAAATACATCGTAAACATTTGATACAGGTTTTGGTTCATAGACCAGAGATTTAGCAACAAGGGACAAAATTGCAAGGAAACAAAAGTAAGTTAATACAGTACAGGCATTCAGCTATTGATTACAATTCATATTTTTCATATGTGCCTATTTATTTATTTGCTAAATAGACCTCTGTTAGAGACACAGGCTACTGCCATGGTCAGCTGGTACAGAAGCTACTGTCATTTCATCCATTTTTATCTGTAAACTGCTGGTTTTCCTTTTATTTTTGTTTTTCAATTGAAATATCCCCTCTAGAGGGAAAAAAAAAAGGTAACCTGCATGTATTTTTATAGTTATGTGGTAATGGTGTGCTTTGTGTGTATTAAATTCTCTTTGCGGTACTGAGGGAGAGTCAGATGAGGATAGTTAGAGGCTCTGAGGGGAGAAAGCCCAGTGCTGATACTGGTATATTGTATTTCATAGGTCCATATTTGGACAAAACTCTGTAGCTGAATCTGAAGCTATTGCAAGAATGTTTTTGCCAAAATGAAAAAGTACATTTCAATGTGTTCACATGCCACTTAATATCTAAAATAGTTACTTATGTCTGAGCACACACTTCAGTATATAAGGGACTGGTCCTCACTTAAACCCAGTGAGCATTGCTAACTGTGGTAGCTGTAAAATCAGTCAAGGATGCCAAATTACATTTGAATTAAACTAACGAAAACATTGCAAAGATGGATCTGAAATAGCAAGTATGAACTACATATTGGTTATTTATATCAGCTACTGTTTTATAGTTTTGAACTTTGTGTTATCACAAGATTGAAACTGAAGAAAATACATGTCCCCAAAATACAGAACACAGAAAACAGTATTCTGCAGATGAGTTCTTTTGAGATGGAAAATGATTTGGGGCTTGCATTGTTTTTTCTTTTTATAATCAGGCTGTGGCTTCAAGCTGTTGGTCAGTACTGAAGCAAAAAAGACAGCAAATGAAGGTAAGTGGTCCTTCAAATTACATGGAAGAAGGATACTGATCATTGCCTAAGAATTTGAAATTCTTTTTTTAGCTTTGGCAAAATAAATGAGTGATCAACCCATAGTCCTGTAGACTTGTTAATTTAGACAAGAGATTTGCCAGTTGTAGATGTTTATCTCCTGGGGCCCTAATACCTGTTTTTTTAGCAAAAAACCTTAACTGAAAGATTTTCAGCCTACTTAAGGTTCAGTCAGTGGTGGTGTCATCACTTCTCTGACTTGCTGCCCCACATGCAGATCTCACACTTCTGCACACCGAGGTCATAAATCTTGTATCTCGCCGTCTTATGCTGGGATTCTCAGCCCCATCTCCCTGCAGGATCCCCACACCTAAATCCCATTCAGTCCTGCCCCTTTACCTGCCTGAAGTACCCTGCTCCTTGCCGGCAGCGGGAATTCTGCTGCAGCCTCCCCTCAGCCCCCTCTGCATCCTGACCTCTCTCTAAAGGACTCAGTAGAACTCCTCTGTGCCAGCAGCTCCTTACTTCCACCTTTGGAAGATTTTATTAGACCAAGGAGGGAAGTGCTAGGCTTTTATGAAGACTTAATGCTAAATAATAGAGCTTTATGCCAATTTACTGTGTAACTTTTGTCTACAATTTTTACATCACCAGGTGCCTGATGGATTTTTTGCACATTTCTATGCTATATGTGAACATATCAGCCCTGTTTTGGCCTGGGGCTTTTTGGGCCCTAGAAATTCCCTGTATGACCTATGCTGCTTCTTCAAGGTTTGCAACTTTTTTTAAAATTATCACTTGTCTAACTTTAAAAAAAAATCTTTCTGATTAAAATAAATTAAGATCTTATTTATTAGCATACATTTGCATTTTCCTAAGATTAGGGCCAACAGTAAGAAACCATGAGAATAAGTACTTTCATATAAATGTTTTAAGCCTGGAACTGTTTTGCAAAGGCTGTTTTAGCACACTCCTGTCTCAGCACCAAAATAATACATAATTGGATGCTTTTAGGGAACATGGTAAAGAAACAGCTGTCAGCATTGCATACTTCTTTTTCCTTCTTGTAAGTGAAAACAAGTTCTTCCCTTTTTTCCCCGCACTAGGATCAAGTGCTTTTCTTCCTCAAGGACATTTTTGATTTTGAAAAGGTGAGATACTCAACTATGGAGAGCCTCGCTGAGGACCTTACCCAGCTGCTAATCCGCCACACGGAACTGTTGATGGCCTATCTTGGGGCAGACTCACTGAGACACGTCGGTGCTTGTGTCAGTGGCCACGGGCCTGTCGTGACCAGTGGGCTCCTAGAAGCAAAAGTACAGTAAGCTTAAAATCCCTGGCAAATGACAGAGAGTGCACAGAGATGTGCTCTTTTCCACCTTTTTCTCTAATGCTCAAGCTACCGTGGCTGTCACTGAGCAAGCATCTGGGAATGCATTGTGTCACTAAGTGTGGAAAAGGACTCAGGGAGGTAAAATGTGCATCTGTGAAAAGAATTGGGGAGCGTATTATTGTATATACGTGCATTAATTTTGCAGCTCAGCTGTTGCTATATTTATATTTCATGTATCCCAAAGCTTTTTTCTGTAATATTCGGGTAAACATTATTTATGAAATAATGTACTTTTGCACAAATGGTTTGTAAGTGAAGCTGATGGAGTTGTTTCCTTTAAAAGCTTATAGTCCAAAATGTTCATTACAGAGTCTCCACATCATTAGGTATCTAGGTCTAGAAGGTGTTTTGACTGGGGTATGTGCAGTCTCTGATCCATGTGACGTGTGCAATAAAGTAATCACACTCACAGAACTGAACATGTTGCCCCTGCCCCAGAATTCCATTTGTGTGGGTGTCAGCAGCCATTTTGTACCACAGTGTAATGGAGCAGTGCAGGAAATGCAAGCACCATTCAGGCAGGGATGACTGCCGGTATGCATTTTTTACTTTATTTTGGTTTAAAATATCTATAAACATCATTAAGCTGTTTTAAAATACTTACTTATATTTGAAAAGCTATGCTAGCTTCACCAATTAATTTAAAACTTCCTTGTTCTAAAACCATTACTACTCCATATGGTGGTAAATAAACCAATAGTATTCTCAGTTGATATGTAGCATTTCAAAATATATTTTTAAATAAGTATGTATGATAAGATTTATTAATTGTGAAACAGAATTCAAGGCAGTGTTTTATAATTAAATAATTTGTGTCTTCCTCCCTTCCTTGTGGGAAGTCAGGCGTCTGTGTAAGAGGAGATTTAAGCATTTGTGGCCATCTCTGTGCGGTGTAAAACTGTGGCTCAGGCCATGGAACCCTGAAGTTCAGACAGGAGCACAGCACCTTCAGAAGGCATGAGGGACCTTGCAGTAATGGCTTTTCCTGTTCCAGAGGTAATAAATAATGATAAGCTGTAATCTTTGAATTTCTGTAAACTGAAGCAATGCTTCACAGTTCCTTTAGGCTCTAAAACTGCACTTACATATGCTTTGCCGCACAAGGCCAGCCCACAAGAATCTGTGCTGTGTCAAGGAATACAGAGTAATTACAGAGTAATTTCAAACACTCAGATACTTGAGAAGCTTGTTGTTAAAATCTAAGATACCAAAACAATATTCAACTAGAAATATTCAAATTTGTTGCAAACACAACCCAAAAGGATGCTATTCAAAAGGAGGGCCTGCATAATTCATAGATTTTACTGAAGCCAACATTTGCTCCTTTGTTGTACTCATTTGATAAATACAAAAATGTTGAAAATGTGTCATATTACTTGTGTGAAATGCCAACTGAATATAGTTTATTTAACAAAAAAGAGTATACTCCATATGTAATAAAACAGAAATTCCAAATGCTATTCTTGGCTATTTCCACTGTTTAACTTGCTGAGCTTGGCACCGTCTTCCATGCTGTGCTTTTTTTTTTTCTCTAGAATGTGTCTTCAATACAGACATGTGAAGTTTTTTTTCACCCGTCTCACTTAACTTTTGAGCAGATAATTATGTTTAAGGTATCTGTATTTTGGCAGATTTTTGCAAGTTATGAAAGAAATTATATGGAACAGTGAAAGTGTCTTGTTGGGTTCAGAATTGATAGCAATAGCTGGAAATAGAAGAAACAGAGTAAGTGTCATATTCTACAGCAAATGTACAGCCTGTAGGTAACAAAGGGAAGTGTCTGCTGTGATTTGTCTTGGTCTAATAAAATTATATGAAGAAAATTATACTTTAACATACATCACAGAGAAACAGAAGTGAACTTCTTCACAGAATTAAAGGTATATTGAGATTTTCATATTATTTATGAAAAGCTCTTGAAGAAACAGTTGCACATGAGATTATAAATGTTTCCAGACACTTGGAAAAAAGTAAAACCCGAAACTTGGTCTTCTGTCAAAAATGAAAGGATTATTTTAAACAGAAGAATAAGAAAGGTCTAATGAAACACCAGAATATTTGGAAAAGGGGAAAGAACTTCATAATATCTGATTTAAACATGTATGTCCCTTTAAAACTGGATCACTTCCATACACTCATAGAGCTCTCAAAAGTCCACAGAATTGGATTGGCAATTGAGCAAATGTATTTCCCATCCAAAATAAGAAATACAAGATCTGGCTGTTACAAGATGCCACCAACAAACACTTGACTCAGAAACAGTAAAGGAGGGAAGAGAGAGACAGGGAAACGTGCAGGTACATGTGGACAGGCTTTTGATCTCCTCTGGGTCTTTTTCAATCTTTTTCTAAAAGGCATTCATCTATTCTGAATATGTAACTAATTCCAGAGACAGAGATGGAAGTTTAAATGGGGGGTGGCTCTCTCCTTGGAACACAGAACTGAAATCAGTTCTCTTACAACCTCCACCTTTAGCTGGAAGGTGTGTACAGAACATCTGTTGATAACCAGCTGTGTGGCTTAAGAATTTCAGAAGTGCACCATCTCTGCAAACACAAGTGCCAGAGCTGCACCACAGCAGTGATAGTATGATGCAGTTCTACTCTAGTTAATTCATAATCAGACTCAGAATTTAGTGTATAATCTCTAAATTTAGATAGTTTTGAATGATAGTTTCCATGCTAATAAGAACAAACTAAATTTGAAAGCCATCCTCTTCTGCCATAACGGTATTCCTAAGATTAGAAATGTTGAATGCGTAGGGATTATACAAGAATCAAATATTTATATAATTTGTAATTTAGTTGTAATAATAATCTCACTTTAAATGTTTTCTTAATGATAATTATTCTTCCTTTTTGTAGTGTTTGGTTTCTGTCAAAGTAAATGTGTCAAATCAAGTGTCAGTAAGAGTATTTGTGACCTTTCTATTGCCTAAATGAACTGCAGCTGTGTATATAAAATAAAATATTTCAGTGAAACAACTGTTGCTCATGTAACTGTATCTGGAACTTGAATTTGCACAGTTCTTGAAATCTAATGCAAAATTATTTAATATGGCAGGAATTTTGATACCAGTTTGTCATACTGAAATTGGAGTTTGCTCCCTGAAATCAACAAAGAACAACTATTACAAAATTTACTACATGAATTTAAAAATATTGCATGGGAACAGCTTTTGGGCTGTCCAGTTTCATTGCATACAGCTCTGTGCAAAGCGGTTGTCTCTCTACTTGGTTTTAGGAGACACGTCTTTTCAGGATTATTTCCAAGCCAAACCGCTGTACTGAGCTCCAGTTGTGGATTAAGACCTCCTTTATGGAGTAATATAAATAATGAAAGGACAGAAAGAGTCTAGCCCTACTGCTGTAGAAGGGCAACGTATCTGTGCTTTGATCTGCCCAGATTTGCTGTATGTGTCGCATGTGTTTGTCTCCCTGAGAGTCGGAAGCTCCGACGCCACTCCCGTGCTTCTGTACGGCTGCCCCGAGGGTGGCACTGGGGGAAAGTGCCTGCTCTGTCCTTCAAAAGGCCAACGCGTTTTGTGTTTTAGCTTTGATGGCCTTTGTTCGGATCCGCACAGCCTAAGGTCAGGTGGTTATTGTCCTTATGTTGAAAGCCCAGCTGAAAGCTAGGCTCCAGTCTGGCAGACACAATACAAGAGAGATAGGAAGAAGAAAGTTCTGCACTGGAAACCTTGCAGCTGGAAATGTAGGAAACAAGTCATCTTTGAGCAGGAAAAGGAGTGTATTCAGATGTAATAAAATCACGTTTCTGCCTCTGCTTTGTAAAGTTCCCCGAGACAGGCGCTGCTTTGAGCCGCCGCGCTCTGCCTCTCGCAGTCTGGCACTCGGCAGATTCCTCGCCGCTCCATCAGCGAACTGTCACATTACTATTATTAGTTGATCGCTCTCCATGTGCCATTAACCGACCCGGGACCGGACCGCCGTAGGTATAAAACCCCCGCGGGCCGGCAGAGCCAGCGCAGCGGAGCGCTCCGTGCGTGCGGGGCCGGGGGCGAGCGGCGGCGCCGGGGCTGCGGCGGTGAGTGGGGCTGAC
>VZRL01003197.1:2271400-2313935 GCA_013397895.1 Origma solitaria
GGGAGGGCCCCGGGTCGGGGGCAGCGCCCGGGGGCGGTGTGGCCGCAGCCGCGGGGAGCGGGGCCGGCAGTGCCGAGCGGGGCTCCTCACGCAGCGGGGCCGGGGCTGGCACCGCCGCGGTTTAACCGAAGGTGCTGCCGTGCGTGCGGCTCTGCTCGCCGCGGCCCCGCTTAGGCGGCCCGGGGGACGCGGAGCCCGGGGGGGCCCTCCCGCCCTGCCGTCAGGGACCTGCGGTGAGTGATGTGCTGTTCATGAAAGTTAGTTAAAATCCCGTAAATCCCCGGTTTTCATAAACCGCGTGTCTCTACATGCGGAGGAGTTCCGTTTTGTTGGTGTGGTCTTCAGTAGCGAGGGCACACTGAGTGCGTCCATTGGGTCTGCTTGACCCTGAAGTGATGGCTGTAAAACGGACTGGCTTGGAAGAAAATATTTGGCTTCTGTGACAGCTTGTAAACTATTTATTATCACGTCTGTTTTAGGGAAATAAGGGCTTTTAAGACAACAAATATTAAAAAAACATGTTTAATGAAGCATATTAAAATTAAAAAAAATAATCAGCAAATAGCTGTATGGTAGAAAATATTGTACTGTTAACCTTAGATCTCGGGTCTTAAGAGACATTAGATCTCCTAGAAAATTGTGCAGTGAAATGAAATGATGAATTATAATTAGTCTTATAGGAGGGCCAGGTGTATCAATTAAGGAGCATGCAGAAGTCTGAGAACAGGACTAGTGTATGTAGAAAGCACCGTCTGGTGAAATACAGAACCTGGGTAGATGGTTTAAGACATTAATAAGGAATACTTTCTCTAACTGCATTTGGAATATATTAGATGAGTAGTTTTCTCAGCGAAAGAAGTAATACAGTATTTTTCTCTGTGTGGTTATCCAGCTTTGAAACCCCTTTAAGGAGGACCAGCACCGTGGTCAAGCTGACTGTGGGGAGGCAGCAGGGAAAGCTCATGGCATTGGGGGAGCAGTGCAGGAGGCACTGGAAGTGACCCTTCCTGTGCACCAAAGGCAACCATACCTGCTCAGGTAAAGGTGGTAGACATGATCCACCAGCAGGGTGGGGTGGCTCAAGGGGAAGCAGCAGCATTTCTCTAGGAAGCCCTGGAGACTGCCCCTCTGTGGAAGAGGCAGAGCTCTACCGTGACCACCGTGGGTGACCACCCCTGGTTCAGTCTGAGTTGGCCAAGAGCATTTCTGAGAAGATGCAGACAGGCTGTGTCCTGGCAGTGGGGAAGGGAAGATACAAATTGCAATAGTGCCTCGTGGTCCAGTATTTGGATTACCTAGATCTCTGAAGTCCTGTCAGTGAAGTCAACAAGAGTAGAGCTCAAAGCATACAGTTCATTTTCAGCTGCCATGACACAGCAGAGAATGGAGGAACTGTGGCGTGGGGCAAAATATGCTGATTTTCCTCTTGGGTCCTCAGTTTACAATTTACTGCCACCATGATTAGGATCAGCAGATATCATGGAACATGAAATCATGGGCCAGAAGATCCCAGCAGGACTTCCCCATTACCAGAGCAGTCTCTGAACTCCCACTATGTTTGCCCTGGAGCCTGTGTACCCCACAATAGCATCTGAAGAGAGTAAGGAATCAGCAGACCTTTTGTACAGAGAAGGGTGATTACTTTTTTTAACAGCTGGGCTTAATGGCACTGTTGCATTAAGAGTGTTTATAGAGATACAAAATATAGGCATCCTTTATAATTAGTATGTTTTTATAAATAACACCCTGTCTGCAAGGACTATTCTACAGTAATATGAGACTCTCAATAAATGTTGAAGTGTGATAAATTCAAAGACTGAGGAAGAGATTGTGTATGAAGTTAAATTATTTGGGTCATTTGTTGGTAAGCATTCTGGTCTTTAGTTATAAAGACTTAATGAAGGAAATACAAGTGAGTGGAAGTAGTTTGACATTTTGTATCTATACCAAATGTGAAGTTTAGACAGCTGGTATTAATTGTCATAACTCTCTGGCTTCAGTGGAGCTGATGGTAGATGTCAGCTCAGGATCTTCCCCTATGCATGATAATTTTAGTATCTACTTCAGTATCTGTCATTTGGTACAACAACTGGTAGTGTCATTCCAGACCAGTTATGGAAAGGCCATAAATGATGACCAATTCCCCTCCTCTTTCCAGTTCTGTTTAATATTTTGTTAAATATTTCAGTGCTGCAGACTGTGCTTTCCTCTTTGGCGCTTTGGCTGCAAGTAGTGAGTTTCCAACTCTCACTGTATGGTTTTCTTATATAATGGAGTCTTCCCTGCAAGTAGATCACAAAGAGGAGACAGATGGTAAATGTAACTTAGGCTGTGCCATGAAGGGCTTATTTATAACTCACAGTACCCTGTAGGAGAGCAGGGGGCCTCCTTTCGGGAGGAGAGGAACTGGACCTTTTTTTAAAGTCCTGACTTCATACTCCTATTGTAAAGAGTAGTGCTCAGTTCAGGGGAATGCTGGTATTTTTTGTGTCTCACGTGAGGATGTTTATCATACCCCTGAAAACTAAGAATTTTTTGAAAGAAAGGGAATTTTGTTATTTATGGTTAGGGTTTGGGGTTTTTTAAAACCTGGTTAAAGCTGCACAACTTTTTTTTGATCAATTGAGGACTCAGACCTGCTTTCAGAAATGGAAATTAATTAAATTTAAGGAGATGGATTTTGGGACTTGTAAGCCATCAAACTTTCTGTGTCCCCTTAATGGTTTTCTTTTTTCACTTTATTTTGCGTAAAGAAAGATTTTAGGGAGCCTGCATGAAAAGCTGAAAAAGTGCTATGATATAACAGATAAAGACATATTGGAGGTGATTGATTGTCCATTTACAGTAAATGAGTAAGATGTTTGAAAACAGAAATTTATTTTTTTACAGAATATTTCTAATCTGTTGCCTAGTTTCTTATGCATTATTTGCTTAAATTCTCACTTGAACTTAGAGATCCCTCTTTGCATTAGAGCAAATCAAGTTTAATGGCATTTTCTCTTCCTTCCAATTCCAGAGGAAGGACCATCGATCAGTGGATACAGGTTAAATTGTTCTTGAGGAGTGGACCTTTCAAAGGGGCCCTGCAGTCTGGTACTTTCACTATAAACATTATAACACCAGACTAATATTATCAAATATATGTCATTTAATTGTAGGAAAGGTAAAATCTGGAGAGGGAAAAAACTACACTATTGTCAGGTGAATGCTGAAGTGAGGAGACTGGGTCCGCAAAGGGTAAGAAGTTGAACATTTTTTGATCATGGCTATGTTCAAAATTGTCATTGGGTATTTTTCTTTTTTTTTGAGTGGGAAGCTTCAGTGAGGCGCTCTCACAGCTTCTGCTGAGGTATGTTGATCTTGGAAAATAAAAGATGAGACTGAATATTAAGACTGGACAGTTTTGTGAGACTGAATATTAAGATTGGATAGTTTTGTAATAGGAGTCGTTTCTGAAGTAAGCAACTACACAGGCAGACTCATGTTGCCTCAAAGAATAAGAATTGCTTTTATTAGATAACTCTGGGAAAATACAAAACAAGAATACATACGTATAAATGCACAGCTTAAAATATAACTAGTTCATCTCAAAAGGGAATTAGTAGGTCAAGGTTTCTTGGGTTGGAAAATCTATTACTGCATACTTTTGCAAAGCTATTGGCAGATGAGGAAGGCACTGTTCTTCCACAATTTGTAGGTGTCAGGACTTCCTGATGTGGCCACTTGGGTTTCCTCAGCAACAGTTCATTGACTGTGATCCTCTCCTGGTGGTGAGGCAGACACAAAGGAGCTTCAGTCCACAGTGATTGTTCCTGAATCTGTGGTCACTGCCTCCCAGACTCAACCCAAAACTCAAGGAGTGCTTCTTTTTTTCTTAAAGGTTTTGTATTGTTGTTATTGGAAATTACTCATCTGCCCTGAGGGGTGCCCGAGGCAGGGTCCTGCTGCTGGTCCTGCTCAAGGTTTAATGGCCATGGAGAGGGATGAAAGCGCAAACATGGGTGATATCATGTTTAGCAATGTACTGGTGCTTTATAGCGATATCTTTTAGCATCAGAGGTGGAGGTAGGATGACTTGCAGAGGCAAAACGCCTTGGAAGCCAGCTGGCTAAGCTTCAAACATATTAAGAGTGAGTGATCCCAATGAACTGGAAAGTAGCCTAAAGTAATAGCAGATATGGCAGTAATCCAAATGGCAGGAATGTATCTGCCATCTTGAAGGCCCACAACCTGTTGGAGTGGCACTATTTTGGAAGTTCAGACAGCAGGAATTTGTGAAGAAAATTTCTTCCAACATTTGTGCTTTTGAAGAAAATTTCATATTTGTTATCCCACTGTCAAGAGGTTCAGGTAATTTGAGCTATCAGAAAGGTTCAAGACAAAGTCTTGTGAACATCATATTCTTCTTACAAGACTTTGGAATACTCAGTTTTCAAATGACTGTAAAATGAAGCCCTATTGATGCGGTACATTGCTGCAGTCAAGATTAGTGGTAAGCTTACCTTGAGGTGTTGAGGTGAAATGGAATTTCTTGTGACAGATTATCTTTGAGTCTTCCTTCTCTGCTCCAGCCCCATGTCAAGGCTGGAAGGTCTCTATGTCCCAGGCTACTTCAGTGCAACGATTGCCCCAGTTCATGACATGCTTTGGTTTTCTGATGGGTTCCTGCAGTAAATCTTTGAGTCAGCTGCTGTATGTTAAGTACAAGACTAAAAGTTGTCAGCCCCAAGTGGGAAAGAAGCTTTAAGAGTAAAAAAGCGGAGTAGCAAAAGAAGAGAACAGAGAACTTTAAGACCTGCTTATAAAAATAAGGAAGTCAAAAGATTTTAAGTCGTTTTAAGGTTATACTGATCACAGTAGGGATTTTAGTTACATGCATAGCAGCCAGCTAAAGCTTACAGAGATGAGCAAATGCGGCACAGTATACAAGTGGATGGTAAAACTTACAGGGGCCCTGAGGCTACGGAATGCTAATGCAGTTATCTGCCTTTTAGACCACAGAATTCTAAGGTGCTATTGCTGGCCTGAAACAATCTCAATAGGAACTGCCTCTTAGTGATTATATGTTCATGCTTTCACAAGTGAGAAACTGAAATGCCTTGGATTCCTATCAGTCTACAAATGAGGGAGTGGGGTGGGGGTGGTGTGACTTTCCATACTAGCTTGCTGAGAGGGAACACCAAAGTGCTCTCTGGAACATCGCTGTTGAAGCCAAATTTGAAGAGTTTACAATTTGTAAATCAGGGCAGGCTTTGGTAGCTAAATGCTCTTGTTTCGTACGTTGTGGCTGCTTTCATTGTGAGAAACATCCCAAGATATCGAAGAATCCCATTCCATCTCTAGCTACAGCAGTGCCAGTGAGCATTGGTGATGTTGGTGTATTTTTGAAGAGTTTACATGAAAACAACTCGTAATTTTTAAAAAAAATGACATATTTCTGTGCTTATAATTTGTTTGCAATTAAGAATTAGAGAATTTTGAAGAAAAAGACCTTAACTTTCCATATTGTGAAACCCCCTGACTTCAGTTCCTCTCAACCACAAGTAAGAAGTCCTTTCCAGTGGTGAGCTACTTTTCCAGCATTTTTACTTCAAATCTTTGAGCCCCTTATTTGCACCATGTTTGGCACACTGAGTTTTTAGGCTTTCCTGGGCCTCAGAGGATTGAAACAACACAGACAGCAGTAGCACGGGAGCTTCTTCCCACAAGCTCTGATTGACCTGAAGTTTAAAAAAAAAAAAAAAAAGGAAAAATATTAAAAAGTACCTTTCTGTTAGTTCCTAGTAAATACTTTAAATTTTCTAACAATTTTTCTTCTAAAAAATGCTATGCAATTTCCAGATCACAATTAAATTAGACAAATACTTTATCTGTGTGTGGCTTACCTACCCCATTTCAGTTTACAGCACTGCTGTTCCCTGCAACAGCCCTAGGAGCAAGGAGAGCATTTGGTACTCCCGTGTTGGGTGAAGGAAGGGCAGAGCACCTGTGACACAGTGGAACAGCAGTTTTGCAACAACCAGCCAGGGCAGCCAGAGCTTGGCTCCAAGTTGTTGCTTTTTTTTTTAAATGGAAATTAAAACCCAATATCTAGGACTATATAGAAGAGTTATGAGCATGAATAGTGAATCATAAGCTTGTTCTTTTAATTACTGCGGCATACTTAGAACCTATTCATGTCTTCAGAAGCCTCAGAGGACCAAGTGAAATTGTGATACATCAATTTCAGCCGATGCAAACTTATTTACAGGAAGATGGCTAAAGCATCATTTAAAAGGAAAAGAAAGGAATATAACTACAACTGTTTCTTTCAGGTAGAAACTGAAAGCCATCTTAAACACACCAGGTGCAGAGCACAATACAGTAACCATGAATGACATTGCACAGAAAACTGAGGTATGTACCAATTTTAAAGTAATCAAGGCAATATAGTAATTTACAACTGATGCTTGCAAAAATAATAATTACGAATAATTGTAAAAGTCAATTATACTGGAAGTCAGTTGGTATTGCCATTATTTTTAGACAATGAAAGAGGACTTGTAAGCTTAAGATTTAATGAAATCTGTGAATGAAGGTCTTATTAGAAAAACATGGAGGAGGGCAAAATAAAGGCAACGAAATATGAAGAAGCTTTAAATGTTGGTGGGGAAGTTCTAGGCAACATTTACATCTGATTATAAAATGTAAATGTACTAGGGCTACTTCAAATATATGTTCTTCTACATAGACTTACTGAGCAGCAGGAACAAAAACTTCTGGTGTAGGTAGAAAAACATGAAACATGGAATGTTTTTAGCCAGTTTTTTCAGTATTACTTTATTGAGAACATTCCTGTTGTCATCACTGTAAAAGAGAAAACTTCACAGCAGTTCTGAAAGTGGGAGCCTTTGGTATTTGGATGCCCCCAGAGAAATCATTGGCAAATAAGTGTCTATTTGCTGTATCAGAGCCCTGCTAGTCCAGAGATCTTTGCACTTCATAACATAAAATCACTGGGCTCCTGGTTTTCTCTAACTATTAAAAAAGTAAGTGTATAGTGTATTGGAAGTTTTAAATTGAGAAATACTGCTGTTTATTTAAAAACTATAGATGGCTGTTGAAGTGTTGCAGAAAACCCTCCATACATACTGTATTATACATCAATGTCTTTATATCTGTTTTAAATGTTAGGGGCAGAGAGTCTCTTTGGTGACTGCTTAAGATTGAAAGGAACAATATAAATCTGTATCTAATTTAATAGTTTAATAAAATGCTAAATGTTGTTTTGAATATTATAGTATTTATGACTGTTTATGAACAAATACAGTGACGCTTAACTGATAATTGCTCACAAAGCTCATAATATCAATTGCAATTCTGTTTTATGTTCTTACTTTCTTTCTAATCCAATCTATCACAATATTTCTCTCCATCTGTTTCAACTTTCTTTTTCTTATCTTCATTTTTTCTGTATCTTCACCAAGATTCTGCTTTCTTCATCTAAACCCGTCCAAAAGTCCTATGTGCCCAAGCTTCACAAGGGTGATGTAAAGGATAAATTTGAAGCTATGCAGAAAGCAAGGGAAGAAAGAAATCAAAGGAGATCTAGAGATGAAAAGCAAAGAAGAAAAGAACAATATGTTAGAGAGAGAGAATGGAACAGGAGAAAGCAGGAGGTTATTTTCTTTGCTAATATTTTGTGTTATTTTAATATTCTATCTGAAAATCTATTCACTTTATTTTAAAACAATAATATTGGGATTTTATTTAAGTTATAAATACAGTTTACTTTTTGTGTTTCATCAACTAGATGAAAGAACTGCTTGGATCTGATGAAGATGATGACACCAAACTGTCTAAAATAGAAAAAGGTTATGTTCCAAAGCTAATAGGTAAGAGAGGCCCAACTTTAAAGGCCACAGGATTCACTGCTAAATAATAGATGTGACTGCTGAGCTGTGCATTTCCTATCCACAGGAACCGTTAAAGGCAAGTTTGAAGAAATGGAGAAGCAAAGACAAGAGGAAGAAAGAAAAAGAACAGAAGAAGAACGAAAGCGCAGAATTGAACAAGATATGATTGAGAAAAGAAAAATTCAGAGAGAATTAGCAAAAAAGGCACAGGAGGTAGGTTCATCTGATCACAACAGCTGGGATGTAATTGTAGACAATAAACATGAATAATGTTTTGTACTGATCAGAAAGATTTGATCTTTAGATTTCTGATAGTAGTGATTAACATGGGAGATGCTCTGTGGGGTGGAAGTGAGAAATAATGTTCAGAGACTCTTCATTTCTTTACAGTAACAATTTTCTTTTAAGCTCTAAAATTGAGTTACAGATGAAACCAGCCAGGCATAAACCTGGTAGGAACCAGGCACAAATTTTGGTGTCATATGCATATGAGTTTACTAAAATAATTTGAAAATGTTTCTTGTATTTTATCAACTCTTACTTTACACAACTTTTGCTTGTAAGTTAGTGAATTGAGTTACATGAACGAAGGCAAGCAAGAAGTAGTAAGAAAATGCCCCTGGCAAGCAAAAATGAGAAGACACTAATGCAATAAAAAATCAAAAATGCTGAAGATCCAGATCATGTTTTATTCCTTTGCCATTTTGTGAATCATCATTGCATATATATATGAACAGACTCCAACTTTTGCTGATTTCAATAAAGCAAATTCTGTCCCTTGTAGAATTTTATGAAGGGATATGAAACTTAATTCCTTTTGCAAGTTTTCTTCAGTCCTGCAAATACTGCAGTGAAAGCAAACATTTAAATGATAGACTAAAAACATAGGCAAACTTCTGTTTATCAAATGGTAGTAGTACCTAATTTAGATTTGAATTTGTCCTAAGAAATGAAAAGCAGTGCTACAGGAGAAGTCAGTTTTCAGATAGTCTCTTCTACTACAACTTCTACCGTTGTTAAAACTGTACTTTTAATTGCCATTGTATCTAGCAAATATTTAATCTAGCCTGCAAGGCAGAAGTACATACCTGTAGAATTTCAGAAAGCATGTTAGTTTTAGACCATAACATAGACACACCATAAGAAGCAAACACAGCATTAGGCTTTTTTCAGGAGTTGAGAGGAAGATAGTGTCACTTGAATCATAAATAATCCATGACCTTGCTTTAGGTTTTTTTTGGTGGTTTTTTTGGTTTTTTGTGGGTTTTTTTTCTTTGTTTTTTTCTTTTATTTTCTTTTTCCTTTTCTTTTCTTTTTTATTTTTTCCCGCCACAATTCTGGAATGTTTAAATGAAGAATGGGCATCTCAAGTACTGTTCTTGGTCCAGCACTGATGTGCTCAGAATGCTTTAGCAGACTTTGTGTGGGATGTTTTATGTCATGTTGCCTCTTCCTTGACAAGCTAACCTATCTGAAATATTCCAACAGAGGTTCAGTCATTATCATCTCCGTGAATTTGAGTGCTACATACATATCACTGATACAAAAAAAGAATTTCCAGTTCTATGTTTGCAACTCTAAGGCAAAGAGCCAAATTAATGTAATCATATGAAATTCTCATTTAATAGATTGATGACTTTAACAATACGGGAACTGAATCAGCAGCTGAGGTAATCAGATTTTTTTAAAGGAATGCTCACCTACATTTTTATTCACTTTGTTTTATTATTGTAATTTGGGTTGGGAAAACTTAGACAATGGCACACAACTACCTAATTAAAGTTCAACCAAGGAGCTAACAAAATTTTAACGTATATGGAACTATATCTGTACTTGAAATCAATATATTGAAGTTTGAAACAGAGCCTGGACTATGAATACTTTGTGGTTAGTTAAAGATATCTAAAATGTAAATATTCAAAGCCACCAGAATTATTTGATAAATATTGGGAAAGATACTTTTAATTCCTCTGGCTTTGTAAAGAATTATCTTACAAGCTCTTTGCCTTAAACTTGAAATTAAAGGGGGATTCTGACAATATACAGATGTTCGAACACCTTACTCAGTTAACTTTTTTTTTTTTTACTAATTTACCATATGGGTTTTGATTTTAAGTCTTGCAAATAAAATTTAATTGCAAAAAGCTGGGTCCAAAGGTCCTATTGTCTTTCACTAACACAAGAAAAATCACACTCCTACTACAGTTTGGAAAGAAAAAAATAAATCCTCAAGTTCATCAGTTTTAACTTGTTTGACAGTGTACCTGTTAATCATGTACTCTGAAAAAAAATGGGTAAAATATATTTTGGCAAGTAAGTTGAAAAAATAGTTTTGAAGCAGCAATATCCTTCAAAAAACAATTACTGTGCCTGACAAATTACATATTCGAAACTACAAATTCGATATTTCTCTATTCAGCTATTGGCTTATTCCAGCCAATAGTTTATTATCATTTACATAATAAATGTGAAGACTGGAAGTAGAGTGTGGTTACAGTTGCTTTGTATTCAAAATTACACTTGTTCTTTTCCAAACCTTGAGTTTTTATAGCTAACAGTTAGTAAAAAACTATAAAGAAATTAAGGAGTTTGCCAGCAGTTATGTTTAAAATATAATTCAGTCTTGATACTCGTCCGAAATTAGAAGAAAACTAGTGACCGCCACAAGCAGATGGATTTATTGTTGTGTTTAATACTCAGTACAAGTAAATCTTTTGGAAGCTGTGGTGCACACAGGTTAATACATCAGTTTCATTAAGAAATGAGTCCATCTAGAAGTCAAGTTTCATGAAAATATAATAAATATCTTTTTGGACAGGAAGGAGATGATTCACTGCTAGTTACAGTAGTGCCTGTAAAACCCACCAAGACACCTGGGAAGATGAAAATAAACCCTGAGAACACAGGAAGGGAGAGAGCAGTACAAAGAAAGACACAGGATGATGGAACGAAGCTAAAATTTGAGGAACAAAACCAATTCCTTAAGGAACCCACGTGCCTTTCATTTGTCAAGGTAAACCAGTCATCCAAAAATACCTGTATAATAGGTATTTATTGGCTTAAGATAGGACTATTTCATTTTTCTTACACAGGGTGAAAATGAAAACAATGAAACTCAAGAGCCTCTGTCTCCCGGTAAGCTGAAAGTAACATTTGAAGAACTGGAAAGACAAAGACAGGAGAATCAAAGGCGGCAAGCAGAGGAAGAAGCAAGACTGCGTTTGGAAGAGGAGAAACGTGCCTTTGAAGAAGCCAGACAGCGAATGGTAAATACGTGTTTTGTTCATGTTGGTACAGAATTTGCACATAGGATCTGCTTTTACATTCTTTCCTGTATGTGATTCTTCTTTTTTCTTATTCCTTAACTTTATTTCAAGCTGTTAAGAGTCTGAAATTGAATTTTTGAATGGCATTTTTGACCTTTGCTCTAACTCAGTAACCACACTGGTGTAATGCTTTAGACAGTTCTTTTAGTAAACCCAAGAATTACAGGTGTTTTGATTTTGACAGCAACTTAGAAGGTTTTCTATCTACACTTTGTAGTACCTTAAGCTGTAAGCCTTCAAGAAGATGACTGTTTTGTTCTTAAGTAGTACTGCAGATGGTTCAGTAACCAGTGTTTGATGCAAACATTCTGTAGTAATAGAATGCTATTTCTTATCCCCATATTTATTTGTAAATGTATAGAAATATACATCAATTACAACTCTCCTCTTATGAAGAAAGGCAAACAACCCACAGATAGCTCTCTTGTATGTACTGACATAAACAAGAACATTTTATAAATTATTAGATGAAGACCCCCAAATTGTCCGAAATGCAGCTCATAGATCCTGTTTTATATTACTTGGAAAACTGCGTCCAGATGTGTTCTGTATCGTAAGTCAGAGTTATATTAGATCAGCTGTAAACAGACCTCACTATAGTTTGTTCTTTGACCATACTGAAGGAATCATACACGTAGTATTAACCTAAGATAACCAGACAGTTTAGTGCTGCATTTCCTCACTTTACCATACTCCATTTCAAAAAAGCATTTTTAAAATCCTGTATTTGATTATGTTTCCCCAGTACAGTCATGATCACTATGACTTTGTTAATTCACATACAAAATTCACATACAAACAAGATTAACAAGAAATGAGATTTTAATCTTACATAAAAACTTGGAAAATATTATTTATGGGAATTTGCTAACTTTAACAGAGTATAATTATGCTTGAACAGTCTCGGAAAAAACAGCTCTAGATCACTATTTTGATTATATTTCAAAAACATTCAAGACATTTATATTCTACAGAAACAAACTTAAACAAAACCAACAACACAGAACTTCTAGAAAGCTGAAACACACAAATTCCCAACTGGTCCATACTGAGAAAATTCTAGGTTTAGGCAGATACCCAAATTGTAGTTTACTTCTTCATCTCCACCTCCAATAAATCACTCAGCTGTTTCACACCAATAACCTTGCCATTATGTCAATAATGCATTTTTTTCTTTTTTTGTTTGGGGTTGGGCAAGGGATTCTAATGAAGGAGAAGAGGAAAGAAACCGAAGGAGAGTGAACTTTATGACGCCACTTAGGTGTTCTAACTGAAGATTAGTTCACATCTCTCTTCCTTCTGTTTATGCATTTGTTTCTCAAGTAATACAAAATAATTTACAAATTCTCCACATCAAAAGAAATTTTCTAACATGCAGCTGTACCTGCTGACCAGTGGTTGTCAAAACTTGAAGTAATTATTTTTCTTAAGAATTCAGCAGTTAATTGCCTTCAATTCTTTCATTTTTTCCCTTATGACTTTCAATAAAAAGATTTCTGTAATTCCCTTAATGGGCTACCCCACATACCAGTCCCAGAGCTGCTCGCAGTATAGAGATCTGGATTATCAGTACTCTGACAGTTCCCAGTCCACTTCCTGCATTAACAGATAAAGTACTCTGGGACATCCTCTGAAAGGGGTCCTTGATTGCAGTTTGCAAACCACAGGCTTCTCTTAGCAGATAAGTCTTCACTGGAGAAAAGCTATAGCGAAGAGATCAGAGTATCTCAATTCCTTTTCTTCAGTGATGATTAAATGTCTAAAAAGAAAAGAAACAAAAATCTCAGTCTGGAATAATAACAAAATGCTAATTGATTCAGTTTTGCTATAAGATTCTACAGCATTTCTTTAACTGGTGCACTGATGAAAACAATTTCTATACAAACAAAAAGACTTGATGGTATAAGTCTATGAAAGTGATGCAATGTAAATAAAGTGAATAAAGAGTGATTTACAGTAATCTATCCAACAATGAGACCATAAAGTATGTACTTAACTGTTCAGTTTCTTCCTGATAAGACATTATTCTTTGAATTACACATGCAACAGATTCTTAAAAATTATAAAAGCTACATCGAGGATACTGAAATTTTTTTTCTCCCTCCCCTGGCTAAAACAAAGATTAAAATGTTTATCAAAGGAACCTAACTCTTGATACATTTTTTTACCTGAGGAGAAAACAGTATTTGTAAAAGATCAGAAAGGAATGGAGTATTTAGTTACTATAAAGAATATTTTTTTGTTTGGGTAAGTGCTTTTTAAGTTTCCCTCTCCCTATTCTCTTAAGATAAATGAAGGTGGCGATGAAGAATCTGAAAATGCTGTTAAAGAATTCCGCCCTGGTAAACTCAGACTCAGTTTTGAGGAGATGGAAAGACAGAGGAGAGAAGAGGAAAAGAGGAAATCAGAAGAGGATGCACGACGACGCATAGAAGAGGAGAAAAGAGCATTTGCTGAAGCAAGGAAGAACATGGTATGGTATTTTTGTTTAGTATAGAATTTAGTTTTTACCTAAATCTCAAACTGGAAAGAAACTCTAGGAAAAAAGCTTTAATTAAATAAAGTCAGGAATACATGCCTCAACTCTTTCATTAATTAGTACACCTCACTATTTATTAGAAGGTAATGGGGTAAACTAATCAAGCTCATTTACCAAAAATCATCACAGAACAATCCCTCCTCACAGCAAGCCTAGAGAGGATTTAGTCAAAACCAGGTATTATATCCACTGGGTATTACTATGCTAGATGCAATGAACTTGGGAAGCAAAGTGTTTTCACAAGAATGGTTTGTTGTTTGGGGTTTTTTTGGGAAGAGCAATTTCTTTTACAGCTCCAAATTTATCCCCCTACCTTTACAGGATGTCCACTAATCATCTCTTACTGCTAAAGCACAATTAATGGCATAGTACAGAAATGCTCACTACAAGCACGAATTTTCCAGTCATCTGTGGCATTTTAGGGAGGAAAAAATTAAGAAGGTTAAATGCATCTAACTGATGTTTTTAAAGTATTTCAATGCTTGTTCAGAGAAACCCAACAAGTAACTCATGGTGTTTACCATTAGAACACATTGTAATACTATCTCCCCTTTACAGGTACAGATTTCTGTCATATGCAAGGACTTATAAAGTTTGAGTTAGGATTATACTGGAGACAAATTTTCAGGGGCTTAGGACTGACATACACTACCTGAAAGCAGATAAAGATGCCCAATTTCAGAGGGTGGCAACTATTATTTATATTTTAAAAAAATAGTCACGGAGCTTTTAACTGTAGTCTTCATACTTATTCCAATCACTTCAAGATTCAGCAGGCTTTTGGGTGTACGCCAGTTACTTATAGGTGGATATCAGGAAATACACTATTAAATTACACTAAGTAGTGTCTGTTTCAAAAGGGAGGACAGGATCTGCCAATCTAGAACTGTGGAATAACCCAGTCATCTGGTAGCACCTTCCTACATTGTCCTCTGTGGTTGAATTGGGAAAGACCAATTGCATGCCTAAAAACATTTTCTTAATCCTTCAAAGCAGTAGTTGGAAGAGAAATGAAAACTTTGTAAGAGTACTGATACTGCTGGCAGGGCTCCCTCTGCACGGAAATTGGGCCAGAGACAAGACCTGTGTGCTGAAAGACAACCTAGAGGAGCTACAATATAAATTTACAGTTGATACTGTACTGAAAAATAGTGTCTGTCTGTACCTCCAAAGAAAGAAAATAGAATCTAAAATGACTTAAAAATACCCAAAGAATGCTACTGGTGACTTCTGCCATTCCAATTTTTATGAAAAGGCAGTAGAGAACTAAAGGAAGCAAAGTATGTGCTGCTGCTGTTTTTTCTTGACAAACTCTTTTTTTTGGCCTCAGTGTAGCACGAACCTCAACTCAAGTGTCCAGGCAAGAAAAATCTCACTGATTAAACAGGGTTTAATTCATCAGATGCAGCACAGAGACTGTGATTTTTCTAACTGCAGACAGTGAAAATGGTCTGTACTGAAAAAAGATTACTGAAATATATTTTCAGCATTTATGTACTTGAAAGTTTTCTGTTAAGTAGCATCCTGGATACCAACACTATATTTGCTACTACTTGAAACAGACTATAACCCTCTTGTTTCCTTTATTTTCCACAGCTACAAAATGTAGCAGCAATGCAGATATGTCCTAAAATGTTTAAAAGCACAGCAGTTCTCTCTTTCACAGGCAGTAAAAATGTACATGAAACTGTTATTCTAGGAACTTTTAAATGATTATTCATTTTACTTTAGTTTTGGAAGTATACACACACAGAAGTGGTAGTATTGTGGCTGGAAACATAAATGCCACCTCCTTTTCTATCTCCCTATTTCATATTTCCTTGTACTATTTCCATGCTCCCCTGTATAAGTGTGATCACTTTTACTGATGCAATCCTCTTTCATCCCCATCAGTCTTTTTCTAGTAGAGACTGCAAAAACAACCTGTCTTAGCACAAATATAAAAAAAAAATAATCCCTATTTGCCCTCTGAATATTTGTTTACTGTGTTGCAAACCATGACTATTACAGGAATGTTTCTCATACCAACCATTTCCACTTTGCAGGAAAAGAAGTATGGCCTTATTTCACAAAATACAGCTAAAATCTTTACTGAACTAACTACAGGGGTTTTGTACAACACACAGTCCAGCTCAATCTTTGCAGTTTTTAACCAGGGAGAAGTTGGCTCACTCTTTTTGTAACTTAGTAAGTCAGAAATACAGACAGCTGTTATTGTTTGCTCATACGCACAGCTTTTGGACACTTGTGGGTAAACGCTGAACTGATGCTTCTCCTGCTCACTTAGGTTCAGTATCTTCTTGAAGTCATGAGCTTATGAACCAATGCATCACAAGCAAGAGACTTCCATGTTTCTTTGCTAATTTAATCAAGGGTAGCCTCTGAAAACGATGTGGCATTGTTTCCATTATAGAAAAGAGTTTACACCTTTGTTTTTTGACTTCACTTCTCCCTAATACAATTTCAACAAATATGCTCATATTAAAAACAAAATGAAGAATGGAAGGAATGGTGGTGGCTCAAGTCCAATTGTAAGCTTACTCAGAGGAAAAATCTGAGTAACATCTGTAGTGAATAGCAGAATTAGAGTGGGATCGGACTAAAAAAACTACTGAAAGAGCTGTGGCAATAAAGAGGATATGGGCAAAGTAGGTCAAGAGGATGGTATGAACCAAAGTGACACCAACAGCAGTGAAAGGTGGGGTTACAGGGGCAGTAAGTAGCAATAAAGAGGAAGCGCCAAAGGCTCCTTTAGAAATGTCTACTTTCTGTCACTTTATAAAGACAGTCAGAACACTTTCTCAAAGGGAAATGTTGCTCCTTTAATGACTTCTGTCATTTGACTGATCACTGCTGTTGGGAATGCCTACAACTTTAGGGCACACTGAGCTCCTCCATGATTGCCACAAAGCTTTTCAAACATGTGCTGATTAGAAAGTGCCAAAAGCCACATTGCCCCCCAGTTTAGTGCCTGACCTCACCTCACATTTACCTACAGAACATTCCCGTTGAGACAATTTCTGTTAGCAAGTTTATACAGTTACATGCACAAACATACATTCATGTAAGCTTTATCACAAACTTATTTTAAAATTCATGCATAACTCACTGTCACTTCTGGTTGGTTTTGTAGCATTCAGCTTCATATTTTAGTACTTCAACAAATCCAGTCTGATAAAATATTAGTTCTTACACTTCATTCTTTGGAAGTAATGAAAACTGCCTTTCCTGGACCCTACTATCTCCTTACGAATTAGTCTAAAAGACAGGCCAGCTGCTCCTAATGCCAATCAAGCCTAACCCCACTCTGAAGCCAGACAAGGACGGGGAAAGGAGGAAACCCTTGCTGGTGGGTGTATAAACCAATAAACTGGCCACATAACTCAGCATAAACAATTTGTGCACAAAGAAGAGTTTCTTCTGAATGTTAAGTTATCCTTACCAAGAATACTAATATTGCTTTAGAACAGAATTCAGGTTGCTTAAAAGAAAGATGACAGATAAACGTACTTCAACGTCAAGAGGAATGACATTTAAACACACTCTGTCTAATGCTAGTCTGAAGTAAACAAGAATGAATTGCTCAGATCCTAAAGGTGCATTTAGAGGGCATCGTCCCCCTCAGATGGAAAATACTGCATTTTAAAAAACACCTTCATCTTGACTGTAAAAGTTTAGCATTGTAGCTGAAGTCAAATACAAACCCCTCAAACCACTGCCTCCCACAGCATCAGAGGAATACCCACATTGGCATGGGGTACCTAACTGTACTGGGGCAGATGTGACAAAGAAGTCGCTTATCTTTAGGTACCAGAAGTGTCTGAACAATGCTGAGATTTCATCACAGATATAATTAATGCTCTGAATTTCCACCAGGTGCTGGATGATGAATCACAAGCAATGTTTAAAACATTTTCTCAAGAATCTCTCACACCTGGTAAACTGGAAATTAATTTTGAGGAGATGCTGAGACAAAAAATGGAAGAAGAAAAGAGGCGCACAGAAGAAGAGCGCAGGCAGAAGTTGGAAATGGAAAGGCAAGAATTTCAACAGCTGAGACAAGAAATGGGACAGGTTTGTACATCAAACTGTATGTTAAGCATGCTCTGAATAAAAATCAGTTAATTACTAAAAGCTCTAAGTTTATGACTGAATAAAAATTCCTTTGAAAGAAGTTAATACATTCAGCATTATGCAAAAGAAATATAGAAAACCTCATTTTAAAAACATTGTGTGTAATAACATATTTTTATCACTAATCTAGCAGGAAAATGTGTTTATCCCGTGCCACCTTAAAAGTAAGCGCAGTTACAAATTTGTAATTTGGTTTTGCAGTAATTTCTGAAAATTCCGGAGTATTACTAAAATGATTAGATAATATTTACAGTATTGGGAGAACAGAAATAGTTAGTTCCTAAAAGAAAATACAAAAATAAAAGTAGGAAAGGGCAAAAGTCTTGCTTTCCCTCAGGAAAATACTGTGCTACCTAATGAGAAAAGAAATACAACTGGGCTCTTTTTTTTTAAAACTGGTGTATCAAGGCTTCGAAGACTGTCACAGTTAATTTTAAAAATTGCACACAAAATCTGCTTTACATCCCAAACATCACATTCATGAACTTTATACTTCAGTTTGGCTGTGGGTGGCAATTCTTTATTATTCCCTTTTGAATGTTAAAGAACTAAATTAAATTATTTTTTTGCAAACCTCGAGCAAGTAATAAAGGCTCTAGGAAGTAATAACGGTTCTAGTTTGTGATGTTCTCAGTTAATTGTGGGGAAGCAGGGAGAGACAGGGACACCCAGCTAAAATGCATGCACATCTTTACAATCAGTCAGAGGTCATAAAAAGAGGGAGAAAAATATCAGTAATTACAGCTTCAGATGTGGTTTGACTACAGGATTCAGAACTGCCCTTTCTTTTCCAGCCACAACAGCCTGAAATGTCATTTACTTTTTATTGAATTAAAAAAAGATAAAAAGGCAGTATTTTTTAGTTTAACAGAACAGCTGTATTTTATAGGATTACTTCATATCATATTCCAAGTAAGTAGAGGTGAATTTTGGATTCTGGTTAAGGAAGTTTTTTGTATGGGTTGGCGTCTGGTTTGCCGAGTCCATGAGGGGCAGTTTATTGACAGCAACCCTTGAACAAAGGGCATATTCAAGCAAGCTATTTTAAAATCTGTATCCAGTTTAGATATGATAGAAATGCATGCATCATGAGACAGTGAAAAAATAAATTACAGAGGAAAGGTCTCTGTACTCCTTTCAGATAACTAAGAGAACTGAATTATACCATCTGTGGGGAGAATGGGTAGTAAAAATAATTAGGGCATTTTCCATCTTACACATTGTGTAATTTTTGAACAGCTGGAAGAAGAGTGTGAAACGTTTGAATTAAGCAAAGAATATGAAGAATTAATGAAACTAAAAAGAAGCGGTTCTATTCAGGCAAAGAACTTAAAAAGCAAGTTTGAAAAAATAGGACAATTGTCTCAAGAAGAAATACAGAAAAAGATTGAAGAAGAGCGAGCAAAGAGAAGAGCAATGGATGAAGAAATAAGAGAAAGGGAAGCTGAAAAATTTCAAGAGGTAAGTTGCATTCTGCATATGTTAATGACATACATAACTGGCACACTAATAATCCAGGAGTAGACAACGTTGCTTTTGTCAAATTTTGCTGTTTGCAAAATTGTGTTTTCCCTTCTTTCCTGTTCCCTCCTTTGGATGCTTAGGGATGTCACACCTCAGCATCCCTGCAACAAACAGCACCGGTTTATTATCAGTTGTTTGGTCAAGCAGAGATCTGGTTTTCTGCTCAAACCCTCAATTCAGCATCAATCTGAAATCTGCCAGTCTGAGGGCTTAAAATATCCATACCTGAGAATTATCTATTAGTTATCACTTGAACTGCTTCTCCTTCTTAATTCTTTCTCCACTGCATAAATAAAAACTCAATTACCAAACCCAAACAATACAATTTGAAGATCAAGTCTTTGTCATGTTTACTCACTTCTCAGGGTAGAAGCAGAAGAGGATGTCTACTTATCTATACTTCAAACCAGAACCTTCAGTTTTTCAGAGGGGAAAACCCAAGAAATGGAGCTATCAGTGTAGACCACTGACAAAGGGGTTTGTGATCCATAAGCTCAGGGTGAACTTTCATGATAGTGTAAAGTTTTAAAATCTTGATGTGAGCCTCCTCTTGGCTCTTCTCCACAGCAGTCACTTCAGCATCAGCTCAAAGCCTGTCTTATTTTTGAGCTTCTAATTTAATGACTGACACTAATTCTTTTCATAAGGTCAACTGTATGAGTGGTTTTGAACCTACGCTAACACCATGACCTAAAACTCCAGCCATGGAGGATTTACAATTGCAAAGAAGTACTCAACTTCTGCATGAAAAAAACTTTAGGAGTGGTTTTCTACCTATCATTTTTGAAATTACTTTTGCAAAAATCTTGTCCTATCCCTGGGATGAACCATTACGAGACTTACCCTACACTCAGTATTAAACAACCCTCTGAAAAAAACCAGGTCTCTGTGTGGCTTTGCAGAGTTAAAAAAACCTGTGGGAACACAAAACTAGTTCTACTATCATATATAAGTAAAAGGTAAGAAATAATAGTTAAGTCCTGTTTTTAATTATTTTCCCAAGGATGATGACGTAGATGTGACACCAGCCAAGAAATCTGAGGCTCCATTTACTAACAAAGTAAACATGAAAGCTCGTTTTGAGCAAATGGCAAGAGCCAGAGAGGAAGAGGAGCAGAGGAGGATTGAGGAACAGAAATTACTACGCATGCAGTTTGAGCAAAAAGAAATTGATGCAGCATTACAGAAGGTATAAACCACGAAATAAAATTCATCAATCCTAAGTGTCATTTAACTTAGCTTCTAATTACCACTGTTGGCAACACTACCAGATAGAAAAGCAACACGTTACTACTTCTAGCAGGTGCTAAGAATTGCTGCAATGTAAAATTGCTTTCGGTGTTTTCACACACTCTTCGTGGAATCAAAGTATGGTTTGGGTTGAAGGCACCTTAAATATCACCTAGTTCTGACTCCCCTGATGTAGGCAGGGACACCTCCCATTAGATCAGATTGCTCAAAGCTCCATCCAACCTGGCCTGAACACTTCAAGAAGAGTACAAGACACTGTAAATAAAGGTCATAACATCCCTTAAATAGTCTGAAAATGGAATCTACATTCGTGCCTGTATTTTACACCAACATTCCAGCCTCATTAAAATACATTTTACTGCCTGTGGCATATCCAGACTGGGTGCATTTTTACACACTGAGGACAGATGTGGAATTGTCCGTAGTCAAATATGCATTACTAGCAGTCAATGCTATTGCCACTTTAAATGTTCTAAATCAACTTATTTTAAAACAGAAAAGGGAAGAGGAGGAAGAAGAAGAGGGAAGCATTATTAATGGTTCTACTTGTGAAGATGAGGATCAAGCTCGATCTGGAGCTCCCTGGTTCAAGAAGTCACTGAAAAACACATCAGTTGTTGATGGCGAACCAGTGAGATTTACAGTTAAAATTACTGGAGAACCAAAACCTGAAATTACATGGTGGTTTGAAGGGGAAATGTTGCAGGACTCTGAGGACTATCAATATATTGAAAGAGGAGAAACCTATTGCCTTTACTTGCCAGAAACCTTCCCAGAAGATGAAGGGGAATATATGTGTAAAGCAGTCAACAACAGAGGCTCAGCTGCTAGCACCTGTATTCTCACCATTGAAAGTAAGAGCTAGCATTTTCATTTGCTTAATTCTCAAACAGTCTTCTTGCATCTGTCCTGTTATGAGAACCTAATTACCTGTCTCTCTTACTCCTTTTTCTGTTTTCTAGCTGATGACTACTAATGCTCTACTTTAGCTGGAATCTTTCTTCCCCTCAACTTTCTTACTGCATCATCTCTTTCTCTGATGGGGCCAACTAAAGAAAGCAAGGATAAGCATTAACTTGTCATTCCTGCAACAGATAAGAATATCCTTTGAATTGTGAGAGTTCCCTACTCAATGCAAAAATTAGTATCAAAGGCTAAAAATAAATCATTGTATGGAAAATAAACTAAAGGAAAAAGCTGAATTATCATAGTGCTCCCAGCATCTGAAGACCAACTGTGGTGTAACAAAATAAAGCTGAACACATGATCTGGAAACTTGTGTAGTAGTGTAAATCTATTGGTGTATCTTGCATGAGCACTGAATATTTAAGCTGTTTTACTTTATCCCGGAGGCACTGAACAGGCAAAGAAAATACTTACTTATGATTTTCAAAAACCCAGGTGTACTATTTTTAAAGAATAAAAGATGATGTAACTGCTCACTGTTGTTTCAAGGAGCATTACTTCTTTTGTTTTAAAATAGGCTTGCACTGAAACTGCTCTGCTCTGACCTATGCAGCTGATAATCTCAAATAAAAACAATCTCCCTTAGGCCTGTAGTAGTCTCCATTGTACCAGCACTTGCTTGTAAAACTTGTGATTTTCTGTCTTTGATTAAATGACACAGGAACAGGTGGTGACATCTATGATGGGCTCATATTTAAAGCTTGGAAAAAGAAAGCTTTAAGAAGAGTATTTTCATAAAGTGCCTATTTTCTAAGTCTTAATGCAGTAAATTTATTGCCGTATTTCTAAACATTGTCTTCTTAAGGCTACTGTACTATTTTTCTCTAAGACCTCCAGACATTAACATTTATGTCACTCTGCTAACACCACTTGAACCATTCAGATTAAGGTTCTGTAGGAGTAACTTTATAAAAAAATACTCACATTTCAAAGCATATGTGGATAGGCCTTAACATAAAGGCAAGGTAAGCTGCAGTAAATTAAATTGACACGGTAATTTCCAAAAGAAGTTTTCCTGTGGTTGAATCTGACTTTCTTTGTACAGCTACGTACTGAAAGTAATTCTTTTGCCTCAATAAAAAATGGTAACAAGCTGCATGATGTTTTGAATTAGTATCTACCCCAATAACCACATAAACATTTTAGTTAATTTCTTGTGGGTGATGTGCATTCACAGAAGTACAGGTTGCTACAATATTTTTCCTCTGAACTTGTTATTTCAAACTAACAAAGGCAGGGATAGGAGCATAAAAAAGACAAAAACATTACTATTATTATTCATCAGTTTACATTTATTGAGAAAAACCATACAAAAACCATTATACAGTTAATGTGTACCCATATTACATACAATGTCAATGCAAGCTCAAAACCACATTTTTGTAAAGCATTCAATTTACCTCAAGTCCAAGCTGCATCTCCCTAAGACACTGTTCCCATCACAGTTGCCTTTTAAAGCCAATCTTCTGTTTACACACGGGTAGTTTCTGCAGAGAACACTTTTCTCAGGACGAAAAGGCATTTCACATGCACGCAAGAGAAATATTTGTGCATACACAAGAGTTTCATAAGCTATTACTAGGGAAGAGGGAATCCTGTCAATTGTATGCTTTCTGAAAAGCCCAGTCCTCCCTTCCTCCCCCCACTTCCAGAAAAAAAGCAAAATGGAAAAGCTTTTAGCATGCAATGGAAAACTTAAGAATTACTTTGAAGAGAACAGGGGAGAAACAGTTTCTACCATATCCAATAAAATTCCACTAGTAAAAAGATGAAATACTTCAAGATAGGCTGTGCAAGTGAATCATGATCCTGTCTGTCTGGACAAGTGAAACAGATGACTTACAATTAAGCTACACTAAAGAATATCCACCTGGTATTTTGTTCAGTGTACTAATAAACTATAGGCTGCAGAAAGTGATATGAAAATGCTTTTCCTACTTGGAACATCACGCTTCCTTTTTAAACTTTTCTTTCTTTCTCTTCACATTCATTGTGGGACACACTAAGGGGTGAGGGTGGGGTAAGCAGAAAACATTTCAAGACACCTTTTGGACAAGTTCACTGCATTTCTAAGGAAGTCCAGTTATCTTTTTGGCTATTGGATAACTCCATCTACTGTTCTCCCAGGAACCATGAGTTTGGAGACAGAGTTGAAAAGACTAAGCTCTGCACAAACCAGCATGCCTGTATAAGCCCAGCAGTGAGAAAACTGGAAGCCAATACACCTCAAATGCTACACGCAAGAACATCTCACCTTCCACACACTAGCAACATCCCAATACACTGTGCGGCTTTTTCTTCTCTATCCACTCCCACAGGCTAAATTAACAATTGAAAGACTGTTCAAGATGTTTGAGGAGTAATAGTTGAAGGAAAAAGTACCATGTGAAAAGGAAGTGAACAAATAACTCAACCCCACACTAAATTCACAGTATCAAAATCCAAATGGTACAAACCTATCCTTTTCTCACATCAAAAATGAAGTAACACATTAAACTACAGATGAAATACTAAGTGGCTTGAGAAACTGAAGCACAACTATTAATTCAGTTCAAAAATTAGCTTGGCTGTTTAGAAGAATATAAAGTAAAACAGATGATTTATATTATTAAATCACAGTTTAAAAAACTTAACAGATTATGGAACATTTATGGTCAAACAAAGAATACTTTAAAAGAATGAAAAGTGATCAAAACAAAAATTATACCCTACATCATTATGTATGGGATACATTTCAAATCTGTTATGCTTTTGCCAATTTTACCTTCTACATGGAGCCCTTCTATGGTCCATGCTCATCGGCTCACCAATGGCATACACTCAAAGGATTCCTCTTTACTGGTAGTAACTATCTCAGGACCTGATTCTATGAGCTATGATTTGGTGCTTGCAGCATCTTCAGCACTGTGTGTGAAAATGAAGGCAGTATTTTTGAATATTTTTCTTTGATGTACAGATAAGCAGGAGTTTTGAAAGAGGAGCAGCACATTTTAGAAACAGAATAATGAACAAAAAACCAAACAGATGCTGCTTTATGTTAAGCTAAAAAAAACCAACACCAAAAACTCAGAACAGAAACCTGTACCAGACCACCTGTAAGACACATAACATTTTATACTATCAAAATATTCAGCAATTCAGTTTAAAGTATCAAGAAACAGGATAGACTGACTGCTATAGCGATAAAATATTATTTGCCATACTGTTAAGATTTAACTGGTGCTTATGCTTTTTCAGTTAAAACACACTAATCTCAAACTCCAAAATCTCTTTTCCTACCATGTCAAGTATGAATAAGCAAACTAAGTTATCTGAAGATTCCACTAACACACTATAACTGTAAGACAAGTTATCAAGTTCAGTGATAACAACAAGAAGTTATTCTTTACATTTAGGTCTTATGGTCTAAATGGGAATAGTGCCCTAATACAAAAAAACATTTGTGAAGGCTGTTGACATTTCTAACCGAAGCAATTCCTGCATATTTTAAAGGTTTTGATTCTTTAATTGCAACAATTATCTATTTGAGGTAAAATAACAAAAAATACTTATTCTGATCAAATTCAATTACTGCAATCTAATAACCTTTTCTACAAAAAAAAAAAGAAAAAAGAAAAAAAGAAAAAAGAAAAAATACATATTTACCTAGAAATAGAAACAGTTGTTTAAAAACTTAAGATTTTCCACTCAAATGGAACCGTGAGTAACAATGCATTTGGGGAAGCAGCAGATTGCTTTTCAATACACAACCACAAAGATCTCACAGGGACAACATTAATGTACTGAAATATATTAATTTATATACTTCCTTAGGTTGTGCTTACCTGTTGCTTTTTTGCAGCAGAACCTAAGGTGGAAGGTCTGGGAAGGCACTGTGAAGTATAAATAATTGCACTGTTTGCAATTAATAAAGATTTTATACCTTAAATGAATCAAAATCAACAGCCTCCATTTTGTGAATGATAAAGAATCCAGTGAATTTAATTTTGCTCAGTTTAGTACATAATAAATGCACCATTCTGCAAGGTTATCTACAAAATACCATGCAAAATATCTGAACTAATAAACTTAATACCCTACACTAAAGATAGCAAATATTGTCCTAGCCTTTTGCAAGCTACCAGCATAATTCCTAACTTTAAAAGGGATAAAAATAAGTCCTTCTATTTCTACAGCACAATACATACATTGCTGATTACCTGAAAAAAACTACTTCAGTTTCCAAGCCTTAACTTTTACTTCTCTGTGCAGCCACCCTAAAAGATTTATTCTCAAAGCAATATGGTGTTCCAAAAATTAAAGCAATAACAGTTATAGAATTATTTAAAACATACCTACATCACTACATATCCACAAACTATCTGAAGACAAAGACAACTCTGTCTAACAAGTGGTTCCAGAGACTTCAATGTTACGATATGCATACTTTAAAACACTGAATGACAGCTATCTCAGGAGTACTAATGAAAAAAACCTCTTACTCAGATAAACAGAAACATGATTTTCTTTAGCTATTGCTAAAAGTTTCAGGAATACTTACCCACAAAACTCATATTATGTGTATGTATATATATGTAAGCAAACCTATGTTTCTGAATTAAGAAGCAATTAGGATTTCCTAAGATACCAGCACTGTATTCCAACATAATATCACACAAGTACAGCATTTGCATTATGTGGAACATTGACAAAAAGATACTGTTGCAGTTCATCAATTTGTCATTCTGATGTACTTACAGTGCAATGCTCCTTGAAGGAACAATCAAGGATGATACACAGCACAGTCCTCCTCACCCCTATAGAGCTAGTTCTATACTGGCTGGATCAAACCTGCACTTCAACAGACAATGGCAAGACAGACTGTAGTGCATGTAGTCTAATATATGCAAAGAGCCAATAAATATGCAAAGAGCAAACATAGGATTTCAAGAGAATCAGCTTTTCAGTATGAGCATTAGAGCAATAAGAAGTTCCAAGTATATATAAAAAAATAATCAGTTGATTCAAATACTTGAATATTTACAAAAGAGAAGTTATCTGCTCTGCAGGAAGTTCTCAACCACTCCCACCACTCAAACAAAACAGCGTTTTAAGGACAGACGCAATTTTTGTAACTACTATGCATTACCACATTGACTTTTCTACACTGAATTTTGAAGTGGACTATTTAAACTGAAGGCTTAAGCACATTAAACTTAAAGTAAATTTTAGAACTAGTCTGCAAAAATCCATAAAATAGTTACGCAGGAACAGTTTTGAAGTATTCAATTAAAAACAAAAGTTAACTGTTATAGCAGCTGCACAGGTCTGAAACAGTGGTCATGTATAAAAGGAAATTTCACTGTTAATGCAATGGAAGTATGCCAAAAGATCATCTCCTTAAACACATGCAGTTTTAATCAAGTAGAAAGAAAATTAATGTATCAAGATTACTGGTGCTAGGCAGCAAAATACAATGAATGAAAGAGATCCTCCATCTACAGCTATTCTGCAAGAGGGGAAAAACATGCTAATGACAAGTTTTTAAACTCAACAAGGTTTGGGGGGGGAAAAAAACCCAACTCATTCGTGTACAGGTACCTTGATTCAGCGTTGCAAATCAATCCTATAATTCTGCATATACCCATATATCCAACTTACCGACACAGGAGGTTTCATATTATTTATTGTAAAGCACAAAACAGGCATTTTAAAAGTGATAAAGTATACATTGAAAAAGTACATTTATATCACAAAGCATTGACCACATAATTGCAAATACATTTGCTGGAATGTGTACATCTACACTAATACTAAAAACAAACCATTTTTTCATTTCTACACAGAAATATTACCTCCTATCAGTAGTGATAGATATTTTGTACATTTTCAAAAACACTATTTTTTAAACCAAAATTAAGATCTTCATCAAGGCGTCTGCATCCATACATTTAACAAAGGTTTTTTCCCCCACACAATGAAGCAAATACTGTATTGTCCACTTCTTATTATTGGCCCTGTGCAGAAGAGATACATAAGAGATACACAAAAAGTTAAAGAAAATCCTTTAAATCGAGCTAACTCAGGAGTGAAGCCTTTAAGAAAGAAAAATTGGTTAATGTAAATGGTGGTGGCTTCTTGCATGGTTTTCAAAACCCTGGGAGGAGAAAGTTTTTCTTTTTTTTTAAAAAACCATAATCACCAAACATATGGATAGATACAGAACTCAAGTTATCAGGTAAACGAAGTCATCTACTAATTATTCTGATAGCCATTTTGCTAGAAAAAAAGATGCATACTCCAAAGGAACAAAGCAGGAGACATGCAAAAAAATATCTACAACCACTGAGACGGAAGCCAGCCAAAAACCACTTTAAGACTGTACCTGTGGTGCTGGAGGATGCTGTGGCATTCCCTGTGGACTTGTCTGAGCGTAGTACGCTGCCTGCTGCCTGTAGTACTCAGCCCACGCTGCACTGTAATCTGGCTGACCGCCCGGAGGAGCCCCAGCAGGGGCAGGAACAGCTTGACCTGCAAGTAATTAACATCACACAGCTTTGTTGTTGCAATAGAAATGATAAAATTTTGAGACCTCAGCACCCAACAAACATCACCTAGCAATATTCCTCCAAGGGTTTTGAATAAACTTGTGGCTGCTTTTTTCAGCCTAAATACTCATCCCATTATTTTAATGTAATGATTCCCATGTAAAGCAAAACTGAGCAACCTTAAGGACAGTGTTTTCTGCCTCTTGATTCATAGCCATGAATTATATTTAAAGTCTGCTGACCTAAACAACAGTAGCATTTAAATACACACCAAAAGGCAAAACTTTTTATAATCCACCTAGACTATTTTGTATTATTTTACAGACTGCATTAATTACCTCAGCAGATGCCACTTCATACATTACTCCAATTCTGGCATCCTTCATGCAATTACAAGGTTATTGCAGGTAACATTTTTCAAAAAGAGCATTAATTTTTGTAAACATTTACTCCACCACATAATAGAGTCCTGATACTTGCTACCACAATTTGTGGTAATTCGAATCCTCTAGAAACAAGAGTAGGTACAAACAAACTCTCCCAGACAGCTCAGAACTACTACTCCTTTCAGTAAAATCAACTGACAGACTAAAATCCCAAACAGCGTCAGAGTGATACTGTTTAACATACTTCAGCATATTAAAAAACCAAGAAAAGCAATCAGAGAATATTACAGCCAACCTTTCAGTCATACTATTCTTCCACAAGACATCTGCCACAGACCTCTTAACTTCCTTTTTCCCCCATCTTCAGAAACACCACATACACCCCTCTTAGTACCACTATCTTCTTCACAATTTTTGAGAGGTGTTTCTGCAGTTACCACTGCAGAATGTACGAGACTAAGCAAAGCAACATTCTCTATGCCCTACCTAAACATCTGTTCAAACACACTTGCAGGCACCCAGACAGAAGGATTTTATACATAGTGCTTCATCTGAAGTTTCCTAAACTTCCAAACCACAACTTTTACTACTGGGCTGACACTTTTGATTTACATTCTTAAAGGGTTATTTTTCAAATCAATGGCTCTACAGTCAGAATTAGGGTACTATTAAAACCCTACCACCTGCTCAAGATTTTTCTAAGATACTCGGAAAAAACCCCCAAGCCCAACAAAAACAAACCCGCATCCCATCACTATACAGTAAATAAACTCAAGCAAAATGCAAGCCTGCACCCTGTACAATTCCCTGTGCACCCAACTGTCTATTCTGCTATGAACAAAAAGGGGTAGCTTCCATATGGTGATGGGTTAAAGTTTTCAATCCTACCTGAAACCACCTCAACTTTTATTTGAATACAAGACCACTGAGAAACCTTCTGAGGCACAGTAGTATCAAAAATTCTAATGAGGTGTTTTCTAGGATATCAGACAGCAGGGTTGGTTTTGTTTGGTTTTTAAAAATATTTTAACGAAGAAAATTCACATGAAGCATCCTAGCTATTCACATTACTCCTACACATCTTCCAGTCGTCTCAAAAACATGAAGCGTGAGCAGACAATGTATTTGGCATAGCACTATCCTGAAAGCCATCAAAATACAACCTTACATTTTCCAACTGCCTTTACAACTTACAGTTTTTCTACTTACACTGTAGCTGAGCTATAAAATTCTACTCATCTTTTATTCTGGCTTATACGGTAAAGGTATTTCTAGAAGAATCTAAATTTCTTCAAATCTTTAGAGCTGTAACCACATTTTACAATGTCTAATTTACCACAACTTGCAATTTACACTTCTGATCAATTATTTTAACAAAAATTGTGTTTAATATAGTTACAAATTATCCCATGATACATTGTTCCCCAAGCGCACCATTACTTTGAAATAATAACTGTACTTACATATTATTGTCAGAACAACTAAATGTCAAAGATAAGGGATTTTTTGTGCATTACAACCCAAGAATCTTCGGACATTCAGTCAACTATGCCAAGGCAGCACTGAAATTCAAGTAATAAATCAAATACAGGAAATTTAACATCTACTCAAAGATTGCAGAAATCCAGTTTGACATGGGTATTTTAAGTGCACCATTTCCTTACTAAGTATGGTGAGTAGTTCTGAAACTACACAAGGAATTCAGCAGCTTCATCAAAACCTCCCTTATGTATAGAAGCTGCACTGAAGCAGGACCTGCTCATTAATATACAAATTCAATGGGAACACTTAGGAATAAGACTGATGAACTCCATACAAAGGAAACATGAGAAAACAGGACACTCCCCTTCATGGAGGGCTGAGAAAGGAAACACCAACTGGTTTTACACCTCAAAATAGTCAAGGGTGATTCTAGTAAGAGAAAACAGTTTTGTTTCTTCTTTTCCACTACAACACTGAGGAATCTTTTAAAAACACTTCCACTATTTTATTATGGAATCCTTTAACTGTACGCCAAGTCCACAATATATGGGAATGACTTTAAATTATAAATTTACAAATTTCAATAGTGACATACAGATCATTTATTAATGATCATGACTTTGTGTTTACAGGAAACTGTTACCCATGCGAGACTTTTTGGAGTATTTGCTATTCAAAGCAGTAGCCCCTGAAACAAGGGTCTGGAAAAGGAGAGGGACTTTGCCAGTGTATTTCTGAGTTGGAAAACAGGTTAATTTTCAAGTTCACTGAAAAAAATAGTGTTCTCTGTGATGAGCCAAGTCGTATTACACCAGTAGGAAGCCACTTTTAAAACAGTATTATTGTTTTGATGGGCATATTCAGGAGTGTTTTAGCACTTTCAGATCACTCATACTTGACTAAGTATGAGAAAACCCCAAACATCAACTGCAGTATCACAGGCAACTTGTTCAGCTCAGCACTGTTACCCTCAGAAGCTTGCCACAAGGATTATCAAGAGTTTTCAACAGTAAAACCAAAACTGATTGAGCTTAACAATCCCGAGTTTCATTTCAGTTCAGTTCTCCCTAACAATGTTTGGTGAAATTATCTGTGCTGTGAAAAATTTGAGTCCTTAGAGAGCAAGCGACTTTTAACTCCCATCCTTCGGCACAAGTTAATGGGGACAGAAGATTATAGTCCTATAGGAAGCACAAACAGTACTGGAGAGCATGGAGACAACACGAACTTGCTGTTGGACTGCCTTCCTGCCCATCACATCTTCTACTACTTCTACCACTGTTATTAATGAGGTGGGGAAACTGACCACCATTTAGCACTACATCAACTCCAGCTGAATTCCTCTTTTCTAAGTGGATCTTAAGAGAAATGGTATCTACCACATCAAGATTCTGCAGCAAAAAGTTCTCATGGTTTACAAAGTCAAGTTAGATAGGTCCAGACATCAAGAGCTCTCCTTCAGGCAAAGAACTCAATCTGAACTAGAAAAATAAATTAAGATGATGCCCCTGTGTTTTTCCTCTTATTTGGTTGTCTTGGCATTTTTTACATTTTGCATTTTGAAAGCAGCTATTTTTATCTCCCGATGTATTTTTGGGGCTCACACTGCTGTTTGGAGTGCTCCCATAAACTCTGTCTCAACACCTTAAAACTACCTATTATTTAATCAGGGCAAGTGCAAGACTAGTGCAACCCAGACTTTGCTTTTCAAGATAGCAAATTGGAAAGATGGCAGAGCCCCTGCCAACAAATGACATTATTTTAAAAGAACAGTGAAAACCACTCACAACTTTGCATTTTAGAGTATGAGCTAAACTAACAGAGACAGTAAATTGGAAAGAAATAGCTAAATGAACCAGGAAGAAGAAAAATGGAAAGGCCCATCACATCTTAGAAATCATGCGTTTGGGAGTTCTAATTCTCTTAGCCTGATACACAATTCTTAAACTAAATACCCATTACGTACTTTCTGTTTCATTTCATCACTTATGCTGTGCCAAAATAAAGAGAAGTTATGTCTTGGCAAATAATTATCAATTCAGAGCAAGGTTGGTAAGAGGAATTAAGCATGCTATTAATCTTAAATTGAAGGCTTTTAATATTGCATGAGAAAACTGAGTGCAGTGGGAAGGTGGCTAAACAGCCACCAAACCCTCCCATGCAAATGAAGATACATCCCAAACCAAATGCTGCTGTACGTCTGATCAGAGATACCAGGGAAAGCACTGGCATTCCTAAGCGCACTGGTGCTCAGCAGCCAGACCTCCATCACTACAGTATCCACGGCAGGACATCACAGACAGAACACTGACCTGCAGGACATTTAAAAAGTAATGACACCTTCTGCAAGTGCATAAAAACCACACACTCTTTCCTTATAGAGAAAATAATGAAATAATCAACTTAACCAGCACATTAGTTACATTTTTATAAAAAAAGCTACCAACAACATATAACCTGCAGTTTCTACACAGCTCTGGAGTGCTGCAAAACAAATGCGATTTGAAAAAGGGCACAGTATAAATGAAAGCTAATTATGATGCTTTAGTAACCTGGAAGACAGAAAGCAAGTTACAAGAAAAAAAAATTGTATGTTATCTGAAAAGCATTAGGAAACAACTACCAAACAAGCAAAACAACAGCTTTGTAAAGCAGATTAAAGTTGAATTTCAAAACTTAGGAAATATACTTTAAAATACTCAAAATATTTAAAAGATGCTGCTTCCCAAAGACTGAAGACATCTCATTACGTTTGGAAGTATTTTTGTAAAGCTGATTACTAGCCTGAGTACCATGAAATGCCTCAAAACAACACAAATGAAAGTCTGTTTCTCAGCAGTAGTTGGTTCAGAAGACACATGGCTCTGTTTTGGTTTTTTTTTTTTTGTAAAAACCCCCATTTCATCCAGAAAGATATGCACGTCTCCTAAAATATTCCACTATAAAACAACAAAAAAACCACATGCACACTTACCCATTTTTTTGTAGTACTCCTCCCAGGCCTTGGTATAGTCAACCTGCCCTGCTGGTGCTGGATTTGGCTGATCTCCTGAATCACATTAAAAATAGTCAAACTAAAACTACTGGAGTTTCATACATAATCTAAATAATCAACTGAAATTTTCAGTAATAGTCCCACATGACACCACTCAAATCTGACACTATAAACCTTTGTGGTACAAGCTATTACAAATACAACTTATTAGTAAAAAAACCATGTTTTCAAGATTCAGGAAATGCATACCACTAGCAATACAAAATACCAAAATCCAAGTGGTTAAGTCTCACCCAGGCACAAAAATTACAATAACACAACTAAATACCACAGCTGTAATTGTCGTAAACCCACTGGAAGTGATGCAACTGTTTAAGCAAGTGACAATCAACAGCTTAGCTCATTACATTTTTATTTATGACTGCTCTATGCTGCCATTAGGTCAGCCCACATTGCAGCAACATTCTCTTTGGAGCATATTCCAAGATATATACATTACCACTGCTGAAATGAAGAAAAGCAATATTGAAGGCCATAAGCAATAGTTTTCAAAAAAACTCAGCTAATTTAAAACAAATTTACCCCATATATGAAGACAACAATAAAAAATAATGGGCATTTACACATCCAGCAGTAAGAGATGTATGCATTTGACTCAATAGCTACCTTGTCCATTAGTTTGGGTTGCAGCTGGTCCACCAGGAGGGGCTGCAGGTGGTGGCTGTGCTTGCTGCTGATAATAGTGAGCGTAATAAGCTGCCCACGCTGCTGAATTGGGATCTGTTCCTGGCTTACCTATGAAAACAGAACATAAGCATTTATAAAAGTAGCACTACCATGAACAGAATTCTGCCCTCAAATTAATCCTGTCCTAGACATTCTTATTTTCCTCCAAGGAAAAATCCATCTAAACAAAACATCCATGTACATCATTTAAGTATTTTTATTTTCTAGTATAAACTTATGATCAGTTTTCAGACCAATGTACTGTACAAAGTGTACTTTCATAGAGCTGGTGAGACAAAATAATTTTAGAACCCTTACTACTACAATGCCACTTATTAATTTTACATGTGATAAACAAAAACAGATTTTGCAAATTTATTTAAACAGTTATGTTAATAAATGGTAGCCGCAATGAATCAGTCTAGCACCAAACAATTTCAGTGGTTTTACTTTTTGTTAGAACCTCACGCTAATGACACTGGCACCGGTGGAGGAGGCATGCCAAATACATATTTCTGAAACAGAAGAATACAAAACTTACTAGGCATTTGCAATGCTTGTCAGTTAAACTTTAAGGTAACAGTAAAATAAAGAAACACACAGAATTTTAAGAACCTGAATCCCCATACACGGCTTTAAGCATCACTGTTTACTTACAGCTTTTTAGTATAAAAAATAATAGCATCAGTTGCATCTTCTGCAGCTATTTCCATGGTTCCTTATTTTTATCTACATCTAGGTAGGCCAATGATGCTCTTTCCTAAAGTTTTATTTCTCTGTTTTTCACATATAGCCTTTAGGAATGGCTCATTCTTGCTGAATCACAAATTGATTAAATTACCAGACTGGCAATCCACAATACCTGAAAATCTACTATTAGAAAACATAGTTCGTTTTTACACAACCAGCATATATTTGCAAACAGTATTTGCAGTCTTAATAGAAGTATCTGCAAAGAAATGCAGCCAACTGAGGAGAGAATTTCACAAAAGAACATGGACACAATTAATACTTTAGAATAACTATACAAGGGAATGGAAATATAATCCTCCCCAAACACAAAACAGGTAAAGCAGTGAGTAATGGAAAATGAAGAAATCCCCTGAAAAAGGCATTCAAGAAGAAATCTACAACAAATAAATGCTAAATGAAATCCTGTGACAAAAGTCAGAAGTAACCACTTCAAATGCACACAGTAGTATCAGCATAGAAAAAAAATGTTAACACACTACTTCCTGTTTTAAATGACACTGCTTCCATCAGCAATAGCAGATTTAAACTAACATGTACTATATTCTAAGGTTACGTGTCAATATCAAATAAACCATTACTCAATCTCTCGCCCCGCCTCCTTCCCCTTAGCTACTTCTCTAGAGTAGAAGAACAGAGCTGGATTCATTAAATTTCCAAAGAAATCTGACTGTGGTAACTAGCTCCACTTTCATGAGACAAGGGCAAGAGAATGGTTCTGGAGAAAGCACCTCTGAAAAAAATACTAAAATAACCCATTTGTTACACTGAAATGAGTAACTAAGCGAAAACTGCAGAAAATTCATCCAAGGAAACGGTAGTCAAAAGAAACACCAACTTCAACTACACATATGACAACTTCATTAGATTTTTAACACAAGTATTTATCAGAAAAACATTTACAGAATCATCAAGATGACATCAAGGGAGTATTTGCCATTTTTTCTTACGCACCCTTTATGTAGACAAGTTACTTAATAAAAAATAAAGAAGGTGGTGTGAAAAAGGCTGTAACATTTTAGCAGTGGTTTTGCATTAAATACTTTTGCTATGCTGAGACTAAGTCACTTGGAATCATTCTGCTTTTAAAGAATGTCAACAGGCATTTTTAAATACTGAACTGAATACATGCAGAGCTACCTTTTATGGAAGTTTGGGAAGTAACACCAAAGATCATTCTTTGCAAAGACATAACACATGGTACCCTTCTCCACTAATGGAACCTATGTCAGGAACAGTGGCTATCAGAAAATACTTATATCATTTATAACAAAAATGGTGATCTTTTGGCTCAAGTTCTGAGGAAACTCAACCTCAAACAAATGAGGTACAACAGACTCAAGCATCTAGCCTTACCATGCCTTCTGTGGCTGATGTTCCATTTCCCCATATCCTCTAGTCCAACCAAAGGATGTAAACTTAAAGAAAAGCAAGATACTACAACTTTGGAAGTCGAAATTAAGTAAAAACTCCCAGTCGTGACAAAGATAAACAGAAATAGAAGAAACAGATTCTACAAAGATGGGTTTCAGAAGAAAATACAAAACTATTATAAGCAAAAGCTCAAAATACACAACCCTAACTAATTTTACTGTTGTTAATAGCAATTCACCAAGGTTTTATCCCTCAAAAGGGACTCAACAAATACACTTGTGTATCAGACTCTTAAAAGTAATTCTAACAGGTCAACAAAACCTAGAAAAATAATACAGCATTAACTGTAAAACACAGATCAACGAAGACTTAAAATACGAAGTAATTTACTATTAGAGAAAGAAATGGTATCCTCATTAAAGAATTTTATGCAAAAGCATCAATTGTAAGAAAACTGAATTGCACAAAATCAGTGAATGAAGACTTGCAAAAAGTGTAAATAGTGATGAAATATCAGTAACATTTGTAAAAAAGCATATTCCAACTGCAACAAATTTCAACATCTCATAAGCCACACATGGGAAGTGCAAAACATAAATAAACTGAAAAACAGTGAAAAAAAGCCAGAAACACAGGAGATTTTCAGATTTATGAGTGTAATACAAGTGAATTGCACAAAGCATTTACTTGTAAGGACAAAATGGATGTACTTGAAATATACCCACACTACGGTACAGCTGTGGCATTTCTTACCTGGATCTGGTGGGTTTGGTGGCTGCCAGTGTGGATAAGCATTTCCCCATCCCTGTGGAGCATATGGAGCTGGAGGACCACTATAAAAGATCGAAGCATACGCACACAGTGAAAGGCTGTCCCAGGGTCACCCTACAAAGAAGGAAGTCAGCTGAAACAATACTTACTGAGGTGCAGGACCAGGAGGGCCTGGATTGTAAGGAGCTGGATTATATGGTCCCATGGGAGCACCAGGACCTGGTGGCCCAGGAGGTCCATGTGGGCCAGGAACAACACCATGGGGCCCATGGGGAACAGGTGGACCCAATGGATTCACTGGACCCTGTAAAACAAGGGTAGCACAGAGATGAAAGTACACCTTGAGCTTCTCCATTTTTCAGCAGTTTAAAAGCATTTATCTTGACACTAAGAATAGAATCTAAAAGGTTTGATTCTTTTAAAATAAAGACATTTCCCTGAAAAAAATCAGGCTTCTTGAAGTTTCATTAGGCTTAGGGCTAGTTGAAGACAAGTGTTAAAGGCAGCTGTGGCAGTAATAACAAACAGAAAGTTGCGTTTATTTCAGTTTCTTGAGGAAGTGAAGAATTTTAGAAAAAACCCACGAATCCTTCCACAAGCTGCACTAGAAAAGTCCACACCCTAACAAGATTATCAGTTTTAAAATAAATACATTTATTCTAACTAAACCTGTTTGTAAGATCAGGTACAAAAAACCACTAGCAGATTTGATTTTGTGCAGCCACATTTTAAGCAGAAGCGGAGTGAAAGTGAAGGTGGCAACCTGAATTTAGACTTTAACTAAACATACTGAGACTGAAAAACTAAACACATAATTAGTAGCTATTAGCATTATCACTGATATCTATGAACTTACCCAATTTTTCATATGCACAAATGGCCATTTTCAAGAACACATTATTAAAGAATACACCAATTATTTTGAAGAGAACAACTGTTTCCATTTAAAGATTTTGTTGTTTATCTTACTTTAAATCCACATTACCATTTATTATTATCAATTTATTATCTGATTAAATTAATCTGCAAAGTGAAATGAAAGACAAGTCTCCACAAAGGAGACTTGCTTTAAGCTCTGTTTAACTGTAAAAGTAAAAAAAAAAAAAACCAGTTATACACTCACTCCAATCTTTTCTTCTATAAGTTGTCGTGCATAATCTATTTGCTGAGGTGTTCCACGGATAGTAAACATCTTCATGTTTGGATCTGCATTAGGTGGAGGATTTCTCTGAAGTTCTATTCTAGCACCAGACTGCTGGCTTATACTTTTAATGGTTTCACCACCTACAATGCAACGTAAGAGTTTTTACGACACGCATCAAAGCAAAAAATAGTGGTTCAAATCAGAGAAAGTAAAACAGCACAGAAGCTGAAAACACATGAAAAGGCACCTATTCTCATGAGACATTCAAGAACATTCTAACGATTTAAAAAAACCTCTTCAGTGTAGGATGGAGCTTTAAGGGCAGTAAACTAGTAAAATAGATTTTTTTTTAAATTAAAAACTACAAAAATGCTACTCAGAAAGAACAGCAAAGAACTCCCACAATCTCTGGTTTTCTTCATTCATGTAAACATTTTAGACATGAATAACAACTGACACATACAAGTAAATATAAACTTAAAACCCAACCTCCCTATAAAAGGGTAAGGAAGCCCAAATGACAAAAAAACCCCAGAGACATGGACAAGATAGTTAAGTCTACAATTTCTTGCAGAGCACCAAAACCAGAAAGTTAAATTCCCTGAACTGGCTCCTCCTCTTGTAGGGTACTGGTAAGTTCTATGTACCATTAGTTTACAGGAAGTCTTCAAAATGGGTAATTTGGCAATTAAAATTTTTAAAAAACATAGAATCACAAAATACTCTGAGTTAGAAGGGACCCACAAGAATCACGGAGTCCAACTCTTAAGTGAAAGACCCATACAGGGATTCAACATAAAACCTCAGCATTATTAGCATCATCCTAATCATATGCTTCTGTAGCATGGCATTTGTCCAAACAGAAAACCTGAGTGGTTTTTTAAGTAACATACATATATACACATATAAGATATATTGCCTTTTCCGATGATTAATCCAGTTTTGCCAGTAGGGACAATAAAATTGAATTCTTGTAGTCCACCAGGAGGCCCCATGTTCCAGTTGCCTTGGCCTCTACCCCTTCCTCGACCACCAGGTCCTGGTCCACCAGGGTTACCAGCCTAAAAAGAAGAAGCAACAAATGAGCATGTTCTGTAAAGTTACTGCAAACAAATAATACACACAGGTTACACAGTATCATTTGTTAAGAAAAAACTGATTCACTACTCAGACAGTTTTGGTAGTTAAAGCAGTACCTTTTATGGAAGACCTAAACTACATTTTAAAAAAATATTCTGTACAATTCTGCATATGAAAGATCAAGGTAGAAAAGGATATAGAAGAAAGTATGAAGCCTCACATGTACAAAGATGCAGTTTTTGTCTGCCTTCTGTAAATGCAGCAGTGGGGCTCATGTAACAATAAGCTTTTAAACACTGATTACCACCAAAGAGCGTATTAGCTATTAACACAGAACAGAAGCAGCAGCTCTAAAACCAGCCACATCAAGAAATGCCACCACTTTGAATCAGTACTGTCGCTGGCAAAACTGTAACAGTAAACATTAACATTCCAGACCAAACTTTGAAGTAGATTCAAATTGCATCATTAAAGTATTTTCTTTAGTTACACACGCTTTTTGAAAACTTTAGATCTTTCCAAAAGGTGGGCAGGAGATTTTAAACAGCGAATGTTACCCAACCTGAACACTGCGAAGGAGATCTGTAATAATTTCTGCAGCATGCTGACATCTGTCAGGAGCCCCTGTGATCTGGGCTATTCTATCTGGAGTTGTTCCATCATCTGGAATAAAAATGAACTATTCCAGTATATGCAATTCAATACATTTATACTTAATTCACAGAAATTTATGAATATGTTACAAACCTGGCTTAAACTGGATCCTAACACCAGCATCATTCTGGATCTTTTTTATCATCTCTCCATTTCTTCCAATTACAATACCTACAGCAAATCGTGGTATTGGAACCTAAAAAAAAAACCCAAAAACCCAAGATGTTGATGACACAGATATTCATAAAAAATCCACACAATGGAAGGGTTAGAATTAGTTCGAACTGTAAACTAGGGCAAGACCAATGTTTAGGCTTTTTCAAGGGTAAATTTTTTAATATCAAGTCATAAGTCCAGCACACACTGGACTAAAGTATCAAAAAGAAAGCGATCCTACATTTTAAAAGTTCTCATAGTGGTAGCAATTCCAGTGGATATTATGCTTCTCAAAATAAACACAAAGGAATTTATAAAGTGTCTAAAATGCAGATTCTAGCAGATGAAACTTTAAGCCTCTCCCCAATGAACAGTTATTAGCTTGTGACTTGCATGACAGGTGGACTTTAATAACCTTCTGTAAAGGCCAGTCCAATTTCAAGAACATTATATACTTGGCCATAAAATTTACTTGCTAGTTTGATAGAAAATTCCAGCTACTTGAAACTGTTCATAACCACTGGCAATGTAAAGTAAATGCTGCACATCACTTAGTGCCACAAATTCAGCAATGATCAAGTAATACTTACATGCCACAACCACTTTTGAAATTTGGTTAAAAGCTTTCAGTGGTATTACCCAGCTTAACATTTAAAGGTAACATCTGAAAATACAGTGAACAAGTTTTTCAACCATGCTTACGTCTATCCCTTCATTTCCTCCTATTCTTGACCCATATTCGTTGCGCACCTCTCTAAAGCCACCTTGATCACGAATTAACTCCAGCACCATTTCCTTGGCTTGCTAGAAGAAGAACAAAAGTTCATTTAGGTACTGCAATATCAGAATGATTTGAAAATGCTCTGAATAGTTAAGGACTCCTTACTTGAACTTTATAAGGGTCTCCAGTTATCCTAAGGGGCTTGTCTGCACCAGTGTTCTGAGGACCATCTTGAATCATGACCATTTTGACACCTGCCCGCTCCTATTTGACAAAAGTGAGGTCAACGCACACTCAAATCCAAATTCAGTACTATTATATTTAAAAGAAGGCACATATATACCTGTAATTGTTTAATTGTCTCTCCACCTTTCCCAATAACTAATCCTGCTTTACTTGCTGGAATCATAATTTCTTGGACTGCATTTCCAGGTCCATCACCATGATGAAAGCCAGGTGCAGGTCTTCCCTTTTCAACTATCTGATCAAGTAATCTTTTTGCTGACCTGTAAAAGAAAATACACAGTTACAAATACTTATTCCTGTAAGTATCACTTTCCCACATTTATTCCGCTTTGAAATTTTTTTAATTTGAGAAGTTATTTTGAACAGTTTCTGCCAAATTACTATCACTAAGAAACATGAAGTAAACTCAATCAATGTGCAGAAGTAACTTAAGAAACTAACTGCAAAACAATGAAACTACCCCAATACTGGAACACAAAAGCACATGTGTTTAATGAAATTACCTCCTCAACGTCCCTGAATACAGTAATGCTCATCAAAGCTTAACTCACAATAAAAGCAGTTGCTTAATTCAGCATGCAAAATGAGGACATTTGTACTCGCAACCACTACCACAACAGTGAACAAAACCAAGTATATATTCACATGTGTTAGGTCAGCTGCCATCCAAGTAAAAACATGATTACAGTCCGAACATCAATTAAACATTCTTAGCTTTCATATGTGAGCAAAATAAACTACAATTAGAAACAAAACTTCCATAAAGGAAATTACTTCAGGAATGGCAGCTTGCTTGGCTGCAGCGTAAGAGGAGAATGCCACACGACTTTCCCAAAGGAAAACCTGTAGCTGGCAGGCCCTACCTCCCAACATGAAATAGAAGCAGTTAACATAAATGAGGTAACAGCCATTTACTATTACAATTCAGATCCTTCCTAGTAAAGCCACTGTAAGATGGTCTTCAAGGTGTTACAGAAGCTGTGTGTCAGTAATTAAAAAAAAAAAAAATCCCAGCAAAAACACACAAACAAACCCAGAGAAAAAAAATTCACAACAGAAAAACATCCTCAAAACCACTGAACATTCTCATTACTACCATCCTCTTTCCCAAGCACACGAAGGCAGAAGTTAACTCTGCTGATTAATGTGACAACTTTCAAAACTTTTGTTATGAATTGATTTGTACTGAAGACATTTAAAAACTCTTGTGGGCTGGGCTCTAAGCAACTCCTACTCTTACACAAGTAAGCTTCCCTGCAATCTTCCAATTTATGGTTAGTAATTTATTTTCAGCATACATTTGCTTTGAATGTATATCCACACATTTCATTCCCAAACTGAAATGAGTGCATAGTTATGCAGTTATCTACAATTTGAGTGTGCTGAAGTTCCACATTTTTGTCCTAAAATTCCAAGTACACAGAGTGACAGCAGGCTAAGGGCTTTTCCTCTCCTGTGTACATTTTTAACTAATCTGCCTCTTCAATAGAGGAAAATCAAACTACCCACATATTATACTCATCACTAAAAAGGAAGTGTATTGCACAGTTAAATATGCACTCAAAGAATTTGTTTTACTTACTGAACAGACTCTGGTGTTCCAGTTAGCATACATGATCTTTCAGGCAGGCCTCCACTATCTGCAGTCAGAAAATAAAACCAACTTATCAGTAGGGTTAAGTCAGAAAAAGATTATGAAATTAATAATAATACGCAAACTACTGGAACATCAATTAAGTAGAATAATCACTGTATCCCATTTTGCATTTCTTTGTGCTAATCACAGTCATGATAAGCACGAAAAAATTTAAACTACACCTTAAATGAACGTTCAAGAAATTAGAAGCAAAGAGCAATCTTCTGGACTTTCTACCAACCACCCCCTCCT
>VZRL01003197.1:2319659-2346106 GCA_013397895.1 Origma solitaria
GTCGTGCTGAATATGGATGGCGATGTTGTAAAGGCTTCACATCACGATAAGGTCGTAGAACGTTTACTTAGGAATCATAGCAGTAGAGACTAGATAATACTGGAGGAGAGCTGCTGTACGACTGCGTTCAGTATCATTCTGAGGAGATGCTTTGCAATTTTTAAAGAATATTTATATACATTGAACTACTGCTTCATGGGCTCTTGGTTTGCATGAATGTGGTAGCTGTTTTTTTAAATGTATGTGGTTTTGAACTGAAGAGTGGCAAGTCTGTTCCAGTCTAAGTGAGTGTGTTTCTTTGTTGTTAGTGCTTTTACTTAAGAAACGGTTGTTTTGGACTTTGCCTGGTTTTGGGCTTTGTGCCCAAAACTCTTGGATTCGCAGAAGAAAATGCCTGTCAGTGTCTTCCCTTCCCTGTCATTCAGTGCTGCCTTGTAGTTCCACACTGCCTTAAGATGATGGTAATTGGGATCATTTTAACAGACCATAAGTCACTGTGCTGCTGAGCTCAGATTATCCTACATTCTCTAGTGCAGTTAACTCCACCAAAGGAATCAGAAAAAATGTTATATTTTTAACCTCCTGTAGCACCTTCGAGGTAGTAGAGTTAAGAAGGGTTGTAAGAGTAATATATTCCACGACGTTAAAATTCCTACATACTTCTAGGCAGATGACAGTGTATTATTATTACAGCCAGGTGAAACTTGCTGCTGTGATACTTTTGCTGAAAAAGCCTGTTCATAAGATTCAGTTTATACTTTCCATTGATGTAGCTGTGTTAGCTGGAGGGAGTGGGGGAAGAGAGTGGGAATTTAAATCTTATGCTTGACTCTGCTGCTATTGCTAAACAGTGTTTTTCATTGTCTTACATACTGAGGGCTTGACTGTGTATAGCAGGCATTTACTTGTATAATATTTGTTGAGCAATAGCAGTTGACTGTGATGCATTGAAACCACTCCTGGCCACTGGCTATGTGTTTTATGGCTCTCCACTTACTGGGCGATGAGGAACATCAGTGTGCTTTGCTTCTTGCTGTTCCGAAATGTGCTGGTGTCTCTTTGCTAAGTTCTGTGAGATAAGCCAGTAGCCATGGTTTTTAAGCAGTTACAATGCCTTGGGCTAATAAAAACACTCTTGTCTGGTACTATGTAAGTGTTTTAGATGCATACATAAACAACTGGTAAGTGAATGTTAAAGTTTTTTTATCAGCTTTTTACTGCTGTTTGAGGTGATGCTTCATTTGAAAACTGAGAGTGATATTTAGGGTGTCTATGATTCCTCAATCCCCGCAGTTCTTAAAGTCTCTGTGTTTCTTAGTCTTTACAGTCAGAACATGAGATTTAGCAAACTTAAGAGGAGAAGGATCTTTTGCTTTTGTTTTCACTGTTCCTAAGTTGATCCTTATTAACAGTTGCTTCTGTCTGTATTTCCCATGATGGCACTTAGAACCTATCTGCTGGAAAACCACATCTCTTAAGCACTCCATCTTAATTTTCCGTTTATGAAATGATATTTCTGTTAAGAAAATTATTCCTACGGGATTAATTCATTCTCTTTAATCTGTTAATGGATTGGGGTGAGGATCTAACCCCTTAACAGTGCTAACTGCAGTGTTCGTGCAAATACTTTGCTGGCATGTTGCAGCAGCATATGCCAGGATGTCCTTGCTTCCTCACTTGCAAATAGTTCCCATCACTGCCTGTTTCCTCAAGTCTGCCTTCTAAGAAATTAAATATGCTTGGTGTAAGTAGTTGTTTGCACTAATGTAAAAGCATGGAACTGACATAAATCCTCTGCATAACCAAAGCCACTTCAGTGCTTGAATGCATTGAGTTCTGCTGGGTTGTGTGGGTTTTTTTTTCCCCTTTAACAATTCACTTCAACTTTGCTCTGTTGTGACAAAAAGGTAGGGCAGTCCTGAAAGAAGTGGTTCTCTGGTACAAGTAATGCTTGGTAGCATGTTCTGTTTAGCTTTGCTTCAGTACACGGAGCACCTATATAGGAGAAGTGCTGATGTTCTTCACGGGAGAAGGGTAACCACTGTGATGTAGCTGTGCATGTGCTTGCCATGCTTTCTGCAAGTCATTGCTGCTGTGCTGAACTCAGCAGTTGGTTTCTAATGATTTCATCACTTTGGGAGATGTAGATCAGTTGAAGATCCTGTCAGCTGCTACTCCTGCACTGGCAAAGTGTGTCCAGGATCTGCAACATTATTGGTAGAAAACTGCTTTAAATAACTACTGAGAGAAGATTGAGCATGTGCTCTATCCAAAGAACTGTTGATCTGTCATGAGTTTTGCACATATTTACTGGATGTACACTGAAGTAGTAATTACAATTTTCAGATCCACTATTTGGATAACTTTTATGTAGTGAGTTTGAAAAAAAAAAAGTAAAATCTTTGGTGGTTTTGGATTATATTTAGTCATGCTGCCTTTCTTAGATGAAAGTTATAGTGTAAAAACTTTGAAGAGAAGCTGTCTAAATGTTACAGAATCTTTAGAGCTCTTTCCTTGCATGTTTTCCTCTTGCGAATCTCATTTCGTATGTATTTGATTTAAAATTTTGACTAGCTTACAGAAGGCTATCGTATTAGGCCGCCGTTGCATTGGGTGTGTCAGATATAGAAGGATAAGTCAGACAACACTCCTTCCTTAAATACAGCTGCAGTGTGCAAAGAGACTGTGGATCACTGTATAGAAAGAATGTCGTGCAAAAGGCAGCTGGATAATATTAGTCAGCATGATCGAGTCATCAGTGATCAGCCACTGACTTGTTCTCGAGGGGGTTGGATGTTTTTGTGTCGTTGTCATGGGAGGAAAAGCTTTGAGAGCACAGAGAATTTGCTGTTAGTGTCTACAGAATTCTTCCCTGATGGGGGAGAAGAGTGAAAGGCCTTGCTTCATGTAATTTGGGCAATGGAGCTAGGCGTGGAAGGTGCATGTGAATGGAGATTAAAAAAGGCAGTGATGGGGACTGAGAGACTTTGAAAGGGAGAGCAGATGATTAATGCAGTAGTAACTGCAGAAGATGGGAGTGACTTATTATATCCCTCTATCAGCAGTGCATTGAAGAATGTCTATTCAAGTCTTTTAATTATCAAGTACTTTTAAAAATTAAGGCAGAATTAATATTCAGAATTTTCATCTTGAAGTGGGAAAACCTTGATTGCTCTGAAGAGATTGGTGTTCTTCCCTATTACATAAGCCTGATCTCTAGTAGAATTTTTTCAGATACTCTTTAATTAAACTAACAATTGTATTTGTTAGTTTGTGAGTCAGAGCATCTTATTTTTATCCAAACTGTGCATGTATCATCGTGTAAATTAAAAACCCCCCGAACCTGGAAAGGTAAATCTTTTCTGAGTCTGAGGAAAGAAAAATTGAAGAGATGGTTTAGAAACTCTAAATGACTAATTCCTTCAGTCCATAAAGCCCTGATTATGACAAGCTTATTTAACCTGAAAATTCTCTAGAGCTTTATTGTAAGGGACATATGCATATTTTGGGAAAAATAAATGTTTGCAGTGAAGTTTGTGAATGTATCAGGCTATTTTTCTCTTTAATAAATCAATAGCAATGCTACATAGGCTTAGAAAGGGATGAATATTCCTGGGTTAATCTCAAATACCACTAAAAATTAGTGGATGTCATGATTTTACTTGATATGAAGTGCAAGAGAACTGGAGATTTTATCAGTTTAGCTTAAATAAAAAAATATCCCTTGAAATCTCTTTGGTATGGATTGGTATTTTCTACCGAGAATATAGAAAGGGGACCCTTTACTTCCTGCTTACAGGTCGTCGTATATTAGGGTTATGCCTGTGAGTGAACTGGTTCTGTGAAATATTTTCATTAAACTTTATCATTTCCATGACTATTTATTTGCAGCTGTAATCTAATTCATCACTGTTTTCTTTACTGAATTTTTTTAGAAGGGCCAGGGAAAAGGCAAGAAGGAAACATGTCATTTTTACACTGACATGTCCCTGTAGGATTTCTTCCCATGCAAAGTGTAAACTTTTATTATGGGTGAAAGAGAATTTTCATGGAACTGCAGATTTTTGGTAGTTCCTTAGTAGAGTAGATACTAAATTTTGCTATCACTTCAGAACACCTAGATACTCTTCTACTGAGTTGTTTATTTTTCCATGTTGCACCTTCTTTACCTCTTAGCTAGGTAGGCACTATTCAATCTGGAGGAATAAAGTAATTTAATATTAACTGTAGAGTAGATCTATTAAGCTCCCCTCTATCTTTTCTCAAAACTTTTCTAGGCTGTCTAAGAAGGGAGAAGCCAACTATGAAGTGTAATTTAGCTAGGGGATGTTGTTGAAACATAGGAAAGACTAATGAGCAACTATTTTGACTTGTATTACAGCAGCTTGTAGTAAATATAGCTAGGGCTGCCTGTATTTCTGTCTCCTGTAGGTGAAGTACATTCTTATTGACATTGTTCTCCTTTCAGGTTGAACAGCGTTGTGCTGACATCTCCTTTTCAAATTCCTGTCTTTGTACCACAGCTCAGTGCCTGTGTTTTCAGCCTTGAGTGTAAAACTGGCTGCATGAATCAGAGCAGCTGGGTGGGATTTTGACGAGCACACTCTGGAAAAAGCATCTCGTGTGACCACCTCCTTTTGCTTATGTAAGAACAGTGGGATCACATGTCCACAGCAAAAAAGTGGGCAGTTCCTTATTTGGTAGTGCATTAATAACCTTGATCTTGTGTGAGTGTAACAGCAATTAAAACAATACAGTGTAGCTGAGTTGCTTTTCCAAGTGGATTTATTATGTTTGCAGTTCTCCTCTCCATCAAGGCTGAAAAAATAATTTATTTTCTCCTGGAAACTAGTAATTTCTGTCATTATTGCAGGGGGGAAAAAACCCTAACAAACCACAAAGCAGAGTTTGGATGGGGATTGTGCAAGCATCTTCCACCCATCCATCATCGTCTCCCCTCTTGTATGTGACCTGTCACTATGATCATGTTTATTCAGTTATTTCTCACTGAGAGTTTTTAAATTATGTCAGAAAAATATCTAATGCTTTTGCAAGAAAAAAAATAACTTGCAGACATGACTTCTGTCTGTTCCTTAGTTATGGAACATGACTGAAGTAGTGATAAAATTCTAGATGAGTCTGTCAGCCTTCAGTGTAAACCTGTACAGTATATTCATCATTAGGAAAATATTTCTGTGATGTGTCATGTTCCACTAATGAATATTTCAAACTGCCAGTGTGTTGGGGCAGTGTTTTTTTTTTAAATAGAACAAATCCAAATACTTAATGGTAGGCTGAGAACCATTGGAAAGACAGACTTCAGGTTCAGATCAGGTCACATCTGAGTTGTGCCAGTGCCAGCATCACAGAGATTTTTTTTTTCTTGGAAGAGCTAACCTGTGAGGAATATCCTTACTCTACAGGTGCCCTGATTCTGTGTTGCTGCCTCTTTGCTAAGACAGTAGGTTATTAGTTCTATTGTTTGGTGGGGAAAAAAACACCTCATAGTATTACTTTGTTTTGGGTGAAGGAATTGCTACCATGGTTAAGGTGAACAGCAGTAAATTGTTAAAGGTGGCAGATACCTTTCTTTTTCTATAAATGAAAGGCTAAAAGAGGAACTGTACTATACTGCAGCCATCAAAATAAATATTAAATAAAGTATACTGCCCATCCTAATGTTTCCTGGGTGGTCAGAGTTGCGATAACTGACTTTATTTAGGGTGTTGAAATAAATGCATTTAAAGTGCCTTTTAAACACCTTCTTCAATTTCAGTGTCTTGAAGGAAAGTCAGCAAGGGTTATTGTGGAAACTAGTGCTGAGTTTTCCATTGTCCTTTTCCTGTTGATCAGTACATAGCACTAGTATTAGGTCACAGAAGCTCTCCTGCACCAGGATTCATTTGGTGGAGGGTCTGGTGGGGAGCCAATCACAGTTCTCAGGGTCTGAGCTGCCTGGCCTTGTGTCCAGTCTCAGCCAGCCCAGAGCAGATGTTACTTTGGTTTGTGCCAGCTGGCCCTGGGCTGTGGGTGGGGAATGCTGGACTGCAGAAGGGGAGGTAGTGTATGAGCTGCCCATTATGTCCTTACATTTTTAGAGAGATTTCTGCCCCCTTTTGGTGCTGAATCTGGTGACTCTGAATGTCAAGTGAAGCCTCACTTTTACTGAAAACAGAAATAGTGGAAACAAGTGATACTGAATACTTGTTTTTTAAAAGTGTATTTATTGTAAATAACATGTCTTTATTTCACTTAGGGTGGGAAACAGTACCAATATTCTTAATAGTCATTGTTTATTTTCCAGGGCTTGTGTAATCACATCTGCAGGACAAACAAGTAGAGGTCTACACATTTTTTTTGGTATTTTTTTTCATTGTCTGACATTCCTGCTCTGGTTTCTTTGTTAAGAAACTTGCAGTGCTTTTCTTCTGTTATATTTTCTCAGTGTCCCACTGACACCATTATTGAGTTCCCAGTGTCCTTTGGCAGGGAATTTTATCGCTTGTAGAGCTTCTTCATTTTATTGTTTAAACTGGCTTCTGCAAATTACTGGGCATGCATCATGAGTCATTAATCTCCTTTCTCTATCATTTGTTGACCTTGAAGACCTTTGTAACTTTTGTGGTTTTTGCGGACTGAAGAATTCAATCCTGTTGTTGCTCATGTGGAAATATTTACATTTTAAAAAATTGTCTTTTATGGTCCCCTGAATATTTTTTATTTTAAATAATACACATGGTTTGGGGGAGCTGAAGAAGGCAGAGCTGCGTAATGTTAAGGTGTAGATGTATTATTGGTATTTTAGTGTTCACATGATACTAGAACAATGTTTAGTAGCTCCTAATATTGAATTTTTTTCTGGCTGCCAAGCAATCTTGTATTCTTTTTGACACTGATCAGAATTAATCAGTAGTTTTTTAACCTTTTATAAACAACATATTTTATTATGTTGTGTACTCTTCATGCTGAGTAAACAGTATAATATGGAAGCCTGTGGCTATGTATAAAGAGTATGTACATCCAGTAAATTAGTCCTTTGTGATGGTATTGATGATATTCAGGGTCTGGGTGTGCTGGAACTTGAGAATGTGAGAGACTTGGATTGTAGCAGTGTGTTTGCTTAAAACAATTACCAGAAGGGCTAGAAAGCCTCATACAATCAAATGAAAAGCAGCTAGTCTTGGAGGAAAACTGAACACACACAAAGCATTAAGCTGTTCATCATATGAAATATCTTCACTTGTTATATAACCAGCACGAGAAGATTGGTGACATGTGAGTCAGAAACTTGACTAGTACAGTGTGATAAATATGTGATTAAATCTTAACTCTTCATTTGCATATGGGCTATTTCAGGACAGAATTCCTTGAGGCTTGGGTAAATTCTGAGTGATAACCATCAGAGCTGCAGGTAGTTAGGACAAAAGTCTGGGCTTTTTATATGTAAAACTGAAACAAGGAACTTCTGCCATGGTATTGTTTTTTATTCTTTTCCCTAGACTGGTAACTTAAATAGTGAATTGTGCAGAACTTGTTAAAATCGAACATTTTCTTAGGGGAAACAGAACTTCAGCTTCGTTGTGAATGTGGGAGTTTTTTTGGTAATAACAGGACATATTTCTCTTTACCAGGACAGTGCACTTTTCCATACAGATATTTACAAAACTATGTATGACAACATTCTTAACTACTTGAGTAGAGTATTGTGTTAAACAGGCACAGTCAGCAATGTGAGAGAACCTGTTAAATGTTTTGCATGATTGGCATTTTTTCTGGTCGATCATTCAAATTGAATAGGAATCCCTTTACAGAAATATGTGGGTGGGAATTAGACACAAAATCTAAGTAAGGAGTTGAAAAACACCTGTGGAATCTGTATTCTCTCAGAAGAGGGAAGTCTTAACCTGTAAATGAAAATACTTTGTGTTGCTTTGTGTGGCCATACTTGGGTTGTTTTCTTTAGTGTTTCTAAGTGCTGTCTGGTACTTGGCTAAAGTAGTTAATCACACTCCCAAGAGGGAGTTAATTGCATTTTTGTCAATGCAGTATCCTAAGAGTTCTGCCTACTTTCAAATCCTAGTGGTGAAAAGTTAAAATGTGGAAGATGATTACAAGAGTATTTTTGTTTTTCAGCTCTAGTAGGGTTTGTGATTTAGTAGAAAGGAATCAGGTATGAGATGTAAGTTTGTTATATTGTGATCTGTGATTTATGTCCTAGTCATGTTCTTTAAGATAGTTGTTAGTGTTCAATAGGAGATCTACTTGAAATTAGTGTTCCTTTTCTCTTTTCTTAGTATTTTTTGTACTTCTGCATAGGTCATAATGCATATGTAGTGGAAATAGTAATTTCCTGAAAAGAAGATCCCAATCCATAATTTAACATGTAATAAACTGTAGTAAGTTTTCAAGTATGATGGACATTTTCAGTTGTGCATGGCACAAGATTAAAACTAGTTTTCAAGAAATTGCTGACGGCACCTGCTGTCTTGTTGTGTAGTCTTTTCCGAATAATGTGTCACAGTTACAGTTTCCACAGAGAACTAAAGTAAAAATTTGATAAATTTGATGGCTACTGGGGTATGAAGTGCATGACTAAATGAAGCTTTTCTTTTAGGGGAATCAATTAGAAAGAACTGTTATGCTCTGCAAGTTTCACTTTGCATTTTTTGTTAGAGTTTTTTAAAAAATCAATTAATTGTTTCTTCTCTTGTAAACTCTAAAATGTATTTCTGTGTATGATACCAGCTACTGCATAGTTCTGTGGTGAAACTCCGTTTAGTAATAGAATTCATGAATGGAGTTTGTATGTACCAGGTCTTATTCACAGTGTAAAGTGTATATAAAGTATAAACATAGCTCAGTCAACAACTACATCCTGTTAAAGATGGTGGGGAGTTGTCAATATTTTTTTTTCTGGGAAAACAATGTATGATCTTACAGGAAATTTTTCTGTTGTATATAGGTGTGCTTTCTTCAAACCACTGTAGACAAATAAAAATTTATTCCATTCATTTATGTGGGTTTGCAAATATTACTATACTTAATTGTGAAAACTTTTCCTGAGGAGGGATTTGGCTCCTCTGCCTTGACATTTACGTGCACATGTGTATTTATAGTTGTGATCTGTCTGGAATTTGCCTTTGTGGTTTTGTTTGCTCTTTGATTTGTTCTGTGATCTAGTCCTGTCTTTCTCAGTTTTGTTTCTGTGGTTTAAGAGGTGAGGAGTACAGAAGAAATGGCTTAATTTAAAGGAAATAATGAGCATTTTTACACAACTTCAGGGAGTATTGACACTGTTCTGCCTAGAAGCTTTTCCTTAAAATAACTGGTGCTAATTTGTGATTAATCTATAGTTTGAGTCCAGCATGTTATTATTATGAATAGTTCCATAATTTATCTCAGTTGTTGTTATGAAGGCTTCTTTAAAGAAAGCAACTTGTTCAAAGCTGATATTGTCAGTGCAACTCTTCTAGGACCTGGAAGTGGTATAACCTTGCTCCCACTTTCTGCCAAACAAGATGTATAGCTCTTGGCCATATGTACGTGAGTTAAACTATGGTTGTTCTGAGAGAATAACGGAAAAGATATTTTAAAGCAACAATTTTTATACTGAAATACTAACTCAAGTGGAATGCAGTAGTCAAAACTTGGTCTCAGAAGTGGAGCTGTTGAAGGAACAATTTTCAGCTTCCTAGTGTATATTTCATACTCATTTTTAAATTAAAAAAAACGAGACTGGTATTACAAAAGTGAATGTCACTGTTTTTGATCGGAGAACCTGGAAAATCCTTTAGGTAAGAGATTGCTTATATTAGGCAAGTTTCGGATGTTTTCAAAATTTTATTTAGTTTTTCTGACAATAAAATTTTTTAGTAGACTGTTTGGCATTTGAGTAATTTGTTACAGTTGAAGATGTACTATTTTTTTCCCCCCAGTCAACATTAAAAAGCTTGAACTGAAATTTCCTGTTTTGGGGTTTCTCTTAATCTGTACTGTAAAAGGTGATGTAAAGAAGCACTGGACAAATACAGGCTGTTAACTTTCTCAGGGCATAATAGGAGTACCATGATGTTACCTTGAAGTAGCTTCTAAGAACAGAAGGACATGTCTGAGACTGCCTAGTTTTGCAGCAAATTGTTTTACAGAATTGAGTATGGCCAAAAGTTTCGTAGATACCACTTGGTACTGGAGTGATGATAACTTTTTTCTGTGTATGCCTGAAGTGGAATGAAGCTGTTGTATTTGCAGACTGTATGAACAAAGAACTGATGTTACAGATGGTTAATTGAGTCATAATGTGATGTATCAGCCAAGAATGTGGTAGAGCGAGGAAGAAAGCTTATTGATAGTGAGGGTGTTTTATCTATTACGTTTTTGAGGTGGCTTCACAGCCAAGTGCATTACTGGATTTGTATGTCTGAGAATTTCCTTAGCTTTCTTTCAGGAGCATGCTTAATCAAGTCTTAGATTGTGGCCTTACTAATTTAATAGATACACAGTTGAGTGACTTGCTTCTGGAAGGCTGAGTAAGTTGCAGGACACAGCACTGCTGGCTTGTCACAGCTGAGGTCATCCTTGCCTGTGTAGGATCTCTCAGGCTGTGGGCGCTTAATGCTACCTAAACAAACCGGATTAAATCCCAGAACCACCCCTCCTTCAAGCTAAAGGTGAAAGTCCCTGTAGGAGGTGAGCTCCCTCCCATCCCAGTGTGCCGCAGTTCGAGCTGGGTGTGAGCAGGTGTGCAAACACTGCAGGTGCCCCTGGTACTTGGACACCAAGTGGCAGTGCTGCAATGCAAGGACTCTGGGAAATGGGCATACTGACAGAATGCCCTGTGATGTTTCTAGGTTCTGCTACGAAGGGGGAAGACATTAAGGTAGAAATGCAGAAACTGGTGAATAACAAAATAACCCCATAAAGGCGTTCATGTGTCACACAATAGGTAGTGACCTTATCTGTTTTTTTAGGGGACATTTCCTCAGGCGTTTAAACAAAATATATTGAAGCATATGGGAAGCAAAATCTTTTTATAGTCTAGAAGAGTGTTTTTCTAGGTGTATATGGTAACAGGGAAGATAGGACTGTGGCATTAAGACTGAATATTTACTTGTGGCTTTTCAGTGCTGTTTTCTTTTTATCTGTGCATATTTGAAGGGAGACTACAGGGCCAGAGGTCCTTGAACAGGGTACATGAAGGATTTTCCTTCCTTTCCTTTTCTTTTGATGATAATTCTGGAGAGGAATATGGGATAAAATAACAAAGTGAGCAGCAGAGAATTGCAAATGTCAGATATTCAGAGTTCTAAAAATCTAACAGCTCTGACACAACAAAATTTGAAGATGTAAAAACTTACCACACTTTGCAGATGGATTTCTCTGTCTGAAGAAGTGTGGGTATGATTGGATGTACTCAAATTGTTATTAGCATGATTATTAGATGTCCATCTTATGCACGTTAGTATTTTAAAAATAACATTAAATCAAAGTTTTCTCTGCTTTTAAGAGAGTATCTCTGTCTATTAGAAATTGTTTAAAGAGCTCAATAAGCATGTGAGAGAAACTGTAGACTATGTGTGTTTTCCAAAGGGTCTGATCATATGATAAAAGGAAGGTTTCAGCATGGAGAAGGGACATGCTTTCTGGAATGTTTTCCCATTGACTCTTAAAAAATATGAGATTCCAGCCTATAAATTCATTCTGACATGAAGATCTCCTGCAGGGCAGGAAGTAGAAGTAATGTAGTCATTGCTGTACATCCCACTCAGAATTTTAAGTAGTTTAATTTTTAGGGAATAACTTACATAATTAGGGTATAACTTGGCACTTAGGCCGGAATAGCATGTCCCCCTCTGTTAGGGAGAGAAGGGATGCCTGAACACTGAGTCACAGTGATTATCAAAAAGTTTCAGTGTAACTTTGTCCTTATCAGAACTTGTTCTGTAAGTTTTGACAATTAAGGTGAAGAAAATTTTTATTTAAGGAGAAATCCTGATTAGTGTGGCTTTTAATGAAACCTGTGAAATTAATTACGATGTTACAAAATGGGGTGGCAGAAGAGGGGTACAGGGAATCTATCACTAAGGCTTGTTAATTGCACTGCTTAATTATTTTTGTGACACGTAAAAGCAGACATGTGCTTAATACAATATTTGTAGTGGAGAAAATGTTGAATTTAGGACGTGGGTTTCAAAGAATGTATCTGAAATACTAATTTAAAATTAACTAAAAGAGCACTTTTAAAAGGAAGAAAAAAAGGATAGAGTGATTTAGTAAAAGACCAGCTTAATTCTAGGTGTAGCTCAGCAACAACTTGTTGCTTCAGCTGTAAAGGTAATTGATTCTATGACCCTATGACTCCTACTGTGCCAAAAATACAAGTGAGTCCTGAGAGCTTTAGTGGCAAGGGGAGCCAATTCCTTCTTTCAGTACCCTTTGGCCTCTGTTACATTTGAAATAATAACTACATATATGCTTAAAGTTCTTGCTTTCTAAAATACTCTGGTGAAATTTTAACTTCATTATCTCTATCTTTTCCACATATATTCTAAGGGGAATGTAAAAGACCCATATAAATAATTAGGCAATTGTGTATACAATGGAAGGAATTTAGTAAATTCTATTGCAGAAATTGGAAAAGATAATGATGTGAGAATTAGGAGGATGACACAAGTTAAAAATAGAAGGTCCCAAATCTTTTTCTAGTACTTTCTGTTTAAGTAGGCATTTCCTGTCCCTTCTGATCTGTCTCTTTTAAGTTTGAGCAGGTTCTAGAAAACACCTTCAAATATAATGCTCCCTGAATCAGAGGATTAGTGGGTTTTATTGTTAGAAGCAAGGCAGCTGAGCTTAATTACTTCCGTAATAGTAACTTCATAATTGAGCCTAGAAATGTCTTTATATGGATAACTTCTAGATATGACCAAAAGTGGTGTATTTTAATACTTTGCTTCAGGGAGGAGTAATTTTTCAAGTTGTGTTAATCTGTCTTGAAATTCATTGCCCTACTGATAAGCATAGTTAATTTCTTGACCTCTAGCTCTTAACAGAGGTATAAAAGAAATCTTGCAGGCTAAAACTTGATAGCATTTTCTCTACGGAGCATGGGAAATACTTCAGTAGTAAAATTTGGAAAGTAGTAAAATGTGGAAAAATGAAGCATATTTCTGTTATTAGCATCTCATCAGATGAAAGCTATTTGCTTGGTATATTGCCATACTTGTATAATAATCTTGATATTTCCTATTCCATAGAAGGCTGAGACAGGATTTGCAGTTTCGGTCTGCTTTAATTTAGTGGCTGTTTTTTTCTCTGATTCATTCGTACTGCTTAATAGTACATGGCTATAGTTGAGGGTGCCTTAATTTTATTTTTAAAGAAACGAAGTTTGCTTTCTGAAGCTTTGTAGTTAATTTGAGTGCAAAATGCTCCATAGCCTTTGCTGGAAAGGGTACAAATCCATGTTGATATATTTGGAAAAGAGTTATATACAGCTGTCTCTATAGAAACAGTGAAGTAAAATGCTATAATTACTCTAGATGGGCTTCTGCATGTCTCTGGGGGCACATAAGTCTTCAGAGCTGACTGCGTTCCGCCCTGTTGGTCAAAGGCACTGTTACCCCTCTGTTTTAACCTTTAAACTCGAGTTGCTGGGGGAGGGCCGTGGAGTTGGCGCTGTGTGCGCGCAGGCGCGGCAGAGTGCGAGCCGTGCGGGCTGGGGCGGCGGGGAAGTGACGTCCGCTCCTGTTCGGCGTTCTAGAAAGAGCGCAGACACGTCCTTCGGTGGGAGGGCTCTGCGGAGGGCTGTGCCTTGCCCGGAGTGTAATCAGTTATAAATGAGCAACGGAAATGAAATACGGAGAAGCTGGCTAGTCTTTCTTTAATGTATTGTAGAGGTTGTTGTTTTGTAGCAGTTCTGTTTGTTTCAATTCGAAGTTTAATTTTTATTTTTGCTTCTCCAGCATTTCCACCTTGCTAAGACACTGGACGCTGCTTTCTTCGTAGCAAGGAAAATCTGAATTTCTCCAACGCTCAGGATGGGGAAAGATTATTATTCTATCCTGGGAATTGAAAAGGGGGCTTCTGACGAGGATATCAAAAAGGCTTACAGAAAACAAGCACTGAAATGGCATCCAGATAAGAACAAATCTCCCCATGCAGAAGAAAAATTCAAAGAGGTTGCAGAAGCTTACGAAGTGCTGAGTGATCCCAAAAAGAGAGACATTTATGATCAGTTTGGGGAGGAAGGTATGTATGTATCTGTTATGCTCTGATCGGTCGCTTTGAAGCAAAATAAACATGCAAACATGGTATGTGTTTATTTTTCAGACAAAATATTTGTTTGGATCATCAGATTGTAATTATAAAATGCATTGCTGGGCTTTAATACTGGTATAGTTTTAATTTCTTATTTTAATGGGTTTTTTATAAACCCCGAATACTTGACAGTCAAAAAGTTACTGAACAGAAAACGTTTCTATCACCCATAAATAGCTTTCTGGGATCTCTTACTGCAGTCTTCCCTGGCCATAGCAGTTTTTGAGAGGCAGACATGTATTCTTTTCTTAAATTTTTGCTTAAGGGCAATCTGCTTGATACAAGCAAAGCAGTCCTTCTGAGCAGAAGCCCAGGTGTCCGGCCTGTAGTTGTCCTTGGCTTCTTGCCTGGAGAGGAAAGAATTTGGCTGATGTCATGAAATACCAGAGCAATTTTTTAGCTTTAATTGTAAACAGTGATAACATGCCAAGAGAATGAGGCCTCAGAAATGTCATATTTGTCCTAAAATGGTTATCTGGAGAGGGTGACTTTTTTTTCTTTTTTTCTCATTTTTGACCAACATGACTTTCAGTCTTATGATTGAGCAACAGAGGAAGTCATTAACATCCCTTCCCATAAATGTATGGTATCTGGAATTCCATATGAAATAATTACTTCCGTTGTGGCAAGTAGGCCTGCTCATTGCTATTCACTTGGGGCCATGTGTTTTACTATTATAAAGGAGGACACTTAAATAGCAGTATTTAGTCTTTTGGGCAAAGATATAAAGTAAAACTTTTAGAAGGAGATATGCCTTGCTCTTGAAACTCTTAGAAGAGTGTAGTTAGTTTTTGTAAGGGAAATGCAGAAGGTCGGGGTTTGTAGGAAGGAGGAAACTTCAGTTTTTATAGCCAGGGACTTGATGTACCGTCAATAACTTCTGGCTAGCTATTCCAGGAGGTGTCCTTCTGCTATCACAGACTGAATCCCCTGATCTGCTTGTTTGGCATTAACAGTAGTGTGACAGAAGAATGTACCATAGGTTGCTAAGTACTTTCGATCTGGTCTGGTATTGATAAGGGGAAAGAGTTCTAATGTTTTGGTTAGTGTTGGTATCCAACAGTAAGCTTATGCATGAGAACACTGAGCTAAAAAAGTCCCCAACAACCTCCTCTTTCAAATTTACAGAATGCCTGCTTCATCATTATAGAAGTATGATAGCAGCTGTAGTTCTGAGTTGGTCTGAGATTGAAAAAAAACGTTAAAAAAACAGGCATTGTAAGTTTGGAGGTAAAAATCTCTTAAGACTTTCAATCTTTTAGTCGTAATAGTTTGAGAAAATGTCCTGAAATGGTCAATTCAGAAGAGCACTATTATGAGGAAATACTTGATCACCTGTTGGGAAAGAGGCATTGAAGAAAATTGATCTTAACTTGGTTTGGAATGAGCACAGGAAGTACAAGGGACTTTTCAGTGAGAATTGTAAGGGAAATATTAGCAGGAAGAAATGAGATGTAGATCTCTCCATTTGAAAGATAGAACAAAGCAATTGAGAGCCTTCTGATTATTGCATGGATACAGTGATAGTATATACAAAGTTTTTGTCCCCAAATGGATCATAGTAAGTTCCAAGATGTTTTTATTTGTGGCTGCATTGAAGAGAATTCCCAGGATTTGTACCTGTTTTATATCATAGGAACACAAGCTGTGATAAGTTTGGGATTCTAAATGGAATGTTAAGGAAGCAGATATGTGCTTGACTGTTGGTATGTTACCTTTTACTCAAAACAAATTGCAGGAAAACAGGGGTAAAACCAATTAACACTGAGTTACAGCTGAGCTGTAGGGACTATGGAATATGTTAGAACGAGATCAAGTCAAGCAAACCCGTCTTCTGCTCTAAGATGCCAGTTCATTAAAATAACTAGTTTCAATCATATGAAATAAAATTGGCCTTGTCAGAATACCTGTTCTTCTGAAGTAAAAGTCATTCTAGAGCTTCAGAAACTTTGTTGCTGTTCAAGCTATTGAATTGCTAGTTAATACTGCATATTCTTCTGGTGAATCCTCCTTGAAAAGCAGACCTTTTGCTCTCCTGTAAATATCTTTTTGACTCATCTGTCCTGATATCATTAAACTCTACAGCAGGAAAGCTAATACTAATGCCAAGTTTGTTTTTAACTTTGCTTATTTGTCTTATTTAGGTCTTAAAGGGGGAGCTGGAGGATCTGATGGCCAGGGTGGTACCTTCCGGTACTCCTTCCATGGTGACCCACATGCTACATTTGCAGCTTTCTTTGGTGGCACAAATCCTTTTGAGATCTTCTTTGGAAGGAGGATGCCTGGTGGCAGAGACACTGAAGATATGGAGGTGGATGGTGATCCGTTTGGGTCCTTCACTAGTTTTAGTATGAATGGTTTTCCAAGGGAAAGGAATACGGTTGGCAGCCAATTACGTCGTAAACAAGATCCCCCTGTAATCCATGAACTTAAAGTGTCACTGGAAGAGATCTATCATGGCTGCACAAAAAGGATGAGGATTTCACGTAAAAGGCTTAACCCAGATGGTAGAAGTGTCCGAACAGAGGACAAAATTCTTACTATTGACATAAAAAGAGGATGGAAAGAAGGCACCAAGATCACTTTTCCGAAAGAAGGCGATGAAACACCCAACACGATTCCAGCTGATATTGTTTTTATCATTAAAGATAAACCTCACTCTCATTTCAAGAGAGATGGATCAAATATTGTCTATCCTATTAAGATCAGCTTAAGGGAGGTAAGTTTCTCTTGTAGTAGAACACTAAATGTTTGATGTTACTATAATATGATGAAATGGCTAAACCTGTCTGGCAGCTGTGAAGCTCTAGAATTTGGGGTTTGGGTGGGTTTTTTAAATAGTTTCACTTTCGTCAGTGTGTGGCTGAAGAGCACAGTTATTTATAGTGGAAGCAGTAGCAGTTTCGTTAAAAACGGGATATTATTTCAAGCTGTTTACTGTGGAGGTGGAAGAGGGTAAGGGTGGAAGGGTAAGAAAGGTTGAGATGTCTTAAATCTTCATACATAACCTTTCTAGCTGGTGATGTATTAGGCTGAAGTGACAAATGCAAACTAACAAATATATCCTATATAGTATGCTCCTTGCTGCTGTGATATGATTGCTACTTCCGTAGGACAAAGTAGAACTTCCACCAAATTCTGTGTCTCCCTTTTTATCTCATAAGTTACTGCAGTGTGATTTCAGACTACATAGAGATTGATTTCATGAAGATAAATAACTGTGAACAGGTGTAAGGGGAGCTATATATAACAAAAATGGTATAGCTTTTTAAAATTCCATTCCAAATCAAAACATACGGGCTTTCTGAAGGAAAAGTCAGAAAGACAACTTCTCAGAGTTCTGAAGCCTCAACATAATCATCATTTAAAAGATAATGTAGCTGAGTGTGTGTAATGTATTTTTTTCTTCTTAATTAGTGTCAGGTGGAGAAATAAACTCTTGCTTTCATTAAAAGCTCTTTGTGTAAATTAAGCTAACTTAAAAGGTTCTGAACTAAATTAAGTGTGAAGTGAGGTGAAACACCTGAAGGAGGGAGGGATGGAGGGAGGGAGAAAAGGCAAAATGTTATTGTGGGTAGTACAGTTCCTTCACAGATGAAAACTTGTTTAGACTCATTGCATTGTTATGTAAATTGGACATTATCCCTGTAGACTAAGTGTGCTGAATCAGGTGAAGTTGGAGAAATCAGAATCTTATTATCAGAGATCCTAGTAATGAAAATAAACTGTTGGATAAAACAGGAGGTCTGTAATGTTCTAATTTTGGTGCAACAAAATTATTGTTTGCTTTTCTTTAGGCACCACAAATATTCACGTAAGACAGCTGTGAAATTTTATATGCCTCTGCTTATAGTCACTTAAATGTTCTGAAATTTGATATAATACAGATTGATAATGCATTAGAATAAAGCTCCCGTGCAATGTAAACAAACAAAAAGTGAAATGGAATTCTACATTTCCAATGCAAATTTAGAATGCTGACATCTGTAGAGAAGTATTGAGTGAGGAGTTCACTCTGCTCAGCTCACTTATTATTTAATAAAGTCTTTGAAGGACGTACAAGCTCTATTATCCTCCAGTGACAGTTGTCATCATAAATTCAGTGATACTCAAGACAAGTTGAGGCTTTTCTTTTTAAGAGAGGAGCACTGTATTTAAATTTTGACATCTGAGTAGTGCACAGTAGAAATACTGCTTAGAATTCTAGTAACTTTTAAATAACCCAAATTCATTTGTAGGTACAAAGAAGTTCTGATAAATTTCTTTTTTCATGTTACAATCTTTTTTTAGGCTTTGTGCGGCAGCTCTTTCAACGTGCCAACGATAGAAGGAAGAACCATACCCATGACAGTAAATGAAGTGGTAAAGCCTGGGATGAGAAGAAGAATTATTGGATATGGTTTGCCATTGCCCAAAAATCCTGACCAACGTGGAGACTTAATTATAGAGTTTGAAGTAATTTTCCCAGATAACATTTCTCCAGCATCAAAAGAAGTACTTAGGCGAAATCTTCCAGTTTCATAAAACGGAAGACTGTGTGTGTCAACAGATTAAAATAGGACACTGGAAATGCAGAAGACTGGCAAGTCCGTGCTTTAAAAGTGCAATCTGTAACACCTAGTGGAATCTTTGTTTTTTTTGTTTTGTGGGATGGGTGGGGGGAAAATACTGTAATGCTGCATGAGAAGAAAAGGGTTTAAGTAGAAGTCATACAGGTGAATTCTGCAGTAAAAATTACAGGGAAAACCACTCATTTTGTTTTACACCTTCCTAATCAGCAAAGTTCAGACATTATTTTGCTTAATATAAAATGCAGTAATTTTTTACAACGTCAGTGCATATTTCTGATGCAGTACTTGAGCCTTCAAGTACTTTATGTCTTATATCCTTACGCTGTCTATAACATTACACATTTATACAGAAATTTGAGATAGTGGTAGAAATACAGGAAGATATAAGTATCTTAAAGAGCAAAACATGAAAGAGATAATTTCAGTATGTTGCCTTCCACTGCACAAAGCATAGGCTGGAAAAATCAGCTTGGACTCCTGAACCTCCCCCCTGTGCAATGAAAGCCTTCTCTTTATTGCCCCAGGAAGTGTCAGGACTGCATTGTGAGTCTGGCAAAGGGTACATGGCCTGAGGAGTCAGAGTGGCCATTTGCTGTGGGATAGTTCCTCAGCCTTCAGGCAGAACAGCAAGAAGGGATTCTTCAAGGACATGAGCCTGCTGTCAAATGGGGCAGGGAAGCTGGTGACAAATGACATGGAGAAGGCTGAGGTACTCTGTGCTGCCTTTGCATCAGTCACTACCAGTAAAACAACAGGAATTCCAGGCCCCTGAGACTGGCGGGGAAATCTGGAGCCCTGGCAGTGGAGGACTGGGTTAGGGTGCACTGTAACTGGAAGTCTGTGAGCCTGACAGAGGGCACTCAAGTGTTGAGGGAGCTGGCTGATGCCATTGCAGGGCCACTCTTACTTATCTTTGAGTGGTCAGGGAGATGGAGAGATGTTCTGGTAGATTGGAAAAGAGAAAATATCACTCCTCAAGAAAACCAAGAAGGAAGATTTTGGGAATCTACAGTCTAATCAGCTTCACCTGAGCCCTTGGTAATATGATGGAAAAAAGTCCTCCTGGAAACGGTTTCTAAAAGGAGTAGTCAGCATAGACGTACAGGGAAATCTTGCTTGACCAATCTAGTTGCCATCTACAGTGAGGTTTGGGGATGTTTGGAGAACAGTCTGTGTTTACCTCTTACATCAGTAGACAGACTGATGAAGTACAGGTTAGCTAAGTGGAAAGTGAGATGGATTAAAAGTTGGCTAAATGAGGGGGCACAGCAGGATTTTAATCAGTGGCATAAAGTCCAGTTGGAGGCAAGTCAGTAGTTGTGTACCCTCTGGCTCAGTGCTGGGGCCAGTACTATTCAGCATCATGAATGACCTGAATTATGGCATGGAGTCTACAAATCATATAAAATGGGGAGAAGTAGCTGGTGACACCAGCTGATGTACTGCCTTTCAAAGGGACCTCAACAGGCTGAAGAACTGGACAGAGGATTCTCACAAAGCTCAGCAAGGGGGAATGCAAAGTCTTGTTCTGTTGAGGAGTAACTGACTGAGCTGGCAGTGCAGCTTTGTGGCAGCAGAGGCTGAAGCTTTGCTAGTGGGTGAGGGGAGATAATCCTTCCTCCTTACTGTCAGCACTGATGAGGATACATCTGAAGTACTGGACTCCCTGATGCTTGAAGTGTATAAATTTAGTGGAGCAGCTCTAGCACAGGGCTATGTGTGAGAGGCTGAGAGACCTGGAACTTGCCAACCTGAGGAAGAAAAGACTTGGGGGAGATCTTGGCACCTGACAGGAGGGAATGAAGATGGAGGAGCCAGGCTCTTCTCAGTAGCTCTGAGTGACAGGACTAAATAGACACAAGTGAGTTAGGGATTTCATCTGATCACAAGGAAGCATGTTTTTACTGTGAGGATGGTCAAACACTAGAACAGGTTTCCCAGAGAGGCTGAGGAGTTGCTATCCCCAAATACTCACAGCCTGACTGGACATTGTCCAGGACAGCCTGCTCCAGCTGACCATGTGTGAGCAGGGGTGTTGGACTACATGATGCCAAGAGGTTTCTTGTAAGCAAAATAACTCTGTGAACTTGGGCTTGGCACTTTTTGCTAAACAGTGCTATGGGCCAAAGATTGTGGTGCTCATGTGACAACTCCCTGGGGAGCAGGTCTGTGCTGGACTGGGAAGATCCACAAAGAACCGTGTAGAAGCATTTGGCTAGGGCAGGTATTCAAAGATCATGCTGATCTCGAGTATTCATTATTTTCAAAGGCCAAACATTACATCCATGAAGAAGAAAGAGCCCAGGTCATAGCTAAAGCAAGGTTTGCTTAAGACACAGTGTGGGATAGGGGTTGCCCAGAAACTTCCATATGCTTGAATTGAGTTTGGTTTTTTAAATTCAAATATGAGTTACTTGTCTTTAGAGTTAAAAGATGCATAGAGAGATGGAGACCCCTCTGTAATAGTCTAGTTTTATAATACAGTAATAGGGCTGGTTCCCTTGGTTGCAGCATGGTATTGGTGAAAGAAATGCCTTGTAGGCATGCATTATTACTTGAGTTTAAAACCATAATACAGTGCTTTAATACTTTTAAAGGGTTTGGGGTTTGGGATTTTTTTGTTGTTGTTTTTCATAAGAAAGTATGTTAAGATTTGCTGTCAGCCTTTTGCCTGTGGAAATCTAGAGGCTACCTGCTCTGTTAGGTAGCCTAAGAGATAGCAGTGTTATATATGTGATTCTCTGTGGGAAAGTAAATCATATGGAAGTTGGGATTTAATTTACAATAACTTTTTAATAATTGTAAGAAGAATCTCATTTCTGTTACTTAAAGGAATAGAATTTCTGTGAGGTATTGTTCAAGTCAATTTTTCAACTGCAGACCTCTTCATGCAGTATCAGTTAGTTGTAGTCCTAAATCTGCAGGAAGTAAACAATTGCTGGAGCAGTATCACAAAGAAAAAAAATTGCTGCTTAGTGCTTCTGCATATTGTTAATACTATATATTGTTTGTTGAAAAAATTTCCATTTCAGTATGTTCCGTATTGCATTTCTTATGTGGTTTTTAAGTAAAAAGTGTAAAGTTGGTTTTTAAAATTTCTCTTATATTTTGTTATGATGGCAAATGCTACAAGCTACATGACTTTAAAGCATATCAACCTAAAATACCTATTTGTCAGTTTAAAAGCTAATGAAATCAAGCATTTTGTAATCCAGGATCTTGTAACCATATCCAACTTGTAAAAAAAAAATTACAGTAACTAGGATTATTTTTTTGTAACCATCTTCAGGTAAGAGGAGTAGTGCTAAATTGAGGAATTGCAGTATCTTGTGTATTTAGAGGTGTATATATATATATATATGTGTATAGCAAACTAAACTTTTCCAACTGTTTTCAAGCTCAAAATATAAAACTTATAGGACTGGTATGAAATAAATGCTTGTATTTCTTTTCTTATGGAGAGGTAACGAAGTATATGTTTCAGAAACCAGCATGTAGAATTAATTCAAAATATGAGAGGAAGCATTAATATCTATCTAATCCAGGATTCACCAAAAAAATATTTTTCTAATCAAAAATGTGCTTAAAAGCTATGTTTTAAAACCCACTTGATTATTTAATAAAGCTACTTGGGAGAAGGAAGCAATTACTCAGTCAACTGCTATATTTGTAACTACTGAAATACACAGAAATAAAATGGTCATTCATGAAATTGGGATGAGAAGGGTTTTTGGTCTCTTGAAAGTTGCTTAGGTGCCATAGAAAGTAAAAGTCATTTAGTTGCTTTGGAATTGATCCAGCGAATCTGAAAACCTCCGCTCCTAAAGATCCTTTTCTAATCTCACCAACATCAAGCTTTAGGATAACCTCAAGCTGTTGGAAGAGTAGGTCAAGCTACATTACAGCCCTTTCCCCTTCCTGCCATGCAGTGGTACTCTGCTTGCTCCACAGCTTTCTGCTGCCATGAGGGTGTTAACATTCCATTCTTTCACTCAGCCATTTTTGTATTAGCTATGCTGAAAGCTTCCTGAAGCCTATTTGTGGTGTGTTGAACAAATGCACTCCGTTCTTTTCTGGTATCTGCATCTTATGTGCTAGTCTGACTCACTGGAAGCAAACTTTTTTGGGATAGAATAGGTTTTCCTTTAACAGTGAAATTTGCTATAACTTAGGGTGAAATCCTGTGCACTTGAATTCATGTGCTAGACCTAAAAAATATGGGCCATGAACATGCTGCTGTAAATATATTTGAGATAATTTTACTTTTCCAGTCAGAAACTGCTAGTCCTCCTTTGCAGCTGACGTGAATAGGTCTTATGATACAACTTACTGAACACATCCTATAGAACCAGGGAATTCATCAAACAGCCACTTACTGTTCAGCACCCAAACTGAGCAAAGAGCAGCACTAATTTCCTCATGAGGTACAGAATCTCTACTCTTCATTTGTCAGATTGCTCAGCAATGGACTATTGGATGGCATGATTTGTTTCCTTTAGGCTTCTCCAATTAATTGTTCTATTATTTAAACAGTGAAAGTAGAGATCTGCTGTTGATCCCCTTGGGTGTAGAAAGTGTAAGTGCCCTGTGCTTGTTTCGTTTGCCTGGAATTACTGGCTTACCCAAGGGAGGAGCTCTACAGCAACCATCTTGTTAGTCATGCCTGATCGCTTTATCAAGGACAAATTGCTATGTTCACAGCCCTGCTGCTCTACATCCAAAAACCCCCAAACCCCACCCAACCAGCACCTGAAATACCATGCAGCATTTGCCTGAATAAGGATAGATACCCCATGCGTAGTGAAACATTCACTGATAGTGGCATTTCATATTCAGTAACGTGACTTCGTTCCACATACTTTCTCCACAAACTTTATGGCTGTTTCATGCCACGATTCTTGCATCCCAAGTATTACGTGTGAGAAACTGAATATGGGATAGCCTGTGGTGTGCAATATATTTGGAATAAAGGGATCAAACCCATTTCTTTGGTTTTTTTCCAATTTCATGGTTTATTTTGCTTTCTAAAACCAAGGCTAATAGCAGTTTTATTTCACTCTCTTCAAAAAGTTAATTTGAAGTAAATTTTGGATCCTTAGTATCCTGAATTGCTGGAAGCTCATTTGGATTCATGATTTAGTTTTATTGTGTGTTAATTAGTGTTGGCAGAGACTTCTCTAGATGAGGGTACACAATCAAGGGAGTCTGAAAACAGGATTGGTTGTAGTTAAAGTGTATTCTGTCTGTTACAGACTTCCTTTCTTTGATGTTCTCAAAAGTCTGATCACCCAGTCACCACTATGTTATGCTGATCAAATCTAAATGATTGAAACTGCTAATCCATGATCTGAACAGTATTAAAAAATAGTACTTGTAGATTCGCAAAAAAGTCCATAGTAATGTATCTCTCCAGTAACAGAGTTGAAAACTGAGCGTTGAACACTTCTTTATACTTCTTTCCAAAGCTGGGGACTGCTATGGCAATTTCACATAGATGCTTTTCTAGGTTTGGTTTTGAAAGTAATTTAGCATATGTGCAGTGTGTTCTTCCTCTGATATAAATGACACAAGAAAGATTTCATTTCACTTGTTACATCATGTAACTAATGATAGCATCTTCAGTTTATTTGGTCGGCTCCATTTGCCTCATCATTTTTTCTTTCCATAGTTAAAAGCTGATGCTGTTGCTCTAAGCTGTTGGTAGGATCAGCACAGTTCTTGTACCAACTTGAGCTGTTTTGCTCAATCCACCTCCATATGAAGCATGGAAACATTTACACTTCCACTGAAGGTAGTTTTGCAACAGATCCCTAAATTAGGACTGTTAATGTCTCTGAGTTTTTTTTTAAATAAATCTGCACAACCTTTGTATATGTGGGAACTTGACTGCATTCATTTACTAAATCACATTAACAGTTATTAAAATCACTAATGACTGTAAACAGTATTTACTGGGTTTTAAGATCAAATTATCTTTTCACAAGAAAAGGAATGAGTTAGTAGAGACAAGACATTAATCCTTGTCACCGATTCCTTTATAATACATTTTAGTAAATGGTAAATGACATCTTTTAAAAGAAGTTGCTTATTTAAAATTGAAAAACAGCAAAACCCCCTGAATATCAAGATAAACATGAACAGTTTGGTACTGTTAGTTAATCTATCTCATTTCATATCACTGCAATGTCATCCAGTGAATGCCAGCATGCTGTCTGAATTGCATTCCAGTAATGGGAAAAAGTACACACAGTTCTGCAAGTTCAGAGAAACCTTCAGTATAAGTTCTGTGTTTTGAAACTGAACTGGAAAGTCAGCTACTAAAGCGTGAGGGTAAGTTTATTGTGCAGTTTTGTTGGTTTTTTTATTGGTGGAAATTCCTATAAAATTAGTCGCAATATTGAATCCAATTGTCTCCTACTAGAATTGGATAAAAGCCGTTTTTGAGTATTCACTTAAATCTACCACATGCTATCTTGAAAATGCTGAAGTCAACGTTGCTTAAAACCTTTTTTACCTCACAGAATAAACAGTTTAAAAAATGTATGCAATTTCATGTCATCAGAGATGCTCTGATTAGATCTAAGAGCTTTTGACTCTGGGCTGCCTCATACTAATTCATTGTGCCTGCCTGGTCTGACTCCATGAGCCAGAATCCTTTTTCTCTGCAATGGTTTGTCTTTTTTATTGTGAAACTCAGAAGCTGTGGTGAGGCAGTGCTGCTTCTCTCTGAGGCTTTAGAGCAGATTCCTGTAGAAGTGCTGGATGCTGCCTCGTGAATTTTGCACTCTTCACATCTTGGGTGTATTCAGTACACCACTGGAAATGGAGCAGTTCCACTGAGGTGAGTGTAGTTACTTTGGAGACAGATGTCTCCTGTAATGTGAACATCTAACTGTACAATACGTATCTATTTCACGGTAGAGAAGGAAAAATTTTGAATCCATTAAACGTTATAAATACTTGAAGAGTGTATTTTCTGTGTTAAATCTCAGTATTTCAAAGTTGTTGCCAGTACAATAGGAAGGCTCTTACACTTAGGTTATATGACTGTTGCTTTAGTAACCCTCAGAGATGTATAGATAGTCTGTGATAAATGAGAAGGAGTTGCCTGAAGTCCTTGTCTACTTCATGTTTTCTTTTATATCCTGGATGTAAATCAATACTAATCAGTATTCAGTGCTTCGCAATTAGCAGAAATTCCTGAACCAGTGAGTGGCAAGTCGGTAAACGAGCCCGCTGTGGCGGACGCAGGAGGGGTCTGAGCAGCGCCGATGGTCGCGATCTGCCCGGGAGGGGGCCGGCAGGGGTGGGGGCCGGCGGGCGCTGCCCGGCCCTCACCGCTGCCCGGCCCTCACCGCTGCCCGGCTCTCTGCGCTCCCGGGCCCTCAGCTCTGTCCGGCTCCCAGCGCTGCCCGGCTCTCTGCGCTCCCGGGCCCTCAGCTCTGTCCGGCTCCCAGCACTCCCCGGCTCCCAGCGCTGCCCGGCCCCCAGCGCTCCCCGGGCCTCAGCGCTGCCCGGCCCCCAGCGCTCCCCGGGCCTCAGCGCTGCCCGGCCCCCAGCGCT
>VZRL01003197.1:2346310-2385734 GCA_013397895.1 Origma solitaria
CGCCGTCCGCGGGCGCGTCGCGGCTGCAGTTCCACACGCAGCTGGCGCACGGCAGCCCCACGGGCCGCGTGGAGGGCTTCGGCAGCGCCCGCGAGCTGTACGCCAGGATCGCCGAGACGTTCGGCATCCGCCCCGCACAGGTAGGGCCGCAGCGCCGGGCGCGTCCCGCCGGGCCTCCAGAGGCGCCAAAGGGCGCCCGGGCTCTTCCTCCCTCCCTCCGTCCCTGCCCGCCCGCGGGCATCCTGTGGCAGCGGCTCCNTTGGGAGAAAAAAATTCCTTTTGCTATTCCAAATGAGCATTACCATAAGGGAAAACATATAAGTGTGACTGCGTTTAACTCTTACATGGTAAAAACAATGGTTGTCTTGACCAGAAGGCCAGTGGCTCAGTTAACCTGTTGCCAGCTGCTGTTTGACACAGCTCTTAGGCACTGCTTCATTCCAGCTAAAAAAGGACCGACGGAACTATGAGGGTAAATACCCAGAATGAAGGCGCTGGAAGGGTGTGGTATAAATGCCTTAAATCGTACTACATTTTAAAATTTCAGCCGAATGTGATGTTTGGAAAGTTTTCTGCCTTGTCAGGTAATTATTTTTAAAAGGCTCTCTGTTCAAGTGAAGTTATTTAAGTTTGTAACAGGATTTTTTTTAAAGTCCGCTGCCTGTTTGATCTTTTATTTTTTCTGAGCCATGTTCTAAACATTTGTTTGGATAATGATTCATTTGTGTTGGTAAATGCATTGTTTTCTCCTAGTTAAAAGGTAGTGGCCATATCAAGTTCTTCCTATGTGGTTCTGTGAACCTTAACCTCTGAGTGGCAAATCGAAACAAAGTGCTAACATTTCATTATGCCTACGTGTGGCTGTGCAGCTTTACTTGTTTTCTTGTTTGTAGCGGACTTTTTAAAAAGTTATAAAGACTACTACTACAACAGGCTTTGTTCTGAGTTTGCTGTGGCCTGACATAGCGTTTCAAACAGTAAATTGTAAAGGGAAAGTGGCAGTAGCAGTGAATACAGTTTAACCAGTCACTGTTACATTAAGTAATTAAAAGGCAATGCATACATATCCCAGACCTCCCCAGCTGCTTTCTGGCCTTCTGCGCCTTTGTTTTCTTTTCATCCTGAGCTGCTGTTCCCCTTTTGTTCTGTTCCATCTCAGTTGTACCTTTTATTCTCAAGTTCTCATAATTACCAGGCTGTATTCTATTTTGGTTTTCTTCCTTTTACTGTTGAACTTTTGCCTCCACTGACTTGAGAAAGAAGAGCGTTCACAAAGAAACTTAATTTTGTATGAATGGTGTGCTCCTGTTTCTCCTGCTAGATATATAATCTGACACCCTCAGAGGTTTTAGAGGAAGCACCACATATCATGGGCATGTATTGCAAGCCTTGTGCCAGACTAGAGAAGTTTTTTTATTCTTTTTCTTCCTAATGTTCCATTCCTTTAAATTTTTTTTTATGTGGCTTATTGCTAAAAATGGATGGAGAATTGTTGCTGGAGGCACTGAACTTAAAATCTTTTACTCTGTAAATTCAGTTGGCTTTTAGAAAATTGTATGAAATGAAAATAGTGATCAAAAATATTTCCTGGTGTAAAGGAGGCATAACAGAGTGACCAACCTAGACCAGAGGGTCATGCAACAGAATTTTGGATGGACAAGATAGATCAGTGAACATCAAGAACTGCCAAGAAATGTAAATTAATTAGAATTTGTTTTAAATGGTATTGTCTATTCGTTAAAGCTGCTTTTGGATAGATAGTCTGGTGTTAAGAATAATGCCAGAAGTTACATCTCAGCAAACTGAAAGACACTGAGGTACTCAAATGCCATTTGTAGGTGTTACCTGTCTAGGAAAGTTTCAGTGACCTAGCTCTGCTGAAGCCTGTGATACCCGGCTGCCTTTGGAAACAGGTCCTATCACAGAGATCTCTGCCCTGTAGTGCCTGTGGTGGAAAATCGTGGGGGGGAGTGGAGGGGAAGGGCTTGGTGTAGAGAGCATTTAGATAACTTTTGCAGAAGTGAATACATTTAATATGATATATGAGTTTACTGCAGGGTAGACAAGAGTGTGAACTCTTGGATAAGTTCCTGCCTAAGTGTTTTAATACGATTCCGAATGAGCTATACTTGTAATCTGTCACTTCTCCTTTTGACTCCACATGCTTACAGCACCTCTTTTCCTCTTTGGATCACATCTCACAGGGCCAGCTGAGTTTAGCTTCTGCTGGAGAATCCTTTCCAGGTTCTGTGATTGACTGCCAACAATGACAGAGAGAAGTTTATATAAAACACAGTATTTGTTGGACAGACATTGGCAGAAACTTCTGTGCAGACCTGGATGATGAATTGGGTAGGATGGAGACAGGATAAGATGGGTATAGCTTCAAAGCAGATGTTTGCTAGGTACCTATGAAGGAGTGAGGCATAACAGCAGCTTTCTGATGCTTTTCCTGTGCTCATCCTTTCTTGTCTAGGTATTTCATTCCTCATCCATCTTCCTGGGTGAATATATATTTGTTACCCCTTTTGAAGCTGACATTTAGCCTCCCTTTCTGCCTTCCTTTCTGACTTTTACCATAACTGGCATTTCTTTTTTTCCCGGTCACCTGTGACTGTTCTTCCCACAGAAAGGAGGAGTGGATATGGCTTCTAGCAATAGCTTGCCTGTATTATTGTCACTGAAACTGTAGGAAAAACAAAAACTCTCCAACAACATCTTTTTATGTTAGAGAATTCATGCATTGCTTTATTCTGGCCAGGATGTGCAATAGAAATAATTTCATCCACACATGCCCGGGTTGTGCAGTGAAAATCATTCCATTACACATAATCCTTTACCAGACTTCTCACACATTTATATACACAAAACCTGAAGAAATTCTTGTTGGTCGTAAATTACACAATTCTTAGTATTTGATCTCCTATTGGTTATTGATCCCTTCACCTTCAATGCTAATTTGGTGTTCATTCTTTGATTCTCTTATCAGTCTTTCCCCAGACCAGGTATCTCTGACCAGGCCAGGGGATGATGTTTGGGGATTATGTCCTTTAATGTTCCTTAATATTCACTTATCTCCTGTGTATTTTCTGGCTATTCCCAGTCCGTGGATGTTAAGCTCATCGGGCCTCTCCCAGTGAAGAGAGTCTTTTAAAGAGAAGCTTCAATTTCCTTTCCCCTGGGTAAAGGAGAACAAACCCCTGACTAAATTTACATTAAAAATTTTAAAAGTTTTATCATTTCCAACATCATTATTATGAGTCTTGTTTGAGGTAGATCACATTGTTCTTGGCTTTTAACTTGATTACTTCAACAGGCTTTCAACAAGAAAGCACAGAGCTAAAAAATATATAGATAGATGCAACTCTTAACTACCAACACAACCCACGCACAGTTACGTGTATGTTTCTATTTGCATAAATAATAGAAGTATCTCCCCTTATTTTTTCTATGGAGGTTGAAGTAGGGAAAGTAGTTGGAGAAAGTATTTATCTGTAGCTTTGGCCATTTAGGATTACTACTCCACTATGACTATTGGGAATGTAATAGGGAATGTTATGTTCCCTGTAAGGGTGAAAGTGCTGAGTGCAGCCCTTATGATAAATAAATGAGCACTGACTGAAGGACAATGTGGGTCTGTTAAAGCATTTGGTGGTGGTGTGCTCCTGTGAGAGCACATGGTAGGGCTTTAAAGTATTCAGAGTAGCTAATCGGGCACTGAGAACGTGGATATTAAAGTCCAGCTGTAGCAGGGCTATTTCTTGATCAGATGAGAACAGAATGGTAACCCATAGAAGCTCTATGAACTTTGGTTTTTCTACTTGCGATTTGCCCTTTTGATTTTTTTTTTTTTCTTTGAAAGGTGAAATATGGTGGGGCTGGTGAAATAAACTTAATGCTCAGTGGGTGTGTCTGTCCAGAGCCCTTGGAGGTTGGGGTTTCTTTCACAGTGGAAGGAATTTTGCATCACAGGGGTAATTCAGGAAAAAAGAGACCTTTCTGGCAGCAGTAAGGGCAGAAATGCAGCTCCCTCTTTCTCTTCGAGTAATGAGAGTTCAGCTGCTGAGCTTGTGTGTGGGCTGTTGTTCTATAGACCTTGCCTCCTCATGCCAAACAGTCAAGTATACCGTGAGGCTGTGCCACATTAAACTTTCATAGAAGTATTTGATTTAAACCTGTTCAATTTAAACTTTTATGAAAGACTACTGATAAATAAGCCACTGCTGAAGCTTGTGTTTCTGAACAAAACTGTCTTTTTAACAATAAAAAATCTGAAGTGTGTTTTAGAGAAAAGGGTTGCCTTGTGAAATCCTCATCATCAAAATATTGGAAGTTTTATTGTTATGCTTATCTGTTGAAACAAATTGCTCACAATCTCGCCTACAGACTGAATACTTTAAATGAGCAAACTTAACACTCCCTACAAACCACCTCCTCCCAACCCTATGGCAAGAATTGTTTGCTTGCTGTTTCCCTAAGCAGCGCTTAAATGTCACACCCCTATTGCATGTGATGTTTGCTGTGTCTTTTTCAGATACTTTAATTGAAAGTATTTGAAATATTACTAAGGAAATAATTGTATGGAAGAACTTACATTGTAATACTTGTATCCTTTGGGTATAAAAAACTCCAAACTCCAAAACAAGTAGTAAAACACTGAGTGCTTTTAAGACTTTGAATGTATTGACCAGGTTGCATACTTGACAGAGTACCAACAGCACACTAGTACTTGGAGGGGCTGGTTAGTCTTCCTGGTGCTGCAGCTGGTCAAGGCTCCCACGCTTTCCTCAGGGAGGATAAAGTGAGTAAGATACTTAAAAAATGTGTTGGTGATTTCTTGATATGATGACATCTACATATATAGGGAAATATGTCAGTGGGTGTTACATCTTGATCAGAATTAAAATTCCCAGTTCCATATTTCTTAAACAGAAAGTGAATATGATCTCCTCTAAAAAGTTATCTGAGATCTACTGATTTTAAAAGCATTTTTAATAGCTTCTGAGTATGTAATCTATCAATCAACTTATTGTTGAGTCCTTCTCAAAGCGTAAGCTCAATATGGAAGATGAGAGTATAATTAATGTATAGAATATGCAATATGGTACTGCAGATGTACTTTATATAACACATCATGTAACCCTCTTTTTCTTAGCTAATACCATTTATTTATGTAACACACAGTGTAACCCTGATTTTGTTGGCTAATGTGGTCTCTTCCAATTGAAAACACGGATGCAGGGAATAATTCATTAGTAGTCTTTTTGGACAAATCTATTTTATAAGGTTGTGCATAAGCCTCTAGTCTCCAGCCACATGAAATTTCCTTGTTCTGACTGCTACAGAGGATAACCCTTGGTGAAGGAGGTATCCTAGATACTTTGTGACTGATGTAACAGTTCTGATTTATAATATCTTGCTAAAGTTGGCATGAAATATCACAGCACTGGTATGCTGAGTTAAAGACCAAATGCCTATGAAGGTTTAGGGTAAGGAGAGAAAAGACTTAACAATGAAAATTGCACATTGAATTTTTTTTGCTTCATTTTTGGATAAGAAAATTACTATTAAAAATATATGCAAAAATTTGAGTGAGTGGAAGCTGTCCTTTAAGTATTCAAGTATACAAACTGTCATTAGGTACCAATATTAAACTTATGTAAAATCTATGAAAAAATTCCATTTTTGAATCGATAGGTCTCAGTTGCGTACAAACAAAGCTATGCTGTAACTGGTAGATTGTGTAGTGATGTATTCTTCTGGGTAGATGCATCTTTAGTACATTACTCTTTGCATATATCTGTTCTGAGAAAAAGCAGTTGTTCACTAAAGAGGGTGAAGAATGATATAAGTTTTATTTTTGACTGGCTGATGCTCTCTCAGCCTTGTGGTTAGCACAGAACTGACTCACAAAAAATTCTGCAGACTTATAGGCTGTAGTAGGAATGCCATCCAGATGAAGATCTATAAAGAGAAACTCTGGATCAAGTTTCTAAATATCACATTTCTGCTCTGTTGCCAATTTTATCTGTTCAAAGGTGTGACAGTATTTACTAGATGATTGTCTGTTTGACAAGGTCAGATGAAGGATGCTAATGTCTAAAATGTAATGACAGAGTGCTTGTTATTCATTGCAGGGACAATGAACAGAGAACTGCCAGTTTAAACTGGCAAAGTTATGTAGCTTGAGAGAGCTGAAAATGTGTATGTGAACTTGATAACACTTGTTTTAATTGGACCTTCTTGGTTTAAAAACAGAGCTTGTCATTAAAGATTATTATTATCATCATTAATATTAATATTAAATTCAATTTTCTACTTAAAACCAGATTAATTTCTCTAGGTGTTGCCACTGCTGGAGTATTGTTTAACTGAAAACGTTTGCATTACCTGAGCAAATAAAACTAATGTCTGTTAAGGGTGTGCTGTTACAACTTTCATTGTTAAATAAGGTGTTAGATTGCAGTGGATGTTTGATGGATTAGATGAGATAAACAAGTAGCCATTGAAGTAAGGCTGTTTGTTGGGTCGTTTTTGTTGTTTTTAAAAACAACAAGTAAACAAGACCTCCATCAAGAAACACAATCTCGCTATTAACTTTCAGTTTTTAAGGTTAAAACCCCCGTCGTTACAGAATCTAAGTTCTAGAATGCTCCAGAAACTTTAATGCTCTCTGTGAAATGCATTAGTAAGTGTATCCACTCTTCCTTTGACCTGGAATCAATTTAAACAGGTTGGTGACTTTCATTTCAATTTTTCTCCTTTCATCCAGTGATGCCAGAAGGAAAAAAAAAAGGCATTTGTAGTGTTCTGGTGTGGAAAACCTGTGTCTTAACCTCAGTGAAGTAGATTCTAGGGATTCTCCAAGTTTTTCTTGGAGCACAGAGTTTCTCAGGTTTGGCTGCTGCTCAGGAGGAGGCTATGTGGTTCCCTTGGTCTTCACTCCTCTCCTGCTACAAGCTGGAAAGGCTTTGGCAAGTGTAATTACTGTAGCTGTGACAGGGCGTGTTGGGCTTGGCCAAATTCCTTGACGCAGCTCCATGGTGGGCAAGAGCATCTCTGTCCCCAAGCAGCACAGCTGCATTACTCTCACTGCCGATGCCCAGGATGATAAACCTCCCTGCTGAAGAAAAGACATAAGTGTAGGGAGAAAAAGGAGTGCCTGATACTCAGTGCTGAAGGGCAATCCCTCGGAAAAGCTGATTCATGAAGAAGCAACTTGCGCTTTTTATTAAGCCTTGCTTTTACTGAGCTGGAACAGGGATGACCCCAACTCATGGTGGGGAAGGGTAGGAACTAAGCAAGCCCATTGGAGACAGCGTGCTCTGAGCTAATGGGGGAACACATGGAGCAATACAAAATATTTCATTCTCTCTCACGACCCTTTTGTTTTGATAATCTCTCATCTTCTTCCCATTAAACTGCTTTCAACCAATCAAGTTTTGAAGTAGTCTCTAGTGATCTTTGAATCGTGTGGAATTTGAGGTGGGTGAATGATGAAGCAGAAGATGGTGATGGCTCTTCAGTTTGCTTACTGTAACCTCTGGCGTAAGCTGTAGCAGCTCAAGATGCCTCTCTCAGGGCTGGTGTGCTGAGACAGGCTATGAGAGGCTACTCACACAGGTAGGTCTCTTTCCTATGTTCCCTGCCAGCTCTGACCTGCAGTTCGAGCTACTGATGCTTTGTGTCGTGTGTGGATGGAGATTATCCCCTCTCCTGCTACAGCTGGAGAAGAAGAGGCATCATTTTAGCTATGGGTCTATCACGGGATCCAGAACTGTGCTACCATTTTATCTCCCTATCCAGCTCACCAAACCCTGTTAAACTTAATGTGTTTACTTTCCTTCTGCACAGATCATGTTTTGCACTTTGAACACTCATAAAGTTGATATGGACAAGCTTTTAGGTGCACAAATTGGCCTTGAAGATTTCATATTTGCCCATGTGAAAGGACAACGAAAAGAAGTGGAAGTTCTTAAAACTGATGATTTGCTGGGTCTTACCATTACAGACAATGGAACGGGCTGTGCCTTTATAAAGGTAAACTTAATTAACAGTGAAATACTTTGTTCTATAGAAGCTCCTGTTACTATAATAGGTTAATTATTGGTTAAATGATTCTTTAGAAGAATAACATCTTTTATTATCATATATATGGTAAGTAAGGAATAAAGTCGCTTTTCTTTAGGTACATAATTCAAACTTATTTCAGCTATGCTGTACTGCATGTCATTCAAAATCAGTTCATTTGTTCATTGCTTCTGTAATGTGTATCAGCTTTACAATGCGACCATTGTATCTCCTGAGCTACCCATAGGTGGTAGGTGTTAGATACTGCTTGCATCTGCCCCCTCCTATTTTAAAGTGATTTTCTGATGTCATTTATTAGATGCTTATAGAACTTCTGCCACTCATGTGATAATGAGATCATATTCTTTCAGTCTTTGGCTGTTGCTAGGGCAGAAGCCTTTGTGCTGTACAAGAGTAGGGGCAAGTATAGTGCTTTTTCAGCTTTCCAATGTTGTTGCCTTAGATAGGGTGAATTACAAGGGTATGGATTCACACAATTTACCACCATCAACTTGAGTAGCAAGTATGGGCAGTAACATACACAATATATTAATCATAATTCTTTCCTTTTCCTCTTCTGTATGACCTACAGGTAGTAGGTTTTGAGACAAGTAGAGGTTGAGGAAATTATGCTACCCTTCTTGCTAGACTAGGTATTAGGAACCTTAATCACATCTTCTGCCTCTTTTTAGATTCTCTGCTCTAATTTACTCCAATTACCCATTATTAGTGAGGCATTAGCAATTATCTTTGATTACTGCTGCCCCAATCGCTGTTCTCATTGTAAACAGAGCTTCTTGTATGGAGAGGTTGCATTTTCTGTTCATTCCTTAGCTACCATGTGTATAAAACAAGACATGGTTTAGAAATCAGTTTGCTTGTCTTTGTTGTGGAAAAATGTGACTGAGGTAATGTTTGTGAAAGTCAAGATGCAGTGAAGATTTCAGTAAGCATTTTGGCAAAATCACAGCCTAACTTTAATGTTTATAAGCAAAGAACTGTGAATTTCTAGTGATGGCATCTATGCAGCCCATAACATTCAGTCATGCTGCTGCTTATGTGGCATTTTAAAAGAAGGCATTGAAAACAGCGCTTCAGTGAGCAGTGTTCACGAGTGCAGCACTGTGCAGTGACACTCCCTTTGTGCTTGGTTGGTAACAGGCAGAGAGAACAGCCATCACATAGGCTACTGCACAATTGGAGCACACTGGAAAACCCTCACCACATTAGCAAGAGAAGCTGTTATTTCCAGTAAATTGTGTAAAACTCCTCTGAACAAATAGGTAATTTTCCTTGTTCAGGCCTAATAATAAGCATTGTGATGAAAATGGTGCAGACTTCATGGGAATGCATCAATTTTAAGGAGTTTCTAGGAGCTTACTTTGTTATTGCATATTTAGCTAATGGATCTTTTAAACCAGCATAAAAAACACATGTACAAAAGTAAAAGCTGCATTTTTTTTACACTTGGTTTTCTAGGTAAATGACCAAGCAGACTGTCTCTAAAGTATTATAGAACTGTTTTTGCTTATATACATGTATTTTCCTTGAAAATCTGTAAATATGTCCCATTCTTAATTAAAAATTAATACTGAATTTACCGATTGGTAGGTTTTTGAAGGTTGTTATGGGTTGCAGTAATTCTACTGCGTTTTGAATAACAGGGAGGTTTCTAGGTTTGATTGGTAACCCGACCAGTTTTAAACCTCACACTGAACTGCAGGGCTTTTTCCTATGAAATTTAATGTTGTTTTGCCCTACCAAGAACAAAACTTGGTGTCATTCTTCTTTCACAGATTTGTTTTTGGGGTACACAGGCAGGTGGGAAAAAGTATTATGGAGTCAAATTAGCGTTCAAAGAACAGCAGTAGAACTTGAAGTATGACTGAGTAGTGTACAAGGAGACATTATCAAATGGGGTAGGCATTGCATAGGAAATATAGATCCTCATAGCTTCTCAATGGACTGTAGAGCACTTGAAATACCAGGCAATTGCATCTTAATTACTGTGACAATGTAGCTTGACAGTCTCAGTCACTTAACTTGGAGTGATGATAAAAACACAAATAACAGCCAGTGAATATTATTTAAATGGTTTTAGTGTTTGGATACAAGTGCAGAAGAAAAGCTAAATGAATATGAGTTCAACATGTAGACTAAACATTAAGTGAAGCCTGGTGGGGCAGCTTTTGAGTCCTGGTAACAGAAATGCAGTTGACACCTGGTTTCTGGTGTGTACGATACCTATTTACATTTACCATGAGCCTTCTGTTTGGTTTATTGATCTAGATTAAAGAGTGCTAGAAAGAGTTAAACTCTGCCTGAAGCTTGAAATCATTGCAGAGCACTAGAGGATGCTGAGCACTCTCACACTTCCCACTGACTCTCAGATGGAGGCACATGTGTGGGCTCAGCCATGCGCACAGGGGCTGAAGCAGGTTCTGGGATGATTGCGCAGCCAGGCTGGCTGGCACAGCAGTAGGTGGCAATATGTTTATCTGCCTTGTCTCACTGTTACCTCACTCCAAGTTAGCCTGAACAACGTCAGTCTTTGTTGGAAAGATTGTTATTCAGGAATACATTAGAATGAAATTTGTCAATTTTACTATGTCATAGCTTTTCTATTCAGTAGCCATATAATAATGGCTCATGTGATGTATGCCTGTGATGAACAAATATGGCACTATGTAACAACAATAAACAGAATCACTGAAATTTTAAGTGTGATAAATCACAGAGATATTTTAAAGGTTTTTCTCCATACTTTTTAAATTCCACAAAAACTGTAACGTCTGTCATGATCTTTAGACTATTTGTATTTTCTGTGAGATGGCAGTGAGAAGATTTTCTTATTCTTTGTTCTTTCAGAGGAAATCCTTTAAGATACAGCTGTATATGGTGATGACGAAAATAGTAGTTTCACCACTGGGGATGGGTCTTTTTAGATTGGCCCTTTACCGTATGTAATTTTTTTACTATATAACACACCTTTTTCAGGTCCCTGGACCATACTTGAGAAGAGGAAAATTCTGTTCCTATGCTTGTCAAACTATTGAATAAAAAAACCCAAAAATTGAATAAACATTCACACCGATGAAATGTTTGTGATCAGTTTTAAAGTACAAAAAATATTAGGTTATTCATAAACCTTAATTTCTAAAGTATGGTTGCATTCTTTTTTTTTCCCTGGCTGATTTTATATTCAGTGCTTATTAAAATGCTTTTTTTTTAAAAAATAATGCTTTTCAATATATGTTTTATGATAATCTTACAGACAAAACACGCTGCTGGAATAATGAGGTCAGTGGTATTGACGTTGTTAACTGACATCATTGCAACTGTGGTGTCACCTCTTGAAAAGTGTCACCTTTTAAAGAAATGTTTCTAATTCTGGTGTTTGTTTTTTTTTATAAACAATAGCGAATCAAAGAAGGCAGCCTTATGGACCAAACCAAAACGGTCTGCGTGGGTGATCACATAGAAGCTATAAATGGAAAAAATGTGTCAGAGTGTCGGCATTATGAAGTTGCCAAAATGCTAAAAGATCTGGAGAAGGGTCAGAAGTTTAAGCTGGAGTTGGTAGAGCCTATGAAAGCATTTGGTGAGTGATATGACTGTCCACCTTGTTCGGTAAAACACTTTGATAATAAAATCCCAACAGTACATTACAAGTTTGTTTTCAGAATGCTGCCAGGTGTCCACTTAAGGGAATGTAACAACTACAAGAAAGTACATTTTTTTTTTCTTTTAAGTGGAAGATTTGTGAAGGGATTTTCTTCCATCTTGTTTTCTCCAGCAGTCGTCCTGGTGTGGGTTACCTCAGCCTGAGCCTTAGTCTCTTTTGCTGCTACGTGATGTTGCAAAATAAGTAGAGGAATTGTTTCATAGGTGCAGTTTTAAAGCATGGATCACTTCACTAATGTCCTGATCCCTGAAACTCCCTTTTCCCTCTATTGATACATAACCCCTGTTGTTCTGTGTATCAGACTTTTCTATATCTGCACCCTTTACTGGGGTCTGTGCTCTCTAATGCAGAAGCAGGCTGCAGAAAACACTGTCTGGGATTCCCCAGAGCACCTCCTTTGCTGCCTGCCTGCTTGTTCTGCCTCTCCCCAGCCTGTTTGTGGATCTCCAGTCATGCAGCAGGTACATTCAGCACTGGAAGGGAGCAGTATGGCACAGCTCTGTCGCTACTTGCCACCTGCATGCTCTGAGCAAGTGCTGCTTAAATAGGAGGAGTACATATCTGCTGCTAATGCTTGTATGTATTAATTCCATCAATGTAGCCAACAAACAGGCAGAGTTTCGCTCAGGCAGTCAAAATGGAGACTGAGTTACAATTTTTATTATCTCCATTTTTTATATCTTCCTCAAGCTATGTAGCATTTTCCTGTAATAAAAACTTCAAAATAGTGCTAAATCATAAATTTGTATGAGGCCTGCCCAGCTACAATAACAGTCAATTCAAAATCTTCACTACAGCAGCAAAAGTTTCAAATGTTTATTTTTCAAATTTTTGTTTATGTGTTAGTAGTTTACAGCTACTGTCATACACCACTCTTGACACTTGGTGTCAGAATAGCAGCAGAAATTGAAAACGAGAGAAATGCAAAGATTTCTTTTTGTTTTTGGTGCTTCTGTGAAGAATGAGGGTTAAGAGTTGATCTCTAATGTGTTTGTATATAAGTTGATACTCCTGTTAAGTAAATGTGTATGTTGTGTATTACGTTAAAGAATTGCATATGTAGTCTATCACAACTAGTAATGTAGCAATGCCTTTTTAATATATGGGCCTATAATTTGTGTTCAGTGCTAAAAGTGTTACAGTCTGTTTGTAAAGAGCAGGGTAAGTCAACATTGGATAGATGACTTCAGCCATTATTTAATAGCATTTCCTTTAGTCAGGTGACTAAGATACATTTTAGTCTGCCTGTGATGTAGAGAAGGAAATGCACTAATTTCATGGCAATACCTTTTATCTGACATTGAGTTAAGAGGCAACCAGAGCTTTGTGGACAGATTTTTAGAAGATGCATGTTATTTTTTACCCTACAGAAATTAACTTGCAAGTTGCAGTGCTTAGTAGGTTAGGAGATCCTGCCTCTAGCCTTAGGTACAGTTAAGCTTTAGGCACAAATTTATTCAAGATAGTGCTTAAGCTGCAGCTTAAGCACTAAGAATAGCCCCAGAGGAGATGGCAAACAAGATCCAGATCCTGCTGGACAAGTAGGTGCTGAATTCCTGTTAATTTCAGCGGAATCTGGTGAGGGTATAGAGATAAGAGACAAGCCTCTGTGTGAAATTATTTTTATTTTTCTTCCTCTCAGCAGAATGTAAAATGAGTGTAATGTACTGGTTGGATGTCCTCTAGGCAAGGTTTGCAGTACAGAATTACAGATTTGTACCAGTCACAAGCTGGCCCTCTATAAATTTTGAAAAATTAATAGAAATAAAGGCAGCATAATGCAAACTCTGCATTTTAGTTATAAGAACATGAAAAATAGTTTCTGTAATAGAAGTGTGCTTTGTTCTGAAGTTATGCAAATAAAGGTTATGTCAAATCACAAGTTTTAAGGTGATAATGATGACAGAATTTGAAAAATATAGGTTTTTTTATCAGGAATGACTTTTTGAAACAAGTCTAGCAGAAATGATGACAATCTCAAGAATGTTTTAAACTGTCCTTGAAGCAATAAAAGGATTAAGAAAAAGTGTTGATCCTAAGTATATTTATAAGAGACTGTGACATACCTATTTGTAAAATAAAAGCTAATCAAATTTACTTTTCAAGACCTGTTCAGCATAATAATCCAGACTTGTGGTGCTTATGCAAGAATGATGAATTGAAATTTTTCTGAGCAAAATTAATATGACATGGTAAAGTCTTGCCTTTGAGAAGAGCTTATTAGAAAGGCCTGCTATTAAGAGTTTTCTCTGTTAGAAAAAACAGGACAATTAAAAGCAATTCTGCAAAATTATCTTCTCTCTTCTAGCACTTTCCAGGTTCATTATGTCACTCTCATGTCAGTGAGTATATAAAGCCTTGCCACTCTTGAATGTAAACCTGTGTCCTGGAACATGAAAGCCAAATGTTAAATGATTCCATGCTCCATTTACTAACTGGGATACCCTTACCCAAGATTAAATAAGAAAGGCTGAATTCAGGTAAAAGGAAACTTTGGGTAGACCCAGATACTCTTAGTACAGATTGATCAGCTGTGAAATAATTTTGGTGAAACCAGTGAAAAAACTCCTGCAGATCTGCTTATGGACATTTCACCTCTGTGACTGCTGATAAGCAAATTGTTAGCTCAACTCAATGTGGCTCATCATCACCTGCTTAGTAGGAGTTTTTGCACCTTTGCATCAGTGAAAGATGGAAATGTGGTTATGGTAAACCTGCTATATGTTTTGCCTGTAAAGTCCAGAATAAATCAACAGTTGGCTGGTGGCTTCAGCTGTTATCTAATATTAAGGTATAAATACTTCTACTTCTCTGTAGAGTGGGGAAATAAAATTACACAAGGAATAAATATGAAGTGAATGCTTAGGTGTATTGGTCAATGGAAATCCGAGCCTCAGTGCAGTTGAGCAGATATTAGAATTTGAAGACAAGAAATTGACAGCAAAACTATGCTTAGAATACAGTTAATTTAAATGTTTACATATGTCTAGATCTTGATTAGAATAAAATGTGAAGAGAATGTAATAGCCAAAGCAGATACATCATATTCTGTCATACTATGTACTTAGTTTTGTTTGGTATTTTATTTTTGTTGTTGGTTTGTGTTTTTTTTTTGTTTGTTTTTTTTGTTTTTTTTGTTTTCAGAAAAGCTGGAACCAAGGTCCAAAGGTAGAACTCTGTCAGAGGCTAAAATCTCCAAAGGGAGAGAAACACTTCGCCTGAGAACCAAAGGCCCTGCTACTGTGGAGGAAATGGTATGGTGTGGTATATGCCCTTCAGTAGTTTAATCACCTAGCTTCTGATTTATTCTTCCCCAAGGCTGATAAGTAGGAAGGAAAAATCTGGATTTTACAAAGCTTATGGGACTAAAGAGGACAACTAAAGCTGAAGACAAGCAGGGATGGGATGGGGCTGAGGAACCTGGAAGGAGAGAACCTATACTTAGGTGTCATGGGTTATATGGATGAATTTAAGGTAGAGTAGACCAAGGAGTGCTGAAAAGAGGGAAGGGAGGAAAAAAAAGGTGGGATGGTTGAAAAATTGGTTCAATTTCTGACACTGTGAAGTGTACTGGGTTGGTGTAAGGGTTGTTGTTAGGAGAGGCTAATTAGATACATGGACATGAATATGTGCAAAACCAGCATTAGAGTTTGGTGAATAAATGTTACTTATTTTGTGCTCTTCTAAAGCTGATGAGGATCTCATGAAGATCTGTGTTGTCAGGAGATGTAAGGCCCCTGTTCAATTTGAATGTGCTTGATATTAGGAGGAAAGCTCATGTTTGTGAGAAGAGAGATAGAGAGTGGAATAGTGTGTTTTATTTGTAGATTTTGTATGTCTAGATGGCCAAGATGGGACTGAGGATTAGTGGTACATTGCTGGTTACTTTGAAATCTGCATGGATATAATCATACTTTTGCTCTTTTCTCCCTTTGTTTCAACAAAGCCAACTGAAGTAGAAGAAAAAGCAATTAAAAAAGTGGATGAGCTTCTTGAAACATACATGGGCATAAGAGATATTGAATTAGGTGAGTTTTTAGCAGATACATTATTACAAGATTAAATAATTTCTCATTTTCTGTAGTCTGAAATTTATAGAGTACTTTAGTTTCTGGATGTAAGTGAAGCAAAATTTGGCCATCATGTAGTCTCAAAAACTTGCCTGTGTTTCTATGAATGTGTTTGATAAAAGAATCTCCCTCCCACTTCAATCCTTATGATGTAATTAATTAATCAATCCTCCCTTCTTCCTGCACATTATCTATACACTGTTGCATGAATTTTTTTGTTCTTTACTATTAACTGTCACCACTGTATTCTTTCTGGCATATATTTTCTAGCGGATCTTGTGTGTGCCAAGGCTAAGAATTTTAAGGATAAGTAAGTTTATTTGCTTTTTTGCCCTTTGGCACAGGCAAATCAAAGTTGATGGCTAAGGTTTGAATCATAGATCTTCATCTGTGAAAAGGGAAGTATTTAGCAAGGGAACTGACAGAAAAACTGCAAAAATTTATAAAATTTTCTGTGTTCTGACAAACATGAGAAATCTTATAGAATATTTACGAGTTATCAGAATCGTCAGTTTATAGTGAAAGAAACTACTTAACCCCAGTATCATAAGTTCCTTAAAGATGCACCAAACTTGTCCTTGCAGCTGTTGCTTTTCTTCCTAATTCTGACAGCTAAATCGGAATTTCTGTTTGTGTGGGAAGAAGCTGCAGCCTAGCTGTTGTAGCCGACTGTGACTGGTGTAGTCATCCTAGGATCTTGTGGAACTGTTGGGACTGAGACAAGGAGGAAGGTATTTATTGTTATGGTAATGTGTTTAAAAAATCAGCCAAGAATAAGAAAAGGATAAGCTAAATGGAAAGTGATCTTGAAAAGAAAGCTTTCATGAGAGAGAAGTGGAGAAGGCAAAGCAGAGGAGAAAATAGGTCTGGCATGAAGCTCCAGAGAGCAAAACATCAGGGCTGGAGGGGCAGCAGTTAGCGCAGAGAAATGAAAACAAAAGGGGGTTATCTGAATAGCCAAAAGGCCCTTGTTGGCTGCTCCTACCAGGAAGCATCTGATTGGCAGATTCTACTGGTTCTCTCACAGGAAAAATGGTAGGTAAAACAGTATTTGTCCCTCAGTCCAAGGTAGAAGTGGGCTTCCTCGCATAGAAGAGAGGGCACAGCTGCCCAAAACTTGAGTTCTATTTTGTAGGTTATGTCTAAACTTTCCTATTCCCAGAAAACTAGAAGTACTCCAAAATTCTGTTCCCAGCAGCTCTAATCTGTGATGCTGCTGCCATGTGATATGCTCCTGGAAGCCCTGTGAGGATTCCGTGTCCTGTGTCACTCCTGCAACCTCTGTGTCTCGGTCCATCTCTGGCTCAGGCTTCAAAGCTCTGAGTCTCGTGCCAGCTGTCCCTCTGGGAGCTGTTTTTGTCCTGCAGCTGTTGCAGTCCCAGCTCAGGCTGGGCTTCCGGAAGCTCCTGTCCTTGCAGGTTACTTCCAAGGTCCCCAGGCTCCTTGCCCCACAGGAATAAACAGCTATAGGTGGTCTGCTTTTGGTGTCCATGGGAACAGTCCTGTGGGAGCTGCTGTTCCCTGTGTTTTTGGCTTTCAGTAGTGTAAACAGGATCGCCCTTGCACAGTACACTGAGAAGTTCAGCCTTCAACATGGCTGACTTAAAAGCCAAGCACCTGGTAGTTTTCCCATGAATCCCTTAAATTTTGTTTTCCCCCAAAAAAAGATCTAATACCCTTCATCTTTCAGTATGTAGTTTGGAAAACTTTTAAAAAATGCCTTAGAAGAATACTCAAAGAAGGAAGAGGTCTTTGTTCATAGAGGGGCTCTTTTCTTCCCAGCTGGGTGGTTGTTTTGTCCTTCACCTCTTCTTTTCCTCCCCAAAAAGTAGTGAAACCAAGATAAGCTGTCAGAAATCAAAGACTGCAGGGTTCATGTGGCTTTAGTCTGCACCTTTGAAGCTGTATCCTGGAGTTCAAATCTGAGAGTCAACAGCCAACAGTGATGACAAAACCCCCCCAACTTTATCATTTTAAAACAATTAAACAGCTCGAGGACTCTTTAGGAAAGGAGAGCTAATCACCTGTCACAAATCTGTTCAATTAACACATGTCAGTTTTTCACATGCTGGATGTGATCAGTCACCCATGAAAAAGATTCATTCAGAGAATGCCAATCACCACTTAGCTCGAAATTTCACTCATTACTCAAGCCAGATTAGTTGAAAATGCAAGTCATCACAATGCACGGCTGACAAGTGATTAAGATCTCAATCATTGCTCACTTCCATGCAGTTCTGTTTGTCAGAATCTTTGGATGTCAGTTAATGTTGCTCTTTCATCTCCATTAAAATGACACTTCCATGGTGTGATTGAATTCTAAAGCAGTGCCCCAGTTTTAAGCCACAAGTTAGAAAGAAAGAAAGAAAAACTAATGTAAAATTACAGACAGAATTAAAGGTGAGATAAAGCCCTTAATTTTTGCATAGTTAAGTATCTTGAGAGTTTCAAGAATGGCTGACTAAATCTACACACAAATCCCTAAACTAGAGCAAAATGCTTGGAAATTGTTAAAGGAAACACATGCGCTTTTTCTTTTCTGGCACCATTTTTTAATTTTTATTTTCAGAGATCTAAATGCTGTTGAGATTTACATACCTGCTTTTGGATGCACTTTTACCTTTTTATTTCCTTACTCCTTTTTGCTGAAAAAATCCACAGAAGGGGTAGTTGGCTCTGGAAATGTATTGCTCAGCCATTTTATGGGCACATTAGAAATTGGGACAAGGCTTGACTTCAGCATTCTTTAAAACATAAATACACAGCTGAGAGATAATTCAGGTTATTTTAAATTCTATGGGTGCTTTCTGGTAAAGGAATTTAAGCAGTTGATTAATAGGAGTGTCTCAGGAAATGGTGTTATTGAAAAATACTGGCTTTTATTTTTTAGATCAGTAAGACTGGAATTGTTGTAGACTGTATTTAAACCCAAAAACTCGCGATGGGAGGAAGACTGGATCTAGCTCCAGAATGCTACTGATTGTTAAATGAAGGCAAAAAGGGCTTCCTGTCCAAATTTTTTTTTTCAGCATCTTTTGGCTTCATAAACATATATTTTATTCCCCTTTGTTCTATTTTTCTACTTTTGGATGATTATTTCCTTTCTGTCGCTCCCTGTAATATTATCAGACAGGATGTACCATAGAATCATTGGGGTTGGAAAAGACCTCCAAGATGCCATTGAGTCTCAGCTTTGACCAGACACCACCATGCCAACTAAACGTAGACTAAGTGCCACACCCAGTCATTTCTTGGATACTTCCAGTGATGGTCACTCCACCACTTCCCTGTGCAGCCCATTCCATGCTTAACCACTCTTTCAGTGGAGACATTTTGCCTGGTGTCCAGCCTGAGCAGTCTGGTGCAGTCATGGGCTGCCAGCATCTCCAGGAGAAAGCTGTGTGGGGGCAGTGTCAAAAGCTTTAAAAAGTCCAGGTAGACACACCCACAGCCTTTCCCTCATCCTGTGGGTGGGTCACCTGGGCACAGAAGGAGATCAGGTTGGTAAGGCAGGATCTGCCTGTCCTAAACACATGCTGGCTGGGCCTGATCCCCTGTTTGTCCTGTACTTGCTGTGTGATCACCCTCAGGATGGTCTGTTTTATAACCTTCCATCACTGAGATCAGGCTGAAATATCCTTGCATACTCTGTCTTTGTTTAAAACATTTAAAGTCTGCTTCTCCACTCCTGACTTCATTTTTCAAACTTACCATCTAGTCAAAATATCTTAACAGGTTGAAACCTTTTTTGTCACCCAAGCTTCTTCTCTTGGCTCACAAATCTAACCCATCAATATTCAATAGCTGTTTTTGTCTCCAAATGCTTTAACTGAAGTGATATTCTCCCTGAATCTGTTATTTTCTTCTCCTTCTGCTGCCAGACTTCCTTTCCCAAAGGATTTTATTGTATACATTCTGGGGTATATTGTTTATGGTTGTTCATTTACTCTGAAAGAATAATGGGAGTTTTTTGAAAAAAGGAAGGGCAGGAAGTCCAGTTAAACAAAAAAAAATAATTCTCCACTTCAAGGAGAATTAGTACTTAAGAAAAAGGAGCAAGAAGAAATATTTCTAATAGTTCTTGAGTACCAGATCTGACAATGTTCAACATGAAACTTTAAACAAGTAATGTTAAACACTGGAAACTGCAATAACATGCTTCATTTTCTGCTTTAGAGTGACAGGACAGAATATTTGTTACCTTTTGATGAAGGCAAAACTTTTAGTAGCATTACAGCTAAATAAATATTGAGGCTTCTGTCAAGACTTCTGATAAAAGCTTTTTCAGAAGTTACAGTATAGGATATAGGTAGCAAAACCACTGTGTAAGGTAGATAATAAGAATGGGGCAGGTGGAAGGAAGCTTTCATGGCTTGTGCTCCATATGTCTATTAAAAGTGAAAATAAGGATTTTGTGAAAGATCTTTGAAGTTCTTTTAAAGGAACTATGTTTAAAAAGCCAACATATTACTTTGTTCTTGTTCTGGGAAGCCTGATGTTGAGCTTCTTGGTTAAAGTTGACAAGACTTCTAATTCTTTTCATCCCTTTTAAGATCGCTGAATTTTTCACATTTTATGAAAAAATTTATCAGGTATTAACATTGCCTGAAGTGAAATGAAGAGAAGGAAAATCTGAAAACAATTGAGGCTCTTTTGACTGTGGAAAAATATTCTATTGGAATAAAATTCCTGTAATCACTTATTGTGCAGCTCTTACAAGAAGCAGTGGGGCAGAGGGAAGGGAGTGGAGATAGTTTGGCACGAAGCGGCCACCCTCTGAGAACCAGCAAAGTTTTCTCCAAGCTGGCAAGTGTCTGCCAAATGCCATGGCCATCGGCAGGCTTCGATTTGCCGTGGGAATCCCGCACGGCGAATGTCGCTGTGTGAACAGGCGTGTTCCGCACAGCTGTGCCGCCCTGCGAGCGCCGTCCCGCGGCTGCCGCAGCTGCCTGGGGAAACGGGGAAGAGTTCGAGGGGTGCCAGAGAAAACCGGCCGGCTTTAGCATTTCTGCATGCGCGAAAGTAGTGCGGCAGGGCTGTGCTGGGCGCATTGGTGCGGCCCGGTGGTGTGAGCGGTGCGGGAATGGGCGGTGCTGGCGGGGGATGGATGCGCGGCAGTACAGCCGGGCTGGCGCTGGAGGTCAGCACCACGCTGCCGAAAGCGCCGGTCCCGCAGGCTTTCCAAGAAGCTATTTTGTTATGTCAGGTGGGTCTGGAAATGCGAATGTGCTTTAATAAATATAGTACATTAAATGTGCCCTGGCAGTGCTGATTAGAGTTACTTAATACAGATAAAGACGGTTTTACATGAGGTTGCTTTAGCACGGCAGTGATGTTCTGATTCCTGCTTGACTGGGATGAAAGTTGGTTAGCTAAGTTTAGTGGATTTTGTCTTCAAGTTACATAAATCTATAATAAACCAGTTTTTAGATTCTATTTCATTATTTGGGATGCTTAATCTTTAAAGAAAGTTGTGTTTGGAGTTACACTTTCCGTTAATGACGGTTATTATGTGCAGTTCTGAAGCTTCACCTGGGGCAGCTGAGTTGTGATATAATACCATGTTGTCTTATTTTATTGCTGCTCTCTGTGTCATATGGTTCTTCTGCATCTCTTGGCCAATTTATCTTAAAAAAGGCTAAATTCCTTGCTCCCACTCTGCTTGAACACCTGTCTAGATCCTTACTCTTTTAATGGCAGCTTTTTCTAAATATCTGGTGTAATAATATCTTCTCATGTTTGCTCTTATATCACCTTGCACAGCTCTTTTCTCTCCAACCTTTTCCCTGTGTCTGTAAAAGTGAGCTCATATCCAGCTCATATCCAGAAATCTGTGGAGTTTCAATTATACCCTTCACCTCATTACCTCCAGGGCTGCTTCTCAGTAAGTACCTTCTTATGCCAAGTTGTTAGGGAATATAGAGTGGCATTGATAGGACAAATCCTTTTGTTCCACTTGTCAGGAGCAAGAGTCCTCTCTTTAATGCCCATTTCCCATCCGGACTTGTCTGAATCAGAGTCTCAGAAACTTCACGGTGCAACAGGGATAGGGTTTCTTCTGACAGAGAAACTGATCTTGAGGGTCCTTGAGAACCACCAGTGGTGCTTGAGAAGCTGAGTTACACTTGAATTGTCTCCATCACAGCTGTTTATTTGTCAAGATTTACATAAATTTTCCTTGGACAGCTTTGTGTAGTTTGACACACTGTTATTGTGTTTGGAGGCTCACATCTGAACACAGTTAAAATCAAAACGTCAAGTTTCCTCAGAATTACTGTTGTTGACGTTTACAATGTGGAATATGGCTCGAGCTTGCTTACAGCTTGTTACGTGTTTGCACAACAGCAAGTACTGTTTGCCAGAAGTTCATAATGGTCAATATTTGAGCTGACTTTTAGGTCAACAAAATAAAATTAAATAAATTTAGTAAGACTTCAGAGCAGGAAAGTTTATTTTTGTTTTTATAAGAGAGATTTTGCTATGTTGATTCAATACAGTGCAATGTGGTAGGTGGCAGACTGTGCTAGTGAAGATATTTTGCTGTGGCTTCAAAACTTATTTCTGTTTCTCAGGCACTGTATTATGTGCTTTCCATTTGGATATTCCTCTGAGAAAAGGTTAGAAGCTATCAAATCTTTCACTATGATACTTGAATTTGATATGCTCATGAAGAAGGTGGTGTTGTTTGATGTATAACAAAAGGTGGAGGACATCTTGCAAAAGCAGGGGTGTAAAGTAATCACAAAATGAAGCAGACTTGGTGGTTTCGTCTCTTGTACAATACCGTCATTTTCTTGTGACTTTGAACAGAGGCTATGGAGCAGAGCTATGTGTCAGAAAATAAACTGTATTCAGCAGTGCTGTTTGTGCTGAATGTGTCTTACAGAGCATTCTGCATCCCTGAAACCATGGTAGCTTGCTGCCAGTGGTTCTCTGGGCCCAGCTAAACCAGGAGAAACCTCTGTGCTGACTCTTTTCACCCTTTATGGAGGTGCAGGTGCCTTGATCAAGAGAGGTTTGAGACCTCACAGTTTTCATTTGCTCTAATATCCATGGATTGCCAGCATCCATTGTTGTTTGGGATAGACTTCTAAGTTTTCCTAGAGTGTGAGAAACTGCAGTGGCAAAAGGTGAGGGATGAGCACAGCGGCTGAGGAGTGAAGCCTCAGCAGCAGCCCCAGTGGAACCATTTCAAAACTGAGGTCTGACGCTTGATAAATTCTGGTACTTGTGTGTTAAATAAGGTATCTTGTATGCAAGATATCACAGTTTACCTCTGTTATATCACAGCTCTACTTTCATTTTCCTGGATACCAAGATGTTCCTTGTGTTTGGTGGCTCCAGCTTATTGCGCACAGCAGCAAGGCCTTTCTCTTGCTTCTGCACAATTTGAACCCACCTGGCTTAGATTTTCAGCTAGGTGGGTTCAAATTTTTTCACTTTCTAGAGGCATAAGCACAACCTTTAAGTACATAATTCCTGTTAAATCCTAAATTCAGCTGGTAGGCTTTGCATCTCCCTAAGATGACCCTACCAGGTTTTGAAAGTAGACATCCCAAAGGTATCTTGGCCCTGTGTGTTAGCTGTCACTTTCATGATAATTACATTATTTTGTTTTGTTGCTCTTCAGCTGCAACAATGGTGGAAGCTGGAAGAGACAAGAAAAACCCAGATGAATTCGCAGTGGCATTGGATGAAACTCTTGGAGACTTTGCATTTCCAGATGAGTTTGTATTTGATGTGTGGGGTGCAATAGGTGATGCTAAGCAAGGACGACTGGAATGACAACTGCACAGTTTATCAATTCCTGTTTGAAAATACAAAGTGATTTGCAAACACATAAATCAGAATTTTAATAATTTTATTCATGTGAATTCAGGGTGCTCTGCACAAGTACTCTGACCTGAGACTTTCCTTTGCAAAGGAAGGTTTCTAATAGAAATGAAAGTAAACCCGAAGTTCTGACAACTGCAATTTAAAACATTTAATTTACATATAGAAATCACTGTGAGGAGTGTGTCAAGGTGATATATTTATACAGAAATTTTATGGAAATGAGGTATTTTTTATTGTACATACACTTTGATACCAATATTCTGAAAGGTGTTAGACATATGCAACAAGGAGTTTGGATTATTTTATCTCTTTATGGAGGTTTATGAAGGTGTTGAGAAGCTACCTAGCTTCATGCTGCAGTTCCCTGGTTTTCTGTTGTCCCTATAAATTCACATACACAAAGAGCTGGGAAAAGCCTAAAGCCTTAGGTTTTCTTACAGTTTGGCCTGGACATGGACTGTAGGCAAAGCTGGGAGGAAGCTACCATAGAAACCAAATTCGGGGAAAAAAAAAAGATTCCTCTGAAACAAGAACTAAGATCCTTGAATGAGAAAGACTTGCTTGCATTTGAGTCATAATATGCTCTGTCTGGGTATTATGGAGGTAAGCAGAGTAGAAATGCTTAAACCAGGAAGCTGCATCTTTATTCAGATGCCATATTATTGCAATAGGAACTGCATAGGAAGAAGTAAATGTTAATTTTGATTAAATGCATTTGAATAATATCTGTGATTCGGCACTGAAGACTACAGTTTATGACTAAGTGCTTAATTGGTCTTTGCATATGCTAAATGATTTCTTGAGATCCCATGGAATTCACCTCTTGTCTGTGTTTTTTTTCAACATGGCAACATGAAAGAGATACTGAAGGTGTTCAAACCCAAAAGATATTATTGTAAAGTCACACAGAATTGCAGTTTAGATGACAATGCATGCCTAGACTCTGAAAAATATGTTAAACTAATCTTAGATGTTAGGATTTCCAATTATATTGTACATAAATGTTTATTTTAACTGCTAATTTTTACTAATAAATTTGAGATTATTGAAATTGAACAAGAATATGGGAGGGTGTTATAACTTTTAGTATTTTTATATTTGCGTAAGCATATAAAATAATAGTTACTGCAAAAGTTTTTTTCTAAATCACTACCTGAAGAAAATGTCTTTCACTGTCTTGCAGAGATCTCTTCAAAATAAAGACTATGCCAATAATTTTACATGTTCTAAGTCAGTGATTTCTTTTTGGTCTAAAACCATGAGAACAGGTTCTTGTTCTCTTGACTAGGTTATTGAGGAAGGCTTCTAAACTCCGGCAAATTTCTGTGAAACCTGAAAATGAAATTAAAGGAGGTGGTAAAATTTTGTAGATCCCATTGCTCGTTTGGCCCCTTGAAGATATATTACTTTGCAAAAAGAGTTTGACAGCGTTTCTTCTTTTTTAATAATTGCAAGTCTGAGCCCAACAATCTTCTGTTGCAGTTGAGAACACTCTGTGTCTAGTACAGGTATACTCATGGTAATGAAGGGTTAAAATGTTGTGAGCCGCATAATTTGTTCTTTAAACTTCTAGGTGAAAAGCAAGAAGGAAATGCCAAGAATTCTTTGTTGGTTTCAAATCTTAAAACTCAAATGCCAAATTTTGTGGAAGTGTTTATGTATACTAGGGTTAGTAACCAACATGCCACTGATTATAAAATATATTAAAATTAAGAATTCCTTCTTTAAAAAAAAAAAAAAAAAGAAAAATAAGTACTATGGATAATGCATGAAATCTTGCCTGTAGCAGATAACCCCTTGTGTTTTGACCATTCATTTTATTTTGAGAAATAAATGTTATTCAATCAATATATAGCCAAGGGATAATCTGTCTCATTATACTGATAAAATAGTAATATAAAAATAATCTCTGAAGCTCTAATTCTGCACAGAGCTGCCTCTTGTCACAGTGGCCTTTCTTTGTGGAGTTCATTTTGGGCCTAAGGTTTAAATAGTGATTGCAATTTTACTAGCGTTGACTGAAATAAAGCATGTCAGTATATCTTACTTTTTCTGTGTTCTCGAAGCATACACTATTTCCAGCACATAAAACATAATGGTACCACTACCCAATTTAGTAGATTATTTGCATTTTCCAGCCATGCATGAATAAGTTGTCACGTGAAAATCACACTGCCTTATAAAGTGTGATAAATACTTCTCTCTCTTTGTAATGATATGTGTAGTAAATTAATGTTGTTTTACTAATGAAATTCTGCCTTTAAAACCTAGTCAGTAAAAACACTAGTGCCTTTAGATGCTTTATACAGTGAAAATGTCATTAAATGTCACTACAAAAATCTCCCAAATTAGTTAGAAATACTAGTTCCATTTAAGTGCTGATGGGAGTAGGACTATGAACACCTTGTTAGTTTGTGTTGCCCGTGGAGGTGAATGTTGCTGAATAGTCTGCTCAAAATCTGAGGTGGAATGACACAAAGTAGTAACTCAGCCCAAATGCTGTTCTAAAAGTGACTGGTTCCTTACTTTTATAATTTGGTGCGGAGCCAGCAGAGAGCTGACAGACAGATGCAGTTTGTGCCTTTGCTTCCAGACTTACTGCTCTGTTCAAGACTATGGAAAACACACCACTGTTTTTTTCTGGTTTTTGCAGAGTCTTTAGGTAGTTTTTAGAGGCAACAAGGGGATTTAATGAAATCTGGTGTTCATAAAGTTCTGAGCTCATAATCTTAAAAATATGATGAGCGATGAATATTTTACACTTTTAAAGCAACTAATTTTGCAAATTACAGATATATCTTTTCTGCCACCTTTAATATGCCAAATTATGCTTCAGTTAAATCTGATTTTATGCAACCCTATTCATACAGCTGTTATTCAAAGAGCTATTAATATAATCAGTCTATTTAGGAAAAATCTTGTCTGCTATTCAGATTTGAATAATACATATATTCTTACTTCTGTATATTATTTTCTTCACAATTTATCTATTTTCTCTTTTTTTGAGATAAATGTAATATAAAGCTTTGAAAACCTTGGGTTTTGTGAATTTGAGAGTGCAATATTAATGTTAAAATTAAGCTAATTTATAATATTTTGTTAGTTTTTTTCTTCCTTCTTCTTAATGAGAACTTTTGCTACTCTTCAAATTAAATGCTGTTTTTGATGAAAACAGCTCTGAGAACGTCTCTTCCAAAGTCTGAGTTATTGTAGTGAGATGACATATTACTCTTCTTAGTTTTCCTTTTTTTTTTTTTGCCTGGAGATATTTCAGAACAATTAGAAATCAGGGTGTTGACTCCCTCTGCTTTTGAAATCAAAGGCATCTTTGCCATGAATTTCACAACTCAACTCTATAGGAGCTTCATCTGAAATTTATATTCAGTATTGTTTTCTCTTCCAGTTCTCTGACCCAATATGTTCATAAGGCATTTTGCATTTAGATGTTGTTATGACTGAAAGATCTCTGATTCAGTTTATGAAAATATGAACAAACTCACAGACTTGGAAGTCAAAGAGAGGAAAAATCCTCAACATTTCATGAGGATACTTGTAAATAGTAACAACTTTGAGTAAAAAGTATGCAGCCTGTAGTAGAGAAATTGTCCTCAGAAAAGATATGTTTAATGTGTGAGAATCAGGCATTGACAACTAAAATAGATTGAGACTACATAAATGTTCAGAAAATATATCTCTTTTTTTTCCTATTGGAACATGCACTGTCATTATGTAGAACAACACAGAGTCTAAATAGAACAATGAAGAGTCTGTAGATTGAACAGAAGCAATCTCTTGATGTGTTGATATTGTCCTCTCTCTGCTTTTGTTGTTTGTAAACAGAGAAGTTGTGAACAGCTTTTTCAGTTTTCTTTAATGGCACTCCTTACCTAAATCTCTATTGTGATGTCTGAGCTCTGTCAGGGAAATGTTGCTGTTGGTTTTGTACCTGAATCATTATTGTATATATGTGTATATGTATATTTGTATCTATGTGTATATATGTATGTATATATATACACACACACACATATATATATAGTATATATATATATATATATGTATATATGTGGGGTTCTCCCAGTCCCCTGAGAACTAATGCAGATTTTCAAGTTGTCAACATTACATTGGTGTAATTACTACAATTGCAAATTGTAGTAATTTGTACTACAATTACTACAGTATTTGAAATAGGGAAAAATAAGGGAGAAAGAAACATCTGCTTTTCTTTGAAATGAAGAGGTATCTGGCAGGTCAGACTAGAGGTAGCTCAATGTACATCCCTGGCAGAGGATTGGTGTGAATGTTGGGTACTTGGCCCCAATGGCTTTGGACAGCAGAACTCCTGCTATGGTTCTTTGGATGTTTTCTAAGGAACTAGCTTGCCCTGCTAATGTTTAATGGGCATGTGGGCTCATGAATGTAGTATAAAAATTATTGCCTAATGAGTTTTGTAAGCTTGCATGTTTTATCTTGGAAATTAAGTGTAATTTTGTTCTCCTTGGAGTGAGAAAGGTTTGTCCAAACCTAAAGGTTATGAACAATGGTCCCCAAAGTTTTTCTGTTGTGTTTCTCCATTCTGTTTTCTAACCATTGCATGTCCAAACTTTTCACGTTGGCAGGAAGAATGAAAATAAGATTCACTCTAATAATTTGATTACTAGATATGCTTTCTGTTGACTTGTTTTTTTCCTGCTTTCTTTTGGGATGAATAACAAATTTTTTTTTTTTGAGCGTGAACTGCATTAATTAACTACATGAAAGAAATAAGGTATTTGAATTTCGGATGAGATCTAATTAGAGAAACATATTGCACCACAATGTCTAATAATGTACATTTCTGCTTACTAAAAAGATTGTTTTATTAAGTTTTCCCAAATCTTTTCTTTGTGCTTTTATCAGGGAAATGATGGTGAACAGCCAGGGAGGAGAACTCTTAGTTTAGTTGGAAAAAGTTTTTAATGACAGACTTAGAGTTACAAGTTGTGCTTGTAACACAGATGACCTGACAACGATTTGTGTAATCCTTTCACTTGACAGCTCTTCCAGTAAAGGCACAAATTTGTACTTTATATATATAAACCCTCTCTGGCTTGAAATGGGAAAGGAAGCATGGTAAATCCATTGCAAGTCACAGTCTCCAGGCATTCATATCATAATAGTGAAATCTCTTAAAACCCTTCACATACTTTCCAAACATTCTTATTTTTACAATGTGGATTTTGTTTCCAATGAATGTTTTAACAGATAATTTTATTTGCTGAGCTTAAGTTTTGAAACCAGTAAGCCTTTTTTGAACTATCTCTAGGTAAACTAAATTTTTAATTATCAGATACAGAAACTGATCAACAGAATGACATAAAGCATACCTGAAATGCCCAATGGATGTTTGCCATTAGCGTGTACAACTTTGGTAGGGAAAAAATCCTAATTGCAGAATTACAAACCTTGTCCTTTCTATGTTAACAGACTAAAATTGCATGTTGTTTCGCGGTTGATATGTTTTCATTATCTTTAAAGCAAACCAGAAAAGAAAAGGGAGCAACGATGATCAGAATAAATGTTACCGAGTCACAAGTATGACCTCTTTCCAGGAATGGGAGCATTGTGAATTGAGGTGAAGCTCTAGATAAATATGCCTTCACTACTTTCTATTTTGGTAAAGAATAAGGTAATACTTTTCAATATCAAGGATAAGTGAATATAGCTTTAAAGTTACTTGTCTGTTCAAATATAGAGAACTGTGTGGTACTAACTGAATGTGCAATTTTCTTGGCAAGGTTCTTCGTTAGAGAGAATTGCTGCAAGGGGAAGATTCATGAAACTCAGCTCAGATTGGTGGTTTGGCTCATAAAGTCCAAGGCAGATAATACATTGCCTGTGAGGGAACCAGCTCTTTTCTTGAGCTGTGCTAATTGTCAAACTATTGAGCTAGTGAGTTTACCAGAAGACTTTCTCAAGTATTGGCCTGGGGGGTGATTTCTTTTTTAAAGAGGAAAAATAAAGACCATGGCGCAAAAAAATAGGCTTATGTTAATGAGAATGCTGAGGACACAAGCTGGGAAAGGTGACATGACTAAGAAGAATAGTAGATTGTTGTCCAACAAGACAGCCTTTAAAACTTGACTAATAGAATTTTAATAGTTTAAATTGAAAGGTCATAACTTCAAACTTCAGGGACTAATAACTGAGGGAAGTTCTTAATTTGAGATGCTAGATGAAAAGTGCCTTGATGCACTAGTTATTCACTGAATGACTGTAACCCACTAGAGGGTTGTATTTGGGGGAAAAATGACTGGTGTGCATCACAGGGTGGAAGACCAGGAGAAATGGAGGCAATGTTGCAACCCAGAGCAATGGTGAGACTTTTATTTTCAACCCTGTGCTCAGTGCAGGCTTCCCTTGTTGTTTAAACATTGGACAGATTTGGGAAAAAGGCCTAATAAAGTGATCATGCGAATCTTTAAACATCAAACTGAAGATCCTGAATTCTTTTGTACAGTAAGCACATCTAAAAAAAAGTTGGTTAGGATGGCAAAAATCTTGGCGAGAGGAGTTCTTCAAGCTAACTAACTGCTGTGCCAAGAGTTCAGGTGTGTATTATGTGGCCACAAGCTGCCTGCAGTCTGGAAACACTGAAGAGATTTTCTAACAGAAATAGAACAGTACAAGGGAAGAGTATGGGGAAGAAAATCAGGCTGATTTTAGGGCAGAACTTTAACCTTTATGAGGAGAGGTATGATATATTTGCTAGAGTGCCAGCAAACAAGATGTGGTCCCCCACCAGGTTCTGTCTGGTCCCAAAAATTGCTTTGTCTGTGTTTAATTGCCAGGTGTTTTGAACTCTCACAGTCTGAATTTAAATATGGACAGATTTGGAAAAGGTAGGTAGGATTATAGAGCAGTTTTAAAACTGGAATGGAGGAGCTTGCCTTTTTGACTGAAATGCAATGCCAAAGCCTGCCTGAGGTCTCTCAGCAGGGTAGGTGGTTTTGGATGTTGCTGCTCCAAAGGTGCAGAGGGACATGGCTTTCCTTTTGTGTGCCGAAAGTGGGGAAGTTGTGTCAGGGGAGGAGATGTCTTTGGAATGCTGACCTTGCTACTGCTGCTGGAAGTCAAGAAGAATCATTTCCTTCCACAGCTACTGGACTTCTGTTTTGGTGTTAGAATACAGATCCTGGTTTTTGTGTAGATTTGGTACACTACACTAATTTTTCTATCCTTGAGCTGTGTTTAAAGCCATCACTACAACTTCTGAGTGCAGGAAAGGAGGCTGCTGAGGTTTCATCCTATCTGCAGGAACAGGTGAGAGAAGTTCTGATCTTCAGCTAGAATTAGGTGTAGGCACTGAATTGCCCAGGACATAGGAGGGGGCAGAGCTAAGTTCTGTTTATCTTCTAGCTATGCTTGAATGAACAAAGTGTGCAGACAAAATGGTGTCTGTGGGTTATGCTGCAGACTGTTGCTTGGGACCCTATTTTCTCCATTGTCTAGATTTCTAGTCCCTAGTAAATACAAAAATGCCTGCAATTTGTACCCTGCTAAACTCACTACAATATGCTCTCCCCCTGTATTTCTGGCCTTTCAAATTTGTGGTTAGTCTCTTGAATGATCAGGGGAAAAGGGATTAGTAAATAGCTTTGGCATTAATCTGTATTCAGCTCTGTGTTGAACATCCATTATTTTTATGGTTATAATAAAATGAATAGCAGTGTAACAGCTGCCTTGGGTTTTCAATTAAATGCATTAATACATATGCAAGAAAATAGCCTGTCTCAATAGTATTTATAGGGAAGAGAATATTTTTCAAGATTTGTTGCAAGTCATTATGCCTTTTTTTTCTATATGGCATTTGGAAATATGAGAGTGGAATTGCAGGCATGCTGCTTCATCACTTGCAAGTGGAATGTGTGATAATCAGCCCTTTACAACACTTCTTAATGATGACAATTTTCTTTGCATGAAAATCAGGCTTTATAACTTGATGAACAAGCCTATAGTCAGTGCCTGGTTTAATGAGAAGATGGTTAATGCTTGCAAAAGGTCCTAAATGCATATTTACAGCTTTGCTGAATTATGCGTAAAAGAATTTTGATAGCGTGAGTAGAGTGTGTAAAATCTGATGGTTTGAGAGCTGGGCACAGTTGCTTCGCTCATGGTTTCCAAACTGCTTTCTCCAACATGCTTTATTTTCTTCATCTTTGCTCCATGTCAGAATGATGCCTTTGACAGTTTCATTTGCTTACAGCTTTCATTCTTCTCCTTTGTGCCTGTAAGCTTTGCCAAACAACACTGAACAATAGGGCAGTCACTTTTCCACCCAGCTCAGCTTTTGTCAGACTTTGCACTAGCTCATTCTTCTATTCTTTCCAGCTGTATCTTGTATTTGGGGCCTCATGTTCTTGCCAATGAGCCTAAAAGAATGGTCTCATCACACTCTTTTTACAGATGTTATTCCTTCTGTATGAGTACTAGACTACCTGGTATCTATTAATATTTCCACCCTAACAAATGCAGTGGCAAAAATCACCTCAATATTGGAGCGTAGAAGTTGACTGATTTAAAAAAAAAAAAAAAAAATTGCCATCCTGCTATATTATTTGCTTCAGCTCTAAGGCAAGTAGGAATTTAAGACGTTTCCTAAATCTTCATTCCCTTATCCAGAGACAGTAATAAAGCCTAACAGTCAGCTAAGAAGCTCACTAGGATTAGTATGAGACAAGAAGTGTTACGTGCTTAATTCAGTCATTTTATTCATAGCACTAAACTCCTTTTTTTGAATTGTTTCACTGCAGAAGGATTTTGATCTTCTATTACTAAGAACACCTGAATAAAATAATGAATAAGCTTGAATCAGTTGGACTGTGCACTTGCAGGATTGCAGTCTTCTTTCTTCACAATGCCACTGTGTCTCCCATGATCTCATATCAAAGATTCCTTGGATTTCCCATTTACCAAACTGGTATTTGCTAATTTACACAGAAACAGAGGAGAGTAGCAGAAATTTTTGACTGTTGAATTGTTGCAAGGGACCCTCATTTATCATAAACAGTTCTCAAAACTTTACCTTCAAAATAATCACAGAAAGTTCTTTTGAATCCCTGGCAACTGGCTCCAAAGCCTTAAAAAACAAACTGAAATTATTTATACCTGATACTGTCACTGTGTAGATAGAAAACAGGTCCTGTGATACATTTAAGTGGACAGACAGTGCAGATTTCCTGAATTTAAGAAGTTTATTTTCTACAGCCCATCACCGTGAATGATTTATAAGGGGGTCATGATTGATGAAAGCGTTAAATAAGGAGAAAAAAAAATTTTCTATTTACACACTTGAATTTATGAACAGGAATGTATTTTCTTTGTCTGGCAAAAGGATTCTTTATTGACTGCAGTATAATAAACCTGGATTTTCATATCAGGTTTTCACTGTCTGAGGAAGTACATAAATCTACTCTCAAGCATTTGTCCTGAAAAGCAGCTAATCTAGGCAAGGACTAGCTAAGTACAGACAAAGTCATGTGTATGATCAACTCTCGGTGTGATTTACAAGAAAAAAAGTTTTATATTTACAAGCATGTGGGAACAAAGACATGAACTCTGCTTTGTCAGAGTTCATGGAGAAGCAGGTAAGGATTTCTCCTGGAGAATGTGGAATGACACTTCCCTGTCAAGATTAAAACAAGCTTTTCAGCAGTTTCAGCTTCCTGCTCCTTTCCTTAGATTAACTCCAACCAGCATCTTGCAATTACCTCCCCATTATGTTCATGTGGGATGGAAGTTTAAAAGATTACATCACTCAGACACATATTGTGATACGTATGACTAATCAGTAGTTAACAATGCAACAATTAATTCCTCATTGGCATTTTATTTGTCACTTAAAAATATTCCTTTGACTCACAGAGTAACTTGTACCCTGCAGGAAAAGATCTCAGCTCATTAGAGCTGATCTGCAGTTATCACTTGGCTGGTCTCTCCTCTGACGTCCTGGGCCTCATTTATTTTAACCTTGATCTGAGATCTCACCTCTCTTTATTATTTTTTATGTCCTTTTATATGCAGTGGAATGTCTGTCTTGCTTCCAGGCAGAGCAAAGGAATAAAACAGCATGATTAAAGGGAAATAAAAAAGTTGGAAAAAAAATTTTTAAATTAGGCCTTTCTTTTTTCTTCAACAAGCCTGTGTGCAAAGTACAAAAATGGCTAAAATAAGATATGTCCCTGTGTGAATGTCTCCCCTGAGCTCTAGGCTCAGTGCAAGAAGCATCAGTGTTTTCCATGACGTCCTCATTTGCACTTTCTTGCCTTTCCTTGAGATCAGTCTTGCTTGTAGTTTCTCTGTGGATTTACTTATTTCTTTGGGAGTTCATCCTCACAAGAACAAAACTTTCTTACCTCTTTGCCTGAATCTATTTTCAGCATGACTTATGAAACTGAGAAGCCAATGACATCTGTTTTTCTGAAGAAAAAAATAAAAAAATTCTTGAGTCTTCTCTACTAGGTTAATCTGCACAATCTGCACAGATCTTTTGGAGTACTTTTTTCTTTTTTATTCATAATAAGAGTTCCAAATGATGTGGTTTTGGCTGTCATGTGTCCTGAAAAGCATGAGGTTACATTATAAGTTCTTGTTCTGTAGGAAATCTTGTTATACACTCATTATTCTACACATGCAGCTGAGGGAGTGAATAGTCCATTAACAATCTCACAGAGCAAGCAGAAGGAATCAGAGGCAAAGTGATTTTACTCTATGCAGATAAAGCATGAATTTTTACTGCCAAATTATTAACATATTTCTAGACATATGAAAGCAAAATAGATTATAAAGGCATTATAAATGTGAAGGTAGCAGAATATTTAAAAAGCATGCAGGTAACTACTGTGTAAAGTCAGTGAAATTCCCTATGTTCTTAAGAGGCAATACCTATTTGGAAAGATATCTGAAACATGTTTAAATGCTGCAGTGCACCCTATCTGAAATAATAGTAGTTGAGATGTTTATGGGTAGAAAAGAAGCTAGATTGATTCTTTTGAGAAATCTGGTCTGATAGATTTTGGGGTTTTCTTTTAAGCTGAACAATCTGACTTGTCCAAATTGAACCTTTTCTTAACCCATTTGATTCAGTTTGATAGCTGAAGATATTGTGTTATGCAGGGAGTTGGGCACTCCTTCAGCCAGAGAACAGCAAATCACTTCATTGCAATCTAGATGCAGCCACAGCAATACAACGACTTGCAGTCACTTTTGAAAGCTGGGCAATTTTAGCCTCTTGCATGACACCTTCGTCCTGGCCTGGTAATTTCCACATCAATCTCATAATTTCTGTCTGAGGTCTTAGCATATCTCTGAAATGTGTGGATAGGAATATAAAGGGCTACAGGAGATGCAGGGTCTATTATGTTGCCAGATAAAGTGCTTTAATGGGTGAATACTCTGAAGTTAAAAAAAATACCTCAAACAAGAGAAATGCCATTCCTTGACCTAAACGTGAGCTTTCACAGAGCTCTTTCTATGGGGAGAAATATCTTCCCCAGTTTGATCTTCCCACGTGAACTGATGTAAGTCTCGTGATTTAAAGGTAATAGTGCTTCTACTGTTTTGGTGCCTTACATTTCTGTATGCCTGTTCCTGTATCCCAGAAGAATAATTACAGCTCCTTTCAACAGAGCATGTGAATGGAATGCTTTTTCTTACATCTGTGGTGGTTGTACTATGCCTTTGTTCTTGGCCTTGTGTAAGTAAAACAAGGTAAGCTGTATACCCCACACAATCCAACTGTAAATAAAAGGAAAGGAAAAGGAAGGAAAACAGCATAGTGATCCTTAAAGGAAGCTCTTAATTCTGTGTGGCAGTTTAACAGCAGTTTATCTTGATTAGGTTCAGATCTCCTCTGTTTCCAGTTGTTAATGCATTTCTCTGGCACAATGGGGTTTATATCTTTTCCTGTGCTGGTTGTGATGCTATACTTGGAAAAAATGACTGATGCTTGTCTTGAATGTTCCCCTTTATTCCTCCTGGCACGGAGGAAAACAGGAGGGGCAGAATGGTGCTCTGCATTGGAGGGATGTGTCCTGGGAGGGTCGGGAGAGCTGGAGAGCAGCAAGCTGGGTGCAGGGGCTGCTCAGCAATTGCACAGCTCCTGGCAAGCTGGAGGCTCTTTTGTGGGAGGGTTTATGTCCTGATACACATTTTTATGTGATCATTTCAAGGCCACAGCTGTTCTGCTTACTATAGATATCACTCCCTGCTCTGTCCTCAGAAGAAATAGTCACAAATATGCATATCCCTGTTATTTTTTGGCCCAAGACTGTATGTGTAAAAGATGGACATTATTTGAAAGACTAAAGATTTAAAATATTTTAAAAGGTTTTAAATATTTTCTATCAGAAGGAACACTTAAAGAGTTCAAAGAACATTAGAATTATTACTGGAGCTGTATTTCTGTTGCACAGAATTATTTCCATTACTCATGAAGACTGGCTTAGGTCTCAGTGTTTGTCAGGTCTTAAAATCATGTTGTGGATATCTACAAAACAATGACTATATAAAAGGCAGTTTAAACGGTAGTGGAGACTGAGAGTCTCTTCATGTTCCAGACATTTTATTCTGCAGAAATTTCCAATTACTTCTTAAGCCCATTTTGTGTATCCTTCCTAAATGCTTAAAGACAATAAATCTTGTCTTTTCTATTTTCAATCTTTTTTCTCTTTTTTTTTTTTTTTAAAGAAATACATCAAACTACATATAAATACATTAACATGAAGTGCAGTTTTGCCTATAATGACAAGTATACTGGCCATTAATTGAATGGAAGGACTGGATTATTTGGCTACTTCATAAATATATCAGGACTATGTGCTAATTCATTAACCAGAACACATTTGAAACTCTGAAATAAATTGAGATTTAGTAAGTAATTAGCAAAAACGCCATCCAGTCTCTATTGCAGATGCTGTATTTTCTTTCCAAATATTTCTCACTCCCTATAATTTTTCCCATACTTGCAGAAGTGCACTTTCATTAACTTAATAAACTAGATTTTTAAGATTGTATTTGCGAAGAAAAGCTTGGTGAGCTCATGCTTTAGTTACCTATTTTTATTGGCTCTGTCTTTAGTAAATGCTTAGCAGCAGATTCCAAATAATCTTGGATCAGTACAACAATGTGAGGACAACCAATTCTGCTTAAGAAGCATTGTATAAGGTACAAGAATTGTATTAGATACTGTTTGAATTACACCCATATGCCCATCAGAGCCCTCTGAACTTTCCCTTCTGCTGGGGTTGCACCAAAGCATTAGGGAGTGACTGGGAATTGTGTTCCCACAGCCATGTGAGTATCTGGTGCCATGGCTGTATCTCTGCCTGGCTTCTCTGAGCAGCTTCTGCATAACCCAGCGTGATGTGAGCTCCCAGATACACGTGATGTGCTTGTGCCTGTACAGTGCTGCTTCACAGTCACCTAATGGTTGCATTTGCCCTGGTGTCACCAAAAAATCAGTGTTTAGAATGGCTGAAGGTAAAATCATGCAGCTGGAAACTAAACAGGGAAGTGTTTTTTCCATGGGGGAAGACTGTTTTGGGAAGCTGTGACTCAGAAAAGGACTCTGGGGCTGAGGGAGCTCCCAGTGCAACATTAGGAAGGTTTTCTTTGAACAAAGGAGTAGGAAATTGTTCAAGCTGTAATTAGCCACAGTACGATGGTTACCGGAATATCACATTCAGATTTGGAAGTTCGTTATTCAGGGAGGTGTAAGAGAGGAACTCCGAGATTTGGAAACCTTTCTTTGCAGCAGTATCTAGTAAAGTTTATTAAAGAGAAGATAAAAGAGCAGCTCGCCCATATGTGAAGCATAGATTTGATAACAGAAGCTCTTCTGTCTGGCTGGCAGAGGTAAAATGAGAACTGTGCAATTAAATTTAAGACTAGGTAGTTTAGATTCCAAGCAGGCACATCTTAAACAGTGTGAGTGATTTGCCAGTGGAATGATTTAATAAAGATTGTAATAAATTTCCACTTATTAGATGTTCTAAAATCTGAACTGGATGCTTTTCAGAAGGAAATGCTCCAATTCAAACAAGATGAATATGTAAGTTTGATAGCACAATTTATTCCAGGGGTCACACTGGAAGATTGTAACAATCCAGTCTATCCTTCTGTTGTGCAAAAGCAATTGTTCAGTGGTTGGTCTGTGCACTTACATCATATGAAAGGATTATTTCTCTAGCAGACCCAAGCTCTATCAATTTAACAGAGAGCTCTCAAGTTCACTTTTGAGATTCTAGCTTTTGTCCTAGAAGGAACGGTGGCCATAACTCCTTTGGTTTTGTTGCATTGAGTTAGTTAATAAGACTAAGAGCTGCTAATGTGTTTAACGTTGCTCATGTATCTTGAGCCAGCATGAGGCAATAATGAAAAAGGCAATTGCTAGTTTTATTTGCCAATTTAAAAATCCACAGCAGTGGGACTATTGCGCTTTTGATTTGTGGCGATATAAATAAGGCTTCATGCAGCTGATTTGTGAGTAAATGTAATTGCTGGTCTGTGAGCTCTTCCTGACTGCAAAGTCATAGGGAAGAGCAGGTTGCTGCTCTGGATTATCTGGCAGAATACAGGTGTACACAATATTTCACCCTTTCTTAATGATTGCTGCTCCTCTCTGCTTGGTTTCGCTGTTGGAATATAGAGGCTAGGTGGCTGCTAAAATAAAGCCATGCTATTGCAGGGTTCAAATGGAGGTGGTGCTAGGGAAACTTCCTCAAAACAGAGGAAACTGTGGCAAATTTGGAAAAGAGATGGTTATGCTAAATAAATGTTAAGGACAGTTTAATTGGAGAAATGTCATTTAGAATGGGCTAAATAATGGTTAAAAATATGTATAATTTAGTTACTTGAAATATATTTGATGTAATACTCCAAGCACAGTTCAGTGCAATTCTGAAAGATCAGTGTTATTCCATGTTGCTCTAAGAACTAATATTTAATACTAATGGTTCTCACTCATTTGTATGTTGATAAACTTTCTGAATTAGACATGTGTCAGTATGCAGGAGACAGCGCTGCCAGGCATTTCACAACTAGAGGCAGTTCTCTTTATTTCTCCTCCAATAAAGCTGATTCCTTCCTGCTCACTGTTCTGCAGTTTTTGTACCAGAAGCCTGTTGTCTTCTCCGTTCCCTTGAATTCCTTCAGATGAAGATGACTGTTCTCTGCAGCTGCTGGAAACGCTGCTGCTTTGTGTTTCATTGCAAGCAGATGCCCTGTTCCCTTATTGTTGACCAGAGGCTTTGTCCTTGATTTAGGTACGTGCTTTACCTGCCCCTTTCATTTTGTAATATTTGTTTAGACCTAAACGTAGACATGTTATAAAGAACATAGGAATAATTGCAGATATGAATATCATGCAGTCTAGCCCCTCCATGCATGCCCATGGGTCACTGATTTGATTGTCCAGCTGTACACAGCTGATTTTGGGACACACCAAAGCTCTTAGCCTGTGCTGTAAGTCTGCAGAATTTGCAATTGTTGGCAATGAGAAATTTTTCATTGAATACTTTATTTCTATTTAGATAGTCTTTAGCGCCTTTGAAAAAGAATGTTAAATTATTCATGGACTACATGTTTACTTTTCTCAGTACTTCAGAGACTGTCAAATACCTGAGAAGAGAATGTCTGCCATTACTCCATTTAAACATTTTAAGAATTTCTACTCAGCAGATCAAGAAGGAAGTGAAGACCCTATAATTTGATCACCCCCCCCCCC
>VZRL01003197.1:2385760-2439077 GCA_013397895.1 Origma solitaria
CCCCCACCGATTTGCTAGCCTGGTTTGTATAAGTAAAACATTTCAATGAGAGAACCATAAAGTTAATCAAAGTCAATTCAGGTCCAAAGAAGATTGTATCTTGGCAGTTTTGAGGTTAATGAACACTGATGACATAAAAAACCCCATTGGTGGATTCTCCCTTCTACCTTTTAAAATCAATATTGGACTTTAAAACCAATGTTTTAATAGAAATATTCTGGGTCAAGCAAGAATAAGTGTAGAGTCATCTTGTTCCTTTATAGAGATTGCTTTGCAACTAATCTGTGGTAGTTCTTATGAAGTAGTTTATTTAGCAGGCATAAGGTATGTAAGTTTCAATATAGATATTTTGAATATTTTTCAGACTGTGACTTAAATTTTCATAATGAAAAGCAGCAGGAATCCTAACTTGGATTTCTATAAATATATTCAGTTTGTTTTAATTGTGTGTCATGTGAATTAGTTACTAAATCCAATGGATTATTACGTGTTTTAATGTTGCACATACATCTTAAAAGGCAATTACATGGCAATAAGAAAGAAAAAACAATTCTTGACCTCTTCTAGCAAATTTTACAGTCAATGCAAATGACTGTATGTCTCTTTAGTGAGCTGAGGCAATCTGAAACATGGATTGAGCATCACTTTTAGATGTTTAGGGTTTAGAAAGCAAAAATGTTCTGGAATTAGATTTGATCAGCATGTCTGAGTCACTGTTTTAGGGGCACCAGACTGTAGGATCTGCCACTTGGCCCTTTGCTCAGTAAGTCTGATTGTCATACATGTGGTTTGGTTAGAAATAATGTTTGCTATTTCATTTAAGCTAGCTCCAAGTGAAAACATGGAATTGAAATGCACAGCAGTTAGGGGTGAATTGAAAAAAAGCTGTCAGACAGTAAAACAAACAAAAGAAAACATGGGAAGATGAAAGAGTTCAGTAAAATTGTTCCCAACACATTGTCAAGGAATGCTGGATTTAATTTATTTTAATTTTCTTACAGATTATATTTTTTTCTTAATTGGAGTGAGATTTAATTCTAATAACCTTTATTATAGCATTTCTGTAGATTATTTCTGGGCTGACCCAGGATACAGAGACAGACTGAATAATTCAGTCAGCCACAAGCTCAAATAAAAGCATATTCTTGAATCTGGGTTGAAATTTTTATTTATTAGTAAATCAGTGAAATCAGTCATGTGAAACACAGTACTGATTTACAGGATCAGACAAATACCATAATTTGCCCTGCACTTTTTTTTTAAAGCTATGCATAACTTTTGTGCAAGCCTCCAATAATGAACAACAGGTGACTTTGGTTCTGGGCAGGGCTGGGGGAAAGTCAGGGATGTGCCTCCCATCCGCTGTCATTTAATGGTGACTCATCTGTGCTTTGCATCTTGGTCCAGTGTCACTGAAATGAAACAACTCTGTTCCTTATTTCACTGCAATTTGAACAAGATTGTTGTATTTTCTGTTTTCCACCCTGTCTTTTATTACTCCCTATGTTCCTGTGCTCTTGGTAAACATCTGTTATTTCTAGAGCTTATTAAGACCTATTTTAAACAAATAACTGACTTAGGGAAACATCTTTTAGTTTGAGAAACCCAGATACTGGATGTTAATGCCTTCTAATATTTCACATAGTGGTGTATATAATGAATATAAAGCGTTTATCTAACTACTATAATACTAAAAATAGTATTTGCTATCTCATTTCTTATGAACCCTGCTGTTGCTGTTGCTGTAGTTTTTAGGGTTTTTTTCCTTCTGTATCTGGTACAAGGTGAGCAGATACTCCAATCTGCTTACAGTGACTACCTCATCTGCCTATGCACTTGCAATCCATGTAGAACTCCACAACATGAAAAAGTAATTGGTAGAATTTTTATTATTCCATCAGGTTGTGATTTTGGAGGCCTTTTGTTAAGCACATTTGTTCTCCTAAGTGGTTACAGCTGGCAGACTGCACCCTCCACACCTGTTTGAAATTTGGCTCAGGGTTAAATTCTGTGTTCCTGTGATTTGTCATGACTTTGATTACCAATGCATTATATGTTATGGAAAAATACTAGGAAACCACATGCCTTTATTTGTTTAGATTTTCCATTCTTTCCATTTCAAGGTAAGGAGGAATTATGTTTTGAAATGGTGATTCACAGGCATGATCATTCCAATTTGGCAATGCTACTGAACTATAGTGTCACATCCTTTAAACACAGCACAAAATCTGCTAATCTAAAGAAAATGGTCCTGTTTATAATAATTGAAACTTCCTTGGTCTTATCATAGCTCTTCTTTTCATAACTTTCTTAGTTTCCTCCTCTAATGGTGCTATTTATTCAGATAGCAATGAAGTCAATAGATCAGACCTTCCTATTTAGTCAGGTGTGCAAATATACTGCATTTACTGAAAAGCAAGGAAAGGGACACGGTGGATGAGCTGACTCACTACAAGAAGATTTCTTCTCATTTTTCCCATGCATGCAGCACTGCAATGGCAAAACTACTCTGATTTTATTCCTACAAAAGCAGAGCATGCCCACAAATTGTTGTATCCTGATGCATCCAAGTTATTTTCCCAGTTACATTTTCTTGCTTTATTCCTTTTCATTGATTTATTGATAAGATATAAAGCTTTCAGAACTGAAAGCAAAACTGCAGATATAGTTACCTTTGGAGCATCTACTGTGAAAGGCAAATGAGTTGTTTACCTTCCAGAGAACACAAGCTTTTTTCATTGCTTTACCCTCCATGAACAGTGAAAAGATCAGAACTTGGCAGGTGGCATGACTTTCTGAAGGGTTATCTTTTTGCCATAAATGCTCAATGTAATAGTATTTAATTGCTTCTGCTAAGCTTTTTTTAAGTGGAAAGCAAGATAGATCTCAAAATGATGGATGGAGACACGGTCTAATGTGCATTTTCAGGAGACAAATGCATTGCTGCTTCATCCTCACTCACTCTGGCTCAACTTCTTGTGGTGTTTGACCAGCTGGACTGCTCTTAGCTGGAAATAGGATCGACAAATGCTAATATTGACTTTCTTCCTGCCTCGTTGGGCTTTCTCTTGAAAGGCTACTGTGATTTAAATGTTGAAGGGTCATAACATTGTTCAAGATATGGCTACATTGAGCATTGGTAAAAAGAAAGACAATTCAAAATCCCAGCTCAAAGGCAGTGTCATTTCTATTCCATCGCAGGGCCATTTGCGCTGTGCGAAAAACAGTTGTTAAACCTGCCTGATGTGTCAGAGCTGACACTTATCTCACAAAACACAGAGGAAGCAGAGCTCAGAGCAGCCCCAAGACACAACTATTGATGTAACTTCTGAGCTCTGAATTGCACTGGGATTATACATATAAAAGAGATATTAAAAGATCTTAGAGAGACATCTCTTTCTTGTATATATATATATATAAAAGAGATGTCTTTAAAAGAGATATTCTATATCTCTTTTCAAGACAAGATAACATAGTTTCTCTTCCAGAAATGTGCTAGAATAAAACACCTTAAGTAACAATATAGTTTTTAACCTTAATTTTTTAAGTCTCCAAATACTCTGACATTTTCATTGTTGTTGTTTAATGAATAATTTCTTTATTTAATTTTGAGTTGCCTACATTACTTGCTTAAATTCCTGTTTATTTAAATGAGTAAAATTGCTTTGCAACTCTGGCTCTTGCTGTTTAACATTTTCTCTTTCCTTTCTTAATGTGTCTTTGTAAAATGACATCTGTTTTTAGAGTCCAGTAAAGGTTATTTCATGAAATATTTGAAGGCATTATAATTGAGTAAAGTCGTGAGGTCAGATATTGGAAAAAATATGTATGAAAAATAATATTGAAGAAATTCTGCAGAAGAGCTATCTGTGCGGTGATGTGCATGAGGTCTGGGGAAAAAAATGCAATTGCATAGTTACAGCATGTATCACAATACAGAAGCTGTATTAGGCAATCTTGAATCTGGCATTTCTTAACTTTTGAGAGTTTGCAACCTCTGTATGTAGCTCACCTCCTGTTGTCACCTGACAAGGACAGAATTATGGTACAACAGATATTTAAACTGAATGAAGTCCAGGGTTCCTTCCAGTAAAGCTAACTGAAGTAAAGGAAAGCTAAATTACAGTAATATCCAGCATAAAATGCTTGAGTCTACATTGTCCTCTTTCTTATCTGCACTGTTTGCTGACTTCCGTCCAATGCTCTCAGCTAACTTCTTTAATGATATTTCTGTTAAAAACACCTTCTGAAGACTGAATGCCAATTAACAATTTAAAACTAACAGTGTGAATTCTCAGCTGGATAAATTGCCATGTGTCAGTTTTTAAGTAAAGCTTTCAATACTGTCTCTCAGAGGATCTTTCTGGACTAAATGTCCAGCACACAGTTGGATAAACACATCCTGCAATGGGTGAGCACTTGGCTCAAAGGTTTGGGGTTCAGGGAGGCATGAAACCTACAGCTGCAGGGACAGTGGTGCTTGCCAAGGTGAGCACTGCCCTGCAATAACACTGCTCTCTCCACACCTTTCACATCTGGGCCACCAGTGCTTCAGAACAGTTTATTGCAGGGTGGGAGAACAGCTGAAACAAAATAAATAAAAGTAAAACCGGCAGGAAGAAATGGCTGAAGCCTGCTGGGCACAAGAATGGTGGAATTCAGATAATCAACAACGAGACATTGACTAAGATTTTCACAGCAGGAATATGAGGACCAAGTTGGTTAAAATAGCTGGGGTGCTTTCAACCACACTTTATATGCACTATGGTTGACTACCTTCATATAATTAGAAAGCCAGTTAGGAGAAGAGATACACTATTAAAGAACATTTTACTTATTAAAAAAAAAAAAAAAAAAAGGAAAAAGGAAGAACAAAAGAAAGAAAAGGTTTCTTCTTTTTGGCTGTCTAGGTTTGACTGGGGAGCTTATCCAAAAGGAATCATGAAACATCTGGCCAGTTGAGTTGAGTGCCCACAGTTCTGAAATCTGAAACATCCATCCCTGCCCAAGATGTCATAACAGCAGAGGAGTCCTGGCATGGCTCTGCGGCTGTGTTACCATGATCTCATTTGCGGTAACTCTCCTTTCTCGTACCGGGAAAGGCCCCATTGTGCTGACCGAGAGTGGAACACTTGAGTGCAAGGGTGGAAACGGTCTGGGGAGGTCCTTGTGTGGGGCTGATAGAACTCTACCGTGACAGTAGGGTCAGGATCGTGGGGCTCAGGCAAGTGAAACACTAACAGAGCCATCTGCTGTGTGTACGTGTGTGTTATAATTTCCAGTGCTAAGAACAATTGCCTCCCTGTTTTATAGAAGAAAAGAAGTGATTTTCAAGATGGAAATTAGCAGCAGTTAATGGATTGCTCTGTAAATAGCCTGGAGGGTCCTGGATGAGTCACAGCTGTCCAGCAGCATAGCTAAGACACAAAATTTCTCTACCATTCTCATCTCTTCCACTTTTTTTCCTACTTCAGTGTAATGTGAAGAATTCTGATAAACCAGTTATTTACTCTGTGTCCTACACACTCTTCCTGTGGAAGAGATTAAGTGAATACAGTGTGTACTTGCTCCTACAGTAAGATCAGTTTATAGATCTGGTAACTGTTTTCTTTCATGACGTAAGATTTGATATGTACCATTCTCTTCTTTTTCCTCATCTTTACATAGTCTTCAGAATCAAATCTGTTTTGTCAGCTGTTTCTAGGATGTTCACTATTCTGCCAACTCTTACGTAGGTCTGTGACTAGCTCATCATAGTGAGTTGATGAAGCAGTATAGAAATTTCCAAGATGATGACGATGATGTTGAGAGTCTTCCTTTATTCTTGCTTTTGCTGAAGTTGGCGCGATAGAGGTCAACTTAGTTAGTGAGTAAGGCAATGGTAAATAAGGTTTAAAATATTTTTTATGAAGAGTAACTTCCCAGACTGGATTCAACAATGCTGCGACAAGAGTATTCCTGATTGGAATTGGAATAATGCTACATTTGATTATTGATACTTTTCTTTAAAAAAACCCAAAACCCCAAACCAAACATAAACTAAAACAAAAACCTCTTTGAATACAAGTGTGGAGCCTGTGCTGGCATCTTTAGGATGACATTTTTTAGTGATGTCCTGGAGACTGAATAGATCATGAGTTTTATAGGAGTGGGCTGCTTGTAAAGATTGTTACATTTTTTATTTTGGAATTATTGTTTGCTGAACTGACTTACATGGAGTTTTATTTTAAAAAATGGCCCTGTAGCATTTCTACTGTCTTTTCATAGTATTAACAACAAAATGGACACTGGTCAACATTAATGAGAAGAGCTGATAAAAGCTTAGGTGAGAGTTTGGATCTGCTGGTGCCATTGCAGAGTGTGATGGTATAAGAGCACATTTCTCAGCAGGAGGATTTGGCTGCACTTGTAAAAGTGGCCAATGCTCTTTGCCAGATTTATAATCTTAAATTATATGGTAATATGATATATGACATAGAAAGAGCTATTTTGGCAAGTGAACATTGGTCCAAATAAACAGCATCTTGAAAATAAAATTATTATTATAATTATTATAATAATTATAATAATAATTATTATTTCAAGTAACAGTATTTTATTATCCATGTGATAATAGTAGTCACAGCAGAAAACAGAAACATGGCACAGTAGAATGGTTGTATTAAAGGTCTGAGGAGCACAAAATTGCAGCTAGAGTGATTTTGTTTTGTCCTCTTTCCTCTTAGAAAATGTAATTGAAAGAAAACGACATGATTTTTTTCTTTAAAAAACCCTGGCCAGTGAGAGGTGTTATTAATTACAAATACTTCAGATTGGCTTTTTTTTTTAAGCTGTAGGCAATCACAGAATTCTTTCTTTCTGTTCCAGGATTTTAGAATCACGTAAGTTTTATTAGCCTGGAAGAAACAGTAACTGTTTTTTATACAACATATGTGCCTTAATAAGTTGAATGGATTGTAGGAATTTCCCAGCTAGAACGCTGGACACCTAAACTGGCATGATGCACGCTAGCATATAACTTTTGAGTTGTGATGTGCTGCATTCCTGGCAGAGAATTTGAGCTCTGACTCAAAGAAGAGATCAATGGCCACAGCAAACGGATGGAAAGTAGTTATTCAATGCAAATAAAATAAAACCAAACATGAAGTGGTAGAAGAAAGGATCTGAGACTTTCAAAGGTATTTCACTGAATTATATGCCATGCACTAAAGAGAAGATAACATTTTCTTCAGAAAATGGGCAAAATATGTTTGTAAAGCTTTCAATTACAAACTGATTACAAGGAAGAAATTCTAGATGTTTTCTGTTTATGGTTTACCTCAAACTGCTTCTTCCTTTCAAATTACTTTTCTTTTTGTTTAAAAAGAAAAGGTCATTTCATTTATGCAAAGAGTGACTCTGCAAATGATTCTTTATTTCTTGCTCTTATTTGCATAGGAGCATAAGCAGTGCCATAAACTTTAAAAGGCCAGTCATGCCTTTATTAACTATGCTTTTTTTAGGTCAAGACCTAGTTACAGGTTTTTATCATGGTTCTAATCCATACAACCAAATGCAAGTAGTGAATTATAGCCAAAATACAGGACAATTCCAGAATTGTTTAAGAAGAAATTCTTACTCATTTTATTAAAACCAGCATGGTAATGGTATATGTCAACACATGTGTTTGATTTGGGTACATTTTCTGCTCTGGACCACCTCATATTCTTTGTTGAGGGCCAAGAGTGAGTGATCTCATGTTATGACTTTCCAAATGGTGCTAATGAAGGACTTCCTTGCCAGGGGCTCAGCATGGCCCACTCCTCTTGCTTTCAGTTGTGGTTGAGGGCATGCTCCGTTCTCTGGGTTACAGCCCTATTGTTTATGAGTTCAAGTTACCATTGCCAAAAGAAACATGATCAGAGAAAATAAATGGCACTGAGGTTTACTTTAAGGATCCCCTGAATTGGCTAGGTTTTTTGTTTTTTTACTTGGGAATATCAAACTCTGCATCTGGAAAATATCGGTGTAACATATAAATGCTGTCTGCTAATTTCACAGAACAGTCTTCATGCAAAACTTGGGGGAAATCAGTTTTATGTTAAAGGAATAAGGATCTGAAGTCTCCTACTGACTTAAGAGCTCTCTGGAGCAGTAACTAACTCTGCTTTTCATCTTGTAATATGACCCAACCTCTGTTTCAAAACTCCACATTGTGGCCACTTAATTACCATGTAGTTTCCTGATAAAGCCTCAAATAGGCTAATACTTGGATATAATGCTGTGCATGGTTATTACTGAGAGTATCCTTCAACCCTGAAAGCTGCAGTTTGTGCCTTGTAACTTTTTTCAAAGAAAAAACAGATCAGAATTGTGAAATGTAGTAGGTTGTTGCTTTTTTCATTAAATTGTGTATGAGGGGTGTCTGGGGATGAAGAAAGGGGCATATTTTGGGCTTTAAATTTTTCAGCAAGGTAACAGCTGGTAGGGGATGTATTCACAAGGGAAAATCTTTCCTCTTGTCCTCTGGGGACGCAGTCTGCGTCATGGGAAATGTAAGACAGAGATGGGTAAGAGAATGGAGATTTGAAGGTGTGCTGGTATTTGTGGTCAGGTGGGCCAGAGCCCAGTGCTGAGGAGGAGCCCTCCTTGTGGCTGTGGCTGTGGCTCTGGCTCAGCCAGCAGGAGAGGAGCTGCAGAAAGGCTCAGCAGAGCTTGGGGCTGTAGTAAGGTCAGTGCTGCAGCTTCATGGCAGTCCTTTTCTTGTCCAGTACTGCTGTAAGGAAAAGACTTTCTAGTCTTCTTCACCTCTTTCCCTTTGGAGCCATGACTGGTGCTGTAAATCAAGCTAATTGAGTTTCCAGCCTGGTTTAACTCAAGGCAGAGTTGCAGTGCTCTGCAGTTCAGTGTAGGCTGCTCTGAGCCTTGGCTACTGCAGTCCTTGTTAATAAGTCCTTGTTAGACTATCCCAAAGGGAGAGAAAGACTTGGTTTATTTGTTGGAATGATGGCTTAATATTATCTTCTTATGTCTGATTATACTGTGCTTCTCTAAGGTTTGTCCCATTCTTCCAAATCATTCCTATTGTGTACAGTTAAAAGATGTGTTAGCCCAAGGATTGATCCAGTTTTTGAGATATCAAGCTGTGTTTAGGTGAATATGATAAAAGCTTTGTGAGTGTCCCAATAAAATATGAAAAGTAAGTTCATGTTAAATGCTCAGACCAAAATGTAACTGTGTATTGAAAATGATAAAACAGCCACACCATAGAATTCTCAAAAGCAGAGGGACAATTTGCAGTGACAGATGGATGTGTTGTAGTAAATTTCTAATAAAGGAGTATAAAATCAGTCCAGCTGGGCTAATAAAGACACCAACAAGTAGACAGTACTGCAAAATTAAAAGTTTAAAAACCAGAATAATTAAAGAATATTTGTAGTGGCTTTCTGTCATTGCATTACCAGAACAGTTGTTAAATTCCATTTTCATGTCACTGTAAGCTTCACATAGTACAGGAGTTACAGCAGAGAGGGCTGGTCTCTGTCAGTATCTCTGAGCAACATAAATGTCTAAACTTACTGTGTTGAGAATTTTTTTCTGTTTTTTTCCTTAGCTCTTAGCAAAAACATTTAGTAAAACCTGCTCACTCCAAACTATATTTTATTTTACTCTTTCTTTAATCTTGAGGTCTGCTTTGAAAAGAAAATTGATTGCTAAATGAAGGTAAACAAGTCTTTCTTGAAAGGCAGCTTTATCAGAATAACCTCTGCATTTTAAAAATTCTTTAAACTTATAATTAAAATACATTTCTGGACTCACACTCTGAGTCCAGCATGGAGAACTTCAATGAGCAAGCAGGAGTTTCTATCAGCTATGACCTCAGTGATGTTGCAACATTCTGCTATAAAACTCTGATGCTATCTTAGGTGAAAAATGCATCTGAGTGGTAGGAAAACATTAAACTTGTCTGGGGAAGAACAGCTTAGCCAAAATGTTGAGAAAATAAATGGGGCAAAGCCTGATTTTTGGAAAACAGGATAAGGAGATGCAAATGGCTCGTTCCTTTCAGAGAGCCCCTGTCTCTCCTCCAATTAATTAGAGAAATTAATTAGGATCTAATCTAAAAATATACTGTTTTAAATGATTACTAACTATTAGCATTTTTGCTCTTGACGTTTTGAGTGGGTAGCACATCAACTAGACCTTCAGATCCATGACGCGATTTCACTTAGGCTCAGAAGGGCGTACAGTGATTTTTGGCATTTTCTTAGCCACCATGTTGCAATCTGAAAAGCTCAGAGCTGCTGTGAGAGGCAGAGCTCTGCTGTGGTGCTGGAGAGAGCCTGGGTTTAGCTTTGAGAAGCTGTGACTGGCCTGTGTCACAAATACTGTGCATGTTTGCCCATGAGCACTTTAAGGTTCAGTAAAGTTTTCCCCTAGAGCCTTTCAGTTTAAAATAATGTTTTATGATCAAGATTTCACTTTCTTTGAGATGGATGATAGTATTTCTCGTAATTTCATGGCCTAATGGAAACCAGTCCCAAGTTAGTGTGTATATTGTCCTGCTGCAATGCAGTTTGTATCTAAGCTCTGCTGAAAAATCATCTACAAAACTAGTGTTTCTGTAAAGCACTGTTTTGAAGGCAGAAGTACGATGCTTTTGTGTCGCTAGCCTAATATTTTCACGTATCTGGACAAAGCTCATATGTTATCTGGGGCTGCAGTGTGCTGACTCGAAGGGAAGACTCTTCCTGGATGTGTTTGGCATTTTCAGGTTGCCAAAGAAGGACGGCTGGCTTTGGTCTGGGAGAAGCTTGACTGAACACTCCTGCTGAGCTTTTTGGGGAGTATCATGTGTATTTTATGTTCTTTTAGGGTGTACAGATGTCGCCACAAGGACTTGTCTGCCTAAAATGTGACTGAGGTGGAATATAGGTGCCTTTTTCAGACCCCTGCAGATGGTTATACCTGCATCTTTTAATATCCTCCTTTCACGGGTTTGTTGATCAGACAGGAAGGATTGGCTGTTCCACACTAGATCTATTTCTGGTGACCATAATTTCTGGAACAAATTTGTTTGATTAGCCACGGATAAAGTAGCACTGTTTCTCCTCCAGGTTACGAAACGAGACAGATAACATGTGGAGTAACTTCAGGGCATGGCTCCAAGGGACCTTGGCTGCATCAAATGCAGGACATTACTGATGTGTCCTGGAATTTGAGTTGGGGCAGCTTCTGGGAGAATTTACCAAAGCTGATGTCTGACAGAAAACTGAGCCTGTGTAAAAGGAGAATGCACCTCTTGTGGTGTTCTCCTCAGAGCAGCAGTCACCTCTGCCTTCACCTGCCGCACCTCTCGGTCCTCAGTGTGTGACAGACTCTGCTGCTCAACACAGCTTGTTCTTTCATGGCCACAGCCTGCACAGGGTCCTGACACAACCCTCCTGGTTGTGCCTTGTCCTCAGAGACAGTGGGGCGCTCTAAAAGGAGATGAATCCATTTGCATCTCCTTGTGCTGTGTTCCAGAGGTCTGAGTCTTAACACCATCAGTTCCTAGGAATTCCTTTCCTTTGAATGGATTTTATTATGCAACTCATGTGTGGGGAGGTATTCTGAAGGCTCTTTCCCAGAACTCATCCTGGCTACACAAGAAGCCAGTCTCACAGTTTGCTGGTTGTTTTGGATCCTCTCTGATGGGTCTGATTCTTTCCATGGTTGTGGAAGGACCTTTGACAGATAACTTGGGGAATAGTGTTGCAGAGTCGTGTTTTATGTTTGATGACCTTAATTCAGTCAAGTATATGCTTACTTTTGACTGTGTTTTAAAATGAATATATTCTTGATGCTTTGAATTAGAAATCATAGAATCACAGAATATTCCGAGTTGGAAGGGACCCATGAGCATCAAATCCAACTCCTTGCCCTGCACAGGACACCCCAAAAATCACACCATGTGCCTGAGAGTATTGTCCAAATGCTTCTTGAACTCAGACAGGCTCAGAAAAAGGTTTGTGAAAGCACATCTTAGCTGTGGTTAGACCTGGCTTGGCCCTCTCATGTGTTTCCTGGGTTTGTGTGGGCAGTGTTTTGTTGCCTCAGTCCCTGTGTTGAGGGATATTCTCTGTGCCCATCGAGCCATCCATCTCCTGCCATCCTACACCTCTATAGCCACAGAAAGACAGCCTGGGTGTGAAATGGTGGGATGGGCAGCAGGATCTCAGAGCTACAACTCCTAGAGAGAGTATAAATAATTAGCTTTTGTTTATGAAATAATTGAGACACTGGGAAACAATCTCAGCTATATGGTTGAGTAAGGGAAAAGCTAGTCTATGGTTAATACAAGTGAAGCAGAAGTTTTAAAATAGCATTATTTAAAATATTTTCAGACCCCAGTTTTTGGAACTTAATAAACTCCGTAAAGGAGATTATGGGAGTTATTACTGCAATGATTAATTTCGTTCTTCTGGCTAGATCAGGTCTGCAGCTGTGATCTGTGTATTCTGAAAGTTTGAATTCAACTCTGTTGAGGGGAAATGCTTTTCTGAAGCATTTAATTTCTTCTCAACAACAAAGCTATTATGTGGAGAACCACATATTGCCTATTTTTATACTGCATTCTACTTTTACTGCTATAATTGTTACATATTTGTTCAATTGCTTGTTTTTTACTAGGAGCTGCTCAGCCTGCAGATATGTTATTGATATTAAAAATGTGCTGAATTTTACCTACTTTCTCCTTAGCTTGTCCCTTACTCTTCCTATTCCTTCATCTCCAATTAATCTGTGTCTGGTAACGCAAGCAGATAGGAGAACAGCAATGATGCTCAAGTGATTCTCTTTCCTACAAGTGTAATTATAATTTTCAGTTCTGAGAAAGAGTTGATAGGTTGATATCTGCAAGCAATTACTGGTTTTGCTATTCCCAACATCATCTCTGTCTGAAAAGTTGTAATTATCCTCCTTAAGAACATTTACTCGTTTAATGTATTCAACTATTATAAATTTATTTTCTTATTTTGGGCTACTATCTGATTCTATGATAATGCGGTTTTAAAATGCACTAAACTAAACTGGACAAGGACTGGAAAAAGTTAATCTGGACTAAACATTTATCTGCAAACTTGCTTTGGGAAAATAGAATGTATGAATTATGTTTTACAGTATTTTGGTGTAAGTCTGTAAAGGGGAACTACAAAATGCAATTGCTTAGAAGCATCTGCCATGGTATAAAATGGCCAGATGGAGATCACTGCACTCATTAACTGGATCTTGGCAAGGGGATTGTGTGAAAGCTTCTCACCTGCTACAGTGCAGATTTAGGTGTCTTTGCTTAAACTTGTCTTCACCAGCTTTTAAAGTTGACCTGCAGGTTGTTTAAGCTGTACTATCTTTGCAGTGAAGTAGATAAGAAATGCTCACCAACCCCCGTCAGGATGTGCTGGAATGGAGGATGGCTTGGAGCAATATCCTCAATTGTTTTACCCAGCTCCCTAGACAGACACTTGACTGATTTTTTGGTGGTGGTGTTTGTTTTTGTTTGTTTATTTGGTTTTGTTGTTGCTGTTGTTTGTTGGTTTTATTTTTGTTAATCATTGACTACATAAATACATTTTAATTGTAGCTAAATTTGTGTAATGGATGTAGCTATACAAATCTATCCGATATTTAATTTTTTAAATTGGTAAAAATACCTTTCATTAACTTATGGACTTAGGTACTCTGAATATTGTTTTGCAACCATTCATGATTAAAATGGCTCCACTTGTGAGCTGTATCTATTTAATGCTGTATCTATTTAATTGACAGAAGATTCGTTCATGGTTTGTAATAAGAGTATGAATTTTACAGGTCACATATTGGGTTATTATAATGGAGTTCAAACGTAATTTTGAATGTTCACCACTAGGCTGAGAAGATGTAATTTGTCTCAGCTAGAGCAGTTGGTTTGGATAGAACATAATTTAAAAACTGAATTCACAAGTAGTTTATTAAGCCCTTGAATAATCCAGTAATTCTTTCCACTGGTATTTCTGAGATGTCCTAGGAGAAAAATTCTGCATCCACCAAACTACAGCTCCATGGAAAAAATTAAAAGATAAAAAGTGACTTGCTGTTAATGTGGTCTAATACCTCAGCATTTTAAATTTTATACTGCAGTCCTTTTGCTGAAGTAAGAATCCTTTCTTCTTAAAAAACATGTGATTGGGAAAGAAATGAAAGTAAATTCTCAGCCATAACAGTGAGACTTTATGATGCAGAATTAGAATGTCAAACTCTTGCTCAAAAATCAGATAACTGCCTCATAAAATTTGAATGGGAAATACCTTCTCTTGTTTAAAAAAAGCAAACAATTATCTAGAATGTTCTTTTTCACCTTGATGTTAAAGCTCATTTTTCACTAAGTGCTAAAACAATTTCATAGCTATTCAGCAGTTTTCTGAATCCCTAATCCTGCAAATATTTAGTACATATTTAACCTCAGGCATGAAAGGAACAGCTTTTAATAGCTTGAAGATTGGCCAGTTTGTAAAAACTTTTGCAGTTGTTTGGGGCTTTTTCCATGGGTTTTTTAAAGGAAAAGTAGGAGAAACTTCAATTAAAGGAAACTACTAACAGAAGAAGATGCGGAATCATGGTTTCATCACACTGAGATCCTGCAAGAGGCAAGTGCTGCACATCAGACATTTAATTCAACCGCGTCTTGAAGACTTAGGGATGACTTTGAATTCTTTGCATTCTCTTTGGCAGTGCCTGTTCTCGAAAATTTCACTTCGTGTACCTTATTAATGTACTGACGTGGCTTGCTCATCTCCTTCTATTTATGATGCCTTACAAAGGTTAGTTACACAAAATAATTGTGCCACATGTAAAATAAAAGTTGAAACTCATGTTTGAGTTAGGTTATGAGCAGCAGGTGTTCCCTGCACTGCAGATATTAGTGTTTTTCTGGAAGGTCAAACTATAAGGGAGGAAGAGAGGAATTGTGCAGGGCAATTGTCTGCGTGTATTAAAGTGGGAATTCTGCCACAACTGTAGTTGGAGTGAACAGTTCAAAAACAATGTAAATAACTGTACTCTTTTGGACTTCAGAGAAATACTCAATTTGCTCCACAACTCTTTTTCGGGGCCAAATTTATTATAAAGATCAGCCTTAAGGGAATGCCCTTTACTTTAATACCACTTTAATGCAGATGTGAGTCCTCATTTTAAAATACCACTTAGACTGGGAATAAAAGGTATTTGCAGTCAGTTTTTATTCTTACATCTTCCCTTAATGAGTCATTATGCCCTTCATTTTCCTAAACCCTTATGCAAACTGTGCCATGAGGAAAAACCCAGTAATCTGAAGTTTTAAAACAATACTGTGTAAGGATTTTGTTGGTACCTTGAAAATGCCAACTAATTTCTTCTTGCTCTCTCAATGAGCTTTTCAAAAACAAGCACTAAATTTGTTCCAGGACTTCAAGTTTTTCCCTAGAGAAAGTTTCCACTGATTTAAGTGGTAATTTTGCTTGAGAATATAGTTACAATTCTTTATTTTTTTTTTATTTGTTACTTTTACTGGTTATAGTGATTTGAAATCTTGTTCTTTTTTTGTTGTTAAATTTATTGGTGGCTACATTCTGTGACTCATTCAAAGACCTTTGTTCCTTGGTTGCATGGCTTTTATGACCACACTGCTATTCTTTGAAAGATGTACTATTTGAATCTATCTTTACTGCTGTCTAGACTTCCAGTCTGTAGTAATAAATATATTCTCTCAATATTTCGTGTACAGTCTGATATTTTTTTCTTTACCCTGTGTCTGACTTAATTTATGGCCATTATTATTACATCATGCAAGATAAATTACCTGTATAAATGAAGTTCTCAATTGATGAAATCTAGCATAATTTCTGAGGTTTTCTTAATAACAGTCTTTGTTTGACAATATCCTGTGTGTAAAGGTTGTGCAGGATTGTCACAAAGGGCTGTTCTGTCATGCCAGCTCCTCAGGAGCAGTACCCAAGGGCTGTTGGAGTTACTGACTTGCCTCCTCTGAGTCTGTATAGTGCATCCTACTGCTGCTGATGTACAGCAACAAATAGGAATAAAAAAATATTCATCTGGATTCAGTTATCTGCCTTAATAAAGGGAATTGAACCAACAGCTTCCCTGGAAAAAGTTCTAAGAAAGTTAGTTTTTCTGTAAAGATGAGCTACTTTGAAAAAGAAAGAAGAAATACATTAATGTAATTCATGTGGCAAAGAAGCATAAATTACAGTTTAGTGGTTAAGGTACCACCTGGTAGTGGGAGACATGGGTAGAGATCCTTGCTCTATGTCCTTCAGTTTAGAAGTTTCTCTCTGAAATTCTCCACTGTTAAAAACCTGTGTCACCATTTAACTTTTCAGCCCTATCAGGAATTTCTCAGATTCTCTGAGTTGTTACAGTTTTGTAAGATTCACAGTTATTTACGGTTTGGGGTTGAATGTTAGGAGTAGCTTTCATCAGAGTGTGTGTGGGAAGGAACCCTAGCTGTGTCAAGAAGTCTCCACATTTATTGGTTTTGAAATTATATGCGATTAGAAAAATTTCAGAAGTTAATTGTGCTTAAATATAAGAAAAATAAATATTTGAAGAATTAAATTATTTGATTAGCCCCAAAATTTGTCCTTGTCACACCAATACTGAAAAATTGGTTTTTTACTCTTAGCTTTAGCCACTGAATGAAAAAATCAATTCTTTTAATATCTTTCATTTTTTATAATGCCAAATTTGAAACCTTGATAATTCTCTATTAGTGTAGTGTAAAATTATATACTCAGTGTGATAATCCTGCACTGCTAAACAATTAATGCTTAGTTTTATTAAATAGTCATTGCTACATATTTTTGTTTAAACATCATGAAGTCAGTCCTATTGCAGCTATTTTTCCCACCAAAATTTCCACAATAGTACCACACATTAAAATAACTCTATTATATAAATTTGGTGCCCACAATAAATGACATATAAAGGGATGCTGTGAAATGGGCAAGATAATAATTGGGACATATCAAAAGAATTATATATTATAGAATGATTTAAAAATCAGAGAAATGAATGTTTTAAAAATTTCCTACAAATATAGGTCTTGGTATCTGAATTTCTCCTTGTGCAGATATGCAAGGTAATGGCTGATTGCGCTCTCACATCCATCCCTTGTATATCAAAGTCTTGGCAATTGAATATTGCTCTTTAAATTTAGTTCAACTTAATATAAAATTTTTTTAAATTACAAGTTATCACATATGAGGGGAGATTGTTGAACCTTCTGATTAGGTATTCCTAATTTTTTTGCCTCATTAATGTTGTAAGATATTAAATGTCAGATAATGCATAACTGACAGCTACAATCACGTGAGATAAATGTATGGCAGCAGCATCCTGCTACAAAGCTGTTGGGAGTGGTCCCTGGCAGGGCTGTGGCTGGTCTTCCCCTCTGCCCTGCCTGAGAAGGTGCTAATTTGTGAAAATCAAACTTCTGCCAGAGGCATTCCTACTCAGCAGTAGGAATTCTTGTGGGTGAGGGCTTAATCTTCTTCCCTGCCCGATTTATTCCTATCTAAGTAGTTGGAGATCTCTGTCAAAATTGAAGTTTCAAAGCGGTGTAGTAAAGTGATAAGTATTAATACAACTAAGGAGACTCTGTGATTCACACCTGGACCTGGGTAATTAGTTTGGGGTTTTTTTACCAAATTACTTTGAGTTTGCTGTGCAGAGATCTAAACTGTGTACAGTTTGCTGAAGCTGTGTAGTAACTAATAGTTTAATCTGGTGTCTTTATCTTGTTATTTCAGATCCCCGACTGTATTGAAAATTGCAGTTTTCTGGGGTGTCTTTTCAGTGAAAACTTCATCTTTCTTTGGGAAAGGTAGGCACTGTTACATGACATGAATTTTCGGGCATCAAAGGAAGATGTTTCTTTAAAATTTTGAAGGCTAAAAGAAATATTTGTGCTCCAGACAGGGGATGGGAAACTGCTGTGGCAGTGAGATGTAACATGATTTGTACCTGGATAGGCAAATTGTCCAGAAATTAAAAGAATCAACATAAGGGTGAGGAGAGAATCGTAGAATCATCAGGTTGGAGCAGACCTTTAAAATCAAGTCCAGCCAACAACCCAGCACTATCACTGTAACCCCTAAACCACTAAACCTTATCACTCAGAGTGAGAAGTGCTGAATAATATTGCTGGAAAGCTGAAGTATATAATACTTCATGTTACTCCAAGGAGAGTGTTTTCGGTTGTTGAATTCACTCCACAGTTTTTGTGTAGCTCCATTTGTTATAAAACTACATGTGGACACTGGGGCCTGTTCCAGAAATAGTGCAACACCTCCTAAAGATGCTGGGTAGCTGCTAATGGACTTCCTGGGACATAGATCAGCCTCATGGTCACCATCCCATCATTGTCCTTCTGTTACAGGAGGTGGCATCTGTGCAGAGCCTGTTATCATCCTTCTCCCAGAGACATCATAAAGTGGTAAAACTACACCTGTTCCATTTCCAGACTATCATTTGTGGGTGGAAGCTGAATCTGTTCCTGAAAAGACTTGTTAATACGACCAAAATGTGGCAAGTAAAATCCTTAACTTTCGTGGTCTTCGTGCCAAGTGCTGTGAAGGAAGTTGTCCAGAAGGAGTGCTAAGCTGCTCTGGTCAGATGGTAGCTCTGGGTGGGGTTTTCAAACCTCTTCGATTTTCTGACATACACAGCTTGTGTGTGAAATAAAATAACTACAAGTCGTGTCTGGATCAGGCAATTCTCTTTTTTACAACCAAAACAGAGCTAGCAAGTCCTTGTTGAGATACAAGAGTAAACAACTTGGTTATTTTCCACTGCCCTCTTTGTGGCTGTTAGCAGAGGCAATGTTAATAGTACCAGGAGAATACTTGGGATCTGTCACAGGGAAAAAGGAAAAAATACCTGATAGGTGTTTCAGGCAGTGTAACCACAGATAATCTGAACTGTTTACCCAGTAAAACAATGATGTGAGGCAAAAAGGCATTCTGTACACAAAGTAGTTTCATCTAATTAGCACAGCTTATGAAATAAGAGCAGAGCTGTGGTAACTCAGGTTTTGTCACGTGTCCAGTACCAAGGTTATGTGTTTATTACTCTTGGAGAGCTTGTATTGTCCGAGAGTTGCCAGCACACGTTGATGTCTATGGCTACATTTTCAGGGATGTGATAGCTGGATTCAAGGTGGCTTGTCCTGATGACAATCCTGCTTATAGCACAGAAGGACTGATGCCTTGTCATTCAATGATGAACCAGAAGCCAAGACAAAGAAGCTTTAACCAGTCAGTCAGGGATACATGCATTTTTAAGCTAGCACAAGGTTTCTATCCTTCTTGTGGTTTTGTTTTTGCTTTCCTTGTGTTCAATGTTATTCATGAAACAGTGGTTTAAATTGTCTGCTCCTGCAGAGAATTCCTGGATACAGAATACTGTGAATAGCCAAGAAATCTGTAATTGCTCATCCTGCGTAGTCTCCGGATGTAATTCCTTCCTAAGGTCTGTCCAAATTAAAATGTTTGGATGCAAGTAGATACATACGGGGGGGATATGTGGATTTGAGGTAGTTTGTGGATTTACAGTGGCCAGCAGTGCAGTATAATGCTGTAGGCATCCTGTCAGACGGACCATACTGTTCTGAGAGTGCTGGGAGCTGGGAGACACAGAGGAGTGCTGGTGCAGGTCCCCCTCTGGATCCTCAGCTGGAGATTTACACTTCCCTGCAAGCAGCCGTCTTTGCAGGTGTCTCAGGCACATCCAGCTTGGCTCTGTCTGATTCTCTGGCCACTGCAGTAGCCAGCACTGCTTTGCTGCACTCACTTGCGACAAGGCAGCTCCCGAATTTGGGGCAGCAGCCCTGAGGAAGGGCTGGGTGGTGCAGAGTAGCTGCACACTGGTCCCAGAGCAGCCCAGACACTGTGACAGCCGTGGAAGGCGATTGGCTCAAAAAACAAAGCTCCATCCCTTCCTTCTAACAGAATTCTGTCTGGGGGGATGCCTGCTAGGTGCTGGATCACTCTGTTCATCAGAGTTTAAAAAAACCCAAATTAATAACTAGTGAGGATGAGTAAGAGCCAGATGTGCTGACTGGCTGGGGAGGGTGCTGCAGGGCATCTGGCCTTCACAGTGTGGTTTGCTAGAGCTGAGGATGGAATTTTTCTATTAAAGGGAAGCATATTCCAATTTGGAGACATCTTTTCATTATTAGTGCATTAGTAATGACTTGTGTGCTTGAAATAATGCAAAAGGAAGCAGAGGATGGGCAGCAGTATCACAATGTTATTTGCAGCCTTTAACTGCCAGGGAATCATAATGCAGAAGATTTCCTTTTATTATAAATTCGTCCGACTAAATTAAGAAACATACAGAGAAATCTCAGGTTTTTAATTAATAATTTTAATTTTAATACACTTTCTAAATGCATTCATTGCCTTTTTTATTACTTTCTTAGTTGCCTTTGTCACCTCAATTAGTAAGGAACCAGCTCCAGGCAAACTATAAAAATAACCTTGTGGCAACTTTTCAGGACTATTTGGCTTTATTTGCAGAGGTCTAAATAGATGTTGCAGAGCAGTGTTATATAGGGGTATATACCTTTACTTATTGTTTATTTCTAGTACTGGCTACTCTTCCTAAATAGCACAGTCTTTGTAAATATAAAGGCGGATGATGATCTATTGGAATTTTTGTCTGGGGTCTCTCTGGCAGTATTTGCTGTGTTGCTAAACTACCTGTTTTTCCACTATTCTCCTTTAAGAGCACTTAATGAGGGTTAATGCTACTTCATGACTTGGTTTCATAATCAAGTACTGCCAGTGCTAATCTGCTCAGTTCCTGTGCAATTAAGTGACCATACACTGCCTGCACTTGTTAACTGAAAGTCAAGTGACTTTTAAAGATGGTCTGAATAAATCAAGTGGTAATGTCACCTTGTATTACTTTTTTTTCTGTACACATTACTCTGTTGTTTGCTGAGGTTTTTTTCGGTTGATTTGGCAACTTCAAGTCCACAGTATTAGAGAAGTACAAACTCCTAAACACACTTTCCTTTACATCACTAAGCCATTGATCAAGTTTTAATGTGTTACTATGTCAAACTTGTCTTTTTCACACAAAAACAAAGCAAAGAATAGTAATTTTGAAAGTACTCAGTGCTTAAAAAATAAAAAGATTTATTTTTTCTAAACAATTTAAAGTGACATCTTGTAATAAGATATTTCACATAAAATGCTAAAATTCTAGGAATAAATCACTTCCAGCACCATATGCTTAAATTTTTTTATTTGTCCACTAAGGTCTAAAATTTAAATAGTCTGTCTATATTTTTTAAAATTTGAATACTTGTTCTTTAAATTCCTTTATAAAAGAAGTATTTACCTTATATAATTTATGATAATGTACGTTTGCAAATTACACGCTGAAATATCCATCCAGATACCCTGAAAGGTATGTGATATATGTATATATGGATAGATAGTGCGTGTATATAGCTAAATGTATATTTATAGGGGCTATAGCACAAGCCAGGAACCTATTCAGCAGCAATTCACTTCTGAGGGGAGCCATAGATCCTGAGGTGAATGCAGACAGTGAGTGCAGAAGAGACTGAACCTGCTTTTATGGTCTGCATAGCACAAATAATATTTAGTGCTGGCAGATGGAATAGAGTGCTCAGGACTCGGTAATAAGGAACAAGAGCACAGCAGATAAGAAAACACCGAGTGCAGAGGGCATAACTCTGCAGCAGACACACAGAGTTTAGATGAGGAGCAATATAACAAACTAATTATGTGCCAGTACAAACAGTCCTGAGCAGGTGAAGTGCTTTGAGCCCAGCTCTTGGTACACGTGGCTCCTGCAGCCCAATTTACAACACACTTTTTCAGTGAGTAATTGAGCACCCTACCCTAGAGCTGCTTAGCTCTGATCATTTCTGTGTGCAGTCACTGCACACACGCAGTCCCAGAAACACACTCTCTCTTCAAAGCTGCACATAATGAGGTGTTTTTGCATTTATTTACATGCAATTAAAAATCCAGTGGTATTCGCTGTTTGAAATGTAGCTGCTTGCCACCTTTTTAACATTTAAAGAAAAGGAAATCCTAAATTTGTTTTTGTCAGCTAATAGGGATAAATTTATCACCAAGTACAAGTGGATGAAAATGAAACTGAAAATTTTAGATGAACTCCAAACATTAAAATATTATTCTGCGAGATAATACAATTGTTTAACATTTTTGTCTCTTCTTAGAATACTTGGAAAATTACTTTTTTTGGCCACTCATTGGTTTATCTCCACAAATTGACATAAATCCTTAATTTCTCTGACCTTTGGAATTTTTTAACCAAGAAATTGTCCAATAAATTGCCCAATTGTGGTGTTCTTATAGCCAAAATATGATAATAAAATTAGTAAAAAAATATATTAAAGAGAAGAAAAAAATTACAGTCTATCATATATAATCAGTCATGTTTCTTCTGAATTTTGCTAACAGCTTAACTGGGAGAGAATTGAGTATTCCTCCTACTGCAAAGGAATAGGTTAAACTTTTATTGCATGATTACCTTTAAGATGTATTGTGACAATGAATTGTGCTCAGAAAACTTCCTGATCAGTTGTTGTTCCAAAGTATCAGGTATGTACTGAGGATACACCTCAGGAAGTATTGAAACAAAGCAAAAAGGCTGCAAAGGAATTTGCTCTATAAATTCTTGCATTAGGGTCCCAGTGGCATCCCTTGCTTTGGTGCCTGGAAATAAGTGAGAACTCAGCGTGTGAATGGTTGTAAATCAGAAGGTTCCTGTGGAGTCATATCCATTTTATGTGCTCCCTCTGTATTGTTTTACCTTCATGTGAGACACATTGATAAAAGGATGGAAGAGACTGTATAACCTGGCTCTGTTCCTGGGAATTCTCTGTTTCTCATGTCCTTACCTAATAGCTTGCTGCACAAAAGTTTATTTCCAAATAGCTGAATTCCCTGAATTGCCTTTCAGACCATAGATAGGGTGACACTATTCAGGTGACAAGAAATCTTGTGTGCTAAAGCAGTTAAATGCAGACAGAAGCCATTCTTAAAACAAATAAATTCCACATCTAGAGCTGTGTACTTCCCTCTGTAGGAGAAATTAAGCAATGATGTATTCATGAGGGAGCAGAGAGATTTAATGGAGCTATCTGCCAATGCAGTCCCCTTCCAGATTGCTGCCATTTCGCCACAGGAATTTCAGGGCTCCTCCAACTGACATTTTTCTGGGTGCCCTTTTAAATCTTTTAAATAAGATAATGAGAATAGCCCTTTGGCTCTTAAGTTTTTGTAATAAAACATGAGAATGGGGGCCATGCTGTTTAAAGTGAGTTAGGAGAAAAGAAAATGAAAAGGAAAAAATGCAAAAAATTCACACAGTGAATATTACAAGATTCTTTCTTTTGTTGTTGAAATTTTGGTTTTGTTCAACAGTTTAAAATAGTTGCTTGATTTCCAATCTTCAAAATCACAGAGAAGCGTCAGTAAGATTTCTTGCTTTTTATATGTGGGAAATAATTACTTGCATATACACCATTTCCAGCGACCTCATATTTGTGGGTTGTCAGTGGCTCTTCTAAGGACTGGATGACTTTATGTCCACATTTTTTGAATATTCTTCAGTCTGGAGTGCATTGAGTTTTCCAATATGCATATGTGTGACTAACAACAGTATCTGTTGACATGTTTGAATGTGATACTTACAGATTTCCAATAAACTCAGCAGGATATAGCAGTTCTAGAAACAAATCAGAACCATTTATGCAGGGCACTTCGAAATTCAGATAACCCAAGAATATGAGCTACTGAAAGTTGGTGAGATTATGGAGTTTCATTCTTGCTAGAAGCAAGAACAATTAGAAATGTTATGCAGGTTACTTTCTGGATGAAGGGACTGAGGACACCCTCAGTCAATTGGCAGTCTCTTCTCTCAAGTAACAAGCGGCAGAACAAGGAGAAATTCCCTCAAGTAGTTCCAGAAGAGGTTTAGATTAGATATTAGGAAAAATTTCTTCACCGAAAGCATTGTCAAGGATTGGAACAGGCTGCCTAAGGAAGTGGTTTAGTCACTATCCCTGGAGGTTTTTATAAGGCTTGTAGATTTGGCACTCAGGGACGTGTTTTAGTGGTGGACGTGGCAGTTCTGGGTTAATGGTTGGACTCAATGATCTGAAAGGTCTTTCCCAACCTAAGTGATTCTATTATTTCTATTGTTCTTTGCTGCCTGTTTTTTGTTGGCTTTTTCTCTCAGATACTTAGCACCTTCACTCAAAACATCTCTACCTTGAAGTATGTATCTCAACTGATTTGAAATATGAGGGCTGAGAAGCTTAGCTCAAAACCCCAAAAAATTAGTAAGATGCTAAATTGTAGAAAAGGCCTGAAATCCAGCCTTGGTATGGTATGTTGCCCATTCTTCAGTAAATAAAATGTTCTCTTCATGGATATCTTTGTTTACATAGAAAAGGAGCATTGCCAAAGGAAATGCAAAATTATTTGTATAGAGGAAAAGCAGCTCCCTAACTACTCATATCATTATGTGAACGATTTAATGCAGAATGCAATTATCTGGTGAAAGGTAAATGCATTGGAAATGCTCAAAAGCTCAGTGCCCATTAAAATACATGTGACTGATACACTTAGAAACAAAAGAAACTAGAAGCTGGCTTTGATGATACAAAAATGGTAGCTGATAACATTGAGAGCATTCGGAGCCGTGCTACCAACAAATCCCATCCCATTTTCCCTCTTGCCTGCTGCTTATCTGCAAGGCTGGGCTCCCAGCTCTGCATCTCCCTGGCTTCATCCAGAATCCCGAACAATGGGAAAGCAGTGACAAATTCAGCCACTTGCTGCAACTGCCAGAGTGACAGCAGCAAGAGGAAAAGACAAAGCAAGGCAAAAAAAGATGGTGCTAACAACAATAACATCTAACAGCTCTCTGACACGGTCTGGAGCCTGTGCTGGGTGGCTCTGCCTGCCAGCACACTGACCGTGAGCTGGCACCCACATGCTGCAGAGAGGGGCGATAAATAAATGACATTGTTGTGTTCACAATGAGGATGAGTCAGGATGCTGACGAGGCAAGGGATGACTCGCATTCAGCCTCCAGGACTCCATCAGTTGTAAGCTATTTCGCTTGTCCTCAGGAATTCATTAACTGGAGCAGGGAAACAGATACTTGTTACTGTGATACTGCTGTGCTTGGCTGCCATAAGTTAATTTACAATTGTTCCACGTTCAAAGAAATTGTTGCTTATCCCTCAGGTGGCTGTAGTGAGGATACTGTGAGAAGTTGCACATTTTAGGATGTGTGTCCAGTGGATTGAATCCTTCTACCATCACAAGCCATGGTAGTTAACAAAAAAGGACAAAGCAAATGAACTAACCTGTCTTCTCCTCTGCTACAAGTACCTAAGGAAATATTACCATGATTCTTCACTCCTGCACCTAATATTTTAATTCCTTTTACACAATTTAGTGCCTTTTTTTTCTTCCTAGAGAGTGACAGAATGTCTAGGGGTCCCAAGCTACACTTGTTCTCATTGTAAGAGATATGCAAAGAAAAAGTGTAGCTCAGTTTGAAGTTATAATTTCCTTTATCTGTACTTCTTCATGGCCATGAAAGAGCTCCATTCACTGCTGCGTCCTTTTCTTGCTGCATATGAATGGAGCTTGTTGGTCTTGTGCCTTTTCTCTGTTGTTCAAGTCTAACTCTAAGCTTTTCAGCACATGAGAGCACAAAGCTAACAAAACCCATCAGATCTGTCACAAATGTCACATGAGAGTGCTACAACTTGGGGAACAGAGGCACAAATTTAAAAATTAACTTGTGTGGTAGAAAAATGACACAACTGGTTATTCTGAGAGGCCACTGAAAACTCCAGGTGTCCTGGTTCATTTTCCTTACCTGGGAGGATTTGAAGGCAAGGTTCTATAAGTAAAAGAAACGTGGCCAAACTACATTGTTTAAAAGCTCTTATTTTTCTGTTTCTATTACAGCTTGACAACTGTGATTAGAAGCAAATGTCTAATTTGAGAAGGCCAATTTGGGGATACAGTTGCTGTCTGGCACAGTCTTCTGTTCTGTGTAAACCTCCACAACCATGAGCATCCAGCTTTGGGCAGCATGGGATCCAGATGGATCTTTTTGCTGAGTCTGGGATTTTGTTTACAAATGTTCCACTTAAAAAAAAAAACCAACAAAAAAAAACCAAACAAAAAAAACCCCCAACCAAACAAAAATCACCATATAGAGTTAATGTAGGCATTTAAAAATGCATTTGAATTTCCTATATATTTAACACATGTCCTAAAGGTAGAGACGCTGAATTTTCCTGCTAGATACAAATTAATTTTAACCTTTTTGGTTCCATGGTCTTATTTTTCGTCTGAATATGGGTTTTGATATGCTGGGTATTTTCTTCAGCTGAATTTTTTGTCCATGTTTCTTAATGAAAAGAGCCTCCTTTTGCTTCACTAGTTGCATTTGTGTGTTACAGCACATCCCTGCAGGAGGATTATGTTTGTCAAACAAAATCAAAGCATATTTAAAGAACAGACTTCTCCAGTGCTCTGTAGGCTCCTGGAATAAATTTTGAGACACAACATAAAGGAGACAAATTCAACATGCTTTTGACTGAACTTTAGGTAGAAGATTTTTTTTATTTGTACTCAGGATGTTGCTCAGGATGGTGTGTCAGGAAACAAGTCTAATTCCAGTCACATACAGGTGAGTATTTACAGGAGAAAATTGTTCTGTAACAACTACCAATATATCCTATGCTTTGCCATTCAGTTGCCATAAAAGGCTGCTAAAACCTTCTTTTGGCTTCTTTTTAGATGCTTTTAAATTTAACATTTCTCTTACTTTACTTCATCATTTTTTTCTCATTTTTCATCCTGCAGTTTGGAACCATAATTTTCTTCATTGTTCAGGAAGATATTCCAAAAGATGTATGAGTATTTATTCTTCTTAAAACAAGCATGTTGATAAAATTCAGCATAAAACATATATTCTACTTTAATATGGTTCAGATTACCAAATGCAGAAATGTAATATTTTCAAATGGAATCTTTTCACCATCTCATCCAGAAATAAAACATCTGAGTATTGGGTATGCTGAAATCTCCAGCAGCAGGATTAGATGTGTCTATCTGAAATCCATGAAATGATCCGGAAATACTTTCTAACTGCCAATTGCACTAAGAACGGTTTGAAATACATCAATTTTTTCTCATTATGAATTTTTGTAATTGCTCTAGAAGTATAAACAGCTGTCCAGAGGACAGTGTCTATCCCTGACATAGCATGAGTGAAATAGAGAATGACACTTCCTCTGTCAGTATTGCTTCTAGCCAAAAGATGTGGCAAAGTGCACCTGAGTGTGATGCAAGATTCTAGCTTGACATAAACTTGACTTGAAGAGAGTCACACATTTAAGGTCTTTGACTGAGAACTAAAGACTTGATTCACAATGTAAAATATTCTCAGGAAAAATAGTTTTGTTCAAATGTTCAATTCTAATAGGCAGTGAAGTGTTTTTATTCCTTTTCAAGTTGCATTTGATGCATGAGTTCTTTACTGTCTTACAAGTGGCACAGTATAACTTTTTTTGTAATGTATGGGAGGAAAAAAGAAATCAAAAGCTGGTTAGTGGCAAAGAGAAGTAAAGAAAAATTACATGGAAAATTATTTGAAAAGTAATTATATGGAGGAGCTTGAAAGTAAAAAACTGGAGATTTGGTGGTCAGAAAGGTGGAAGCATTTGAGACAGAAACATGCTGGAGGAAATAAATGTTAAAGTAACTTTATCTTTTACCTGTGTAATGCTAAATCTGAACAGATGCACAGAGAGATCTGTAATTTGGTATTTTAAAGATTGTGACATTTATTTTCTTCATCTCTTTCTTTTCTGGGCTCATCTCCATTAAGTCTGACAAACTTTGTGTATTGGCTGTTTTTTTGGAGATTCCATTACTGTTCATTGATCATATTTAGGTAGGATGCATCCCCATGCTCCTGCTTGAAGAGTACATCCAAGGCTGTATTTGAGACACCTCAATACAGCTCTCAAATTGTTTTGACTTAATGTGATTTTTTTTCAGTTTTTTGTATATCGTGAGATTTGGGAGTAGACTGAGCAAGCCTAACTCAATGCTTATGTTTCAATTTTTTTCAGTGGAAAAAACCGAACATACGATTCCTGATACAAAGCAGAGTGTGCCTGGAGTCTAATTTTATATCACAGCTATAAATATTACTCTTGCCAAGTCCCATTCACTCCCTAGAGTGGTCACTTGGTTTGCAATTTTGAGTTCATGCTTTGTGCTGAAGGCTTTTACTGTGTGCTTTGTGGTCAGTCCCCAGCATTTCCATCATCAAACTCCTTAAAGCAAACCCTCCGTTAGGAAAGCAGTGCCCTTGCAGTGAGAAGATGATCAATCACCTCTTGCCACAGCAGTTACCAAATCACTGGGTGGGGACATGTTCAGCAGCGCTCTGTGTGCTGTGAACAAAGGCAAACTGTTCCTCCGATGTTTGTTGATTTCTCTGATGTCTGTTTAACACTTATTTTTGAAATACTTGTAGTCGCCAGTTCTTCACGGTTATTGGGTGTGCAAACTATGCGATTGGAGTCGGTTGATATTAGATTTCTTTACACTGTGTTCCTTGTTGCCTCTTGGAATTCTGCAAGAATAATGCACACTTTAACTGTCACTACGTGCTGAACTCTGCACAGGCAGCTTTCATGGTCAAAAATATGTTCTGTGCTGGTTGGCTGGTCCAGCCTACTGACCTATAGGTAGCCCCTCCAAAAAGCTCATTTCTCAGCCCAGATTTGGGGTGAGTGGTCAGTACAGACAATAGATATCCATGCCTGGTGATTTTTTAGTAACATATGAGAAAGTTCTTGGTTTGATAATAGTTACTAGTGAGTGACTGCCTAATTTAAATTTATTTAGATTTTGTTTTCTATTGATGTCTAATTGTTCAGTTGCAAATTGGTTGGGATATCATGTCTCTTCATCCTGCACTGACTTTGGACTCCATCTGCACCTTGACAGAGCACAACAGCACCACTAGTCCTTCTGGATCCCTGGTGTGTCATGGCATTGCTTTCAGGAGCTGGGTAAGGATTTTGTATATCCAGAAGTAAATGACATATGATCTCTGTCTTTATTCAGCCTTCAAGGAAAGTGATGAACGAATGGTTGTATCTTGCAGAGAATGAGAGACCTTTTGCAGAAAATGGCTGGGGAAAGGTCAAATTTGTGACTATTGTATGTTGTGAAATATACATTGTGAAACTAATGAAAAACTTACGGAATTGTTTTTACTGAGTATAGGAAAAGCAGAATCAAGCCCACAGGGAGAAGCAGTAAGTATGGAATATGAACAGTAGAATAGTTTTATTTACACAAAGACTTAGTAAAACAAGCTGTGTTATTTTAGCTGAGTCTGCCCGATTTGCTATCCAAACACAATATTAATGATACATAATTGGCACCCAATCAGTACCACAGAAGCGGAATATTGTTGTGCAACGTTCTGTTTCCAGAGCAGCTCCGTTTCATGGTGCATTACCAGCAAGGTCTGCCGCACGGTGCTGAGAGTGAGCATAGCCCCAGACGTGTTTTTGGGAGATGTGGGATAATCCTTTGCAATAAAGACAAAACCATGGCGTTTCTGATGGCCTGTGCTCTGCTCCAGAGGCTGCTGCAGCCTTTGGTCTGATGAAGGCTGAGCCTGGGATTGCCCAGAGCCTTGGACTGCAGCGCAGGATGCTTGGTCAGGCTCCTGACCCCTCTGCCTTCTGCGGTGCTGTGCTCCCACCCCAGACACTGGAGAGCTCTGTAGTACCACGGAGATCTGGAAAACTGGCAAGTCCTCCCAGTGGGGGTAACAGGTAGTTAATGCAATAATAGCAAAATTAATTTGCCCTAAACCATGTTTTTCCTGAACTTAGTCTGGGGTTTGTGGGAATGGCAGAGGAATACAGCCAGCCATTGCTTCAAATCAGGCTCTAGACCACATTAAAGATTTGAGAGATGCAAACGGTTCTCCTGTTTTGCCCATTTTACCATGTGGGTCTGGGTGGCTTTCCCTCACCATTAATGCCATCAATGTCAGCTGTGATTACTTGAAGCAGTGGCTAAGCCTGCCCTGTTTGCAGGCATGCCACAAAGCCACAGTTTTATCAACTCAGTGACTGATTATAGACCTATGAAGTTGTAGACAATACTTGAACAGCCTAAAGTAGTGAAAATTGTATTATAAACCATCTAATTTCTACTATTCAACACACATCAAACTTATTTCCATGCTGAAGGCGTAGTCCATTGCACCAGCTCTGGCCAGTGAGGCATGTGGTTGTGCACTATAAAGAAACCCACAACATAATCTGGTAAATTCACACTCACTCTTATATTAAAGCAAATGTAATCTCTGCAGTGCTGGCTGAAGAATGTTTTGAATTAGATAATACTTCAAATTAAGTGCCATTTTAATATCAAAAGGCTTCTTCTGTTTTATATGAAAATTCATAAAAGTCTTTCTTGCAACCTTGAAATTAAAGAGGAAAATCATCATTAAAGCCTTCATGCCCTATTGAGATAAATTCATCCTCTAAGTCTGAAATTAAAAGCAAGTCTGCTTTCTGCGTTTTCAATATGATGTGCTGCAATAACATATTTCATCTTGACAGTGAGTTTATTTCTTTGTAGCATCACAAACTGCCATGTCAAAATGCTGTTCTTCCATTGGCAGAACTTTTTTCAACTATATAAATCACAATTATACCCTGAGAAGTGACACTGAAAGCTCCACTGAAAGTATGTTTATTTAATGTCTGTGATCATTGTACAGCATATTTTGTCCAGTTCGAAGGGACAAAGATGTTATTTTCTAAACAGCTGTTGTTGATGCTGGGCATGAGCATCTGGGTCTGGAGTTCTCTCCTGTTTGCATATCATCAGCATCCACCTCGGTCTGGCTGGTGCACGTTGCCTGTAAACTTGGTGGAGCCATCCAGTGGGTCAGGTAGATCATGTATTTTAAATATATGAGTTCATATGCACTGAGATAACTACAAGTAACACATTATAGGACTGTAATACATACAGCAAATATTCTCAGTCTGTGCCTTCGTGAGGACATGTTGGCATTTTCTGTGCAACACCTTTCTTTGAGTGAATTCTGTGTGTCCACACGGGTTGAGATTGAGCAGTGCTTTGTATCTACAGCCATGTATGAAAGCCTGCTTCCTACTAAATTGCTTCTTCCTACTAATTTTTTGGGATATTTAAAGATCTTTTGCTGTGTTTAACTTTATTAGTATTAAATTTATTACTAGAGAAAGTAATTACCTAGAAAGAAACATAATTTCTGAGCCTTGTAATAAAATGCCAGTTTTGGGAAAGCTTCCAGATAGATGGAAGAGAATTAACTGGAGATAGAGAAGAGTTTTTATTTCTGTGCAAAATATTCCCTTGCCTCTTATCCTAATTCCTCCAGGTCATTCTCTGTATGTTTGCTCCTTTTGGCATCCAGAGGCTTTTCCACAGCTATGGCCATTTAATCTGTTCTTGTGTACCACTGGCTGTAGCATAGTTTGTAATTTCTGACCTGTATGCAATGGGTTGCCCATCAATGACATAAGGGTTTAGTTAATATAAATTTTATAGCTTCATGAATGAAATAAAAATGTCTTGATCAAATGTACTGTAAGCCTGGCAGGATATAGCTAACCTGTGTTTATGCACTATCAAACACAAGCATCTCTACTACTAATTAGATTAGTACCTCTGAGCACTGACTTAATATAAATATTTGATAACAGTAATAAAACTGACTCCAATATTCCAGGCACACTAAAAAGGTAGCTCGGAAATACTTTTTTCATTGATCAGTTCTTTTGAACTGCTTCATAATTATATAAATGGTTTTATGCATTGAGTAGTGTTAACCTGCCTTGCTGATTTTGGGCGCAAAAGGTGTTTCAGGTGGCCACGTGTGCCTACAATGATTTGGAGTTGTGGCTATCTTAGCTGGGATATAGGTAGCACATACATTTCTTTCTGGGTTAGTCAGAACTGTCTGCTGGGTGCATGGTGGACTACATATTGCTAAAGGCTAAGTGGGAAATATTCCACACCTTGAGCATGACAAGATATGCTCTCTCCATGTATTGTGAAATTCCAGCTGCAGATAGTGTGGACTAGAGGAATTATCACAGGATATCAAGAAACCACAGCTTCATTGCAATATTTTTTTGATCTGTTCTGCTGTTTATCAAGCGACTGCCAAGAGGTAGGAGGCTCTCATCTTGATTTCTCACTGAAATTAAGAGAAGTGGTTTGTGTATGTCTTCCCGAACACTTTCTGAGACATTCCAGCTGGCATGGTAATTTGTGAGCTATTCAGCTTGCCTGAAATTCAGCTGCTAAATTGTTTGTCAACTCTATTCCTTGCATTCATTGTGTTCTGGTCTCCTAAATGAAACAGCTGTGAATGTATTTACAGTCTGAGAAAGCTGGAGCAGTGATGGCAGTTTCAGTCATTGCTCATCAGCTGACGTAAAGGCCAAACCAATGGGGAGCATGTGCTTACTCTCTCTCTAGCCTCTAATTATGCCCATGTGTTACCATTTAATTTGGATGGATCAGAGAAGTCACCATTCAAAACTTCTGATAATTCAGGTCTGTAAAGGCATATTAAATCCCAAACATTATATGGAAAAATGGGCAAAGACTCCAGAAAATACAGCCATGTATATTCATGGCACAGGTGAAATATAAACTAACTTCTCAAAGGAAAGAATGAAATTCAAAAAACAGGGAACACAAGTTATCTAATGATTAGTCTGTAATTAGAAAAACATCTAAAATGCACTGTTTTCAAGCATCCTGAAATTCTGTTGCCTCAAGTTGGCATTCCCATAGATCCTTGTACAAATACACTAAAGCTGCTTCTGAAACTCTAGTGACGACAGAGAAAATGTTCCTGGATTTGTATTATCTAGAGAATTCCCTTTATTACCACAAAGTCATAAAAGTCTTTAGAATACTTTATTCTTGTATTTGGTTTAGAAAAACAACATCTAATTGACAGCAATTATCTTAGAGCGTAACCAAAAGATGGCAGCAATCCAATATTTTTTTTTCTACTAAGCGGACAAGAGACAGTTTATTTACAGTTTTATGACCACTACTGTGTTATCGGAAGGAAAGGTGCTATGGATTCTATTTCCTTTTGGAAAGGAAACAATTAAGACAATTTGAGAGGTAAAAAATACTTTGTAGTTTTTTATTAAATGTAAGAAAACAAAGGAGAGAATAAACCACATTGAGACTAAGCACTTGCCAGTCCTAGAAGAAATCTCTTCGCTTAAACATTTTCATGCTGGAAAATTCCCCTATGGGACTTCACCCTATGGTGACAAAAAGACCCAACCAGACCCCCCAGTAAAGAATTAGCCTCCCAAAACACAGGGAACTGGAGAGACAATCAGAAAGAGGCAAATTTCCCTACCCTTTAACACTGAACTCGTCATAATTTCTAATGTGTAACCTTCATATCTGTGTGCTTCAACTTTCCTGGTGACATTCACAACGGAAATGAGTTGATTAATGAGTTGGTCTTCTCAGGCCTTCCCGAAGCCCTGTGAGGTCAAGGAAGAGGCTCCCAGTGACTCCATTTGTGTGTGAATCAGCTGCTGTCTGGTGGCATGCCAAAAGGGTCTGAAATTGTGCAATGTATTAATATGCACCTTATGCTGGGTTTGGATTATCAGGGCAGTCAGGGAGGTGATAACAAAACAGAAGCTACAAAAAGAGTTTGGGGGAAAAGGGGGAATTAACTGTTTATTTGGCTTACAGTGCAGAAAAATTCCTGAACAACAAACCCTCAACTAACCAAGCTCTCAAACAGAGATCCTTTACTCTCAACCCCAAAGATTTTCAAGTTCCAACACCTCACAAATCATAGCACACAACATCTTTCAAAACAGAAAATCCCTTAGGAAAAGGTTTCTCATAATTACAAATTTCCTTACAGGAGATTGCTCAACAACTCTTACGCAACATTTCCACTATGTGCAAAGCCAACACAAAAGCTTGCAGTGTTCCAGAGAGCATTCACTCGCTGATGTAGCTGAGTGAAGTTACTGCTTTTTAGGGTGAATAGGAATTAGGGACACAATCCTGGAGACAGATCCTCACCACTGAGGTGACATTATTGCCTTATTAATGTTCTTCATACATTTCAGCAGGACTAATGTCCTGCTATTCAACTGCAGAAATACTTTGGGTAGTTAGAGGCTGTCCTGATCAGGGGCCATCACTTATTTTAAATGATGAAAATCCCGCTAACATTTTGCTTTGACATAGTATTTATTTTTGGTAGCTCAAGGTTCCAGGCTGAAGTCAGCCGTTGCACGATATGTCATTCACACACTTTTGTCCTCTGAACAGAAGCAGTTTGCCCAAAGGAAGCAGGGTGAGTAGGACTTGCTTTTTCCTACATAGAGTTTTAAGAGAAAAGCTTCAGGAGAAAAGGGTCAAAAAGACATCAACAGCTGAAATGTAATGGAAAATTTTCCTGCTTTTTAAAACCTTCATCTTTTCTTTGTGACTTTTGACTTACCTTGATATTAGATAATTCTAATGATATAACCCTGAATTGCTGCTGAATTTTATTCCTGAGGGGGAAAGAGTGAATTAATTCTGTTTAACCTCTTGCAGAAATTCAGGTTCTTTCCCTCATGTCCCGCTGGGTTTTTTTAGGCAGCTGCTACCTCCAGCTATGAAGGCATGCCTTGTTTTGTTCACAGACCTGCAACTTCCCAGTCCTCCTTTCAATTACCACAAATTTACAAGCCAGGAGGGTTTGACACGAGCAGGAGCAGCCTCAGAAAGCAGCGTGCAATGTGGCTCTAGAAGAGACACAAATTCCTCAACCTCTTTGTTAAATAAACAAAATATCAGTGTTTGCGGTGAGTTAAACATCTGCGTTTCACTTCAAGCATTAAGTGCACTTTAAAAACACAATACCCTCTGTTTTTATTAAATTCAACTGTTTGACAAAACTTGGCTGTCAAAAGTAAAGACCAGTAAAGAATGGTGTCCTTTATTATGTTGAAAAAACAGATGCACTAACCTTTATCTTGTTTTGGTAGCTCACACATGTACTGTTCATGTGGATGGTGGTTCCATTACTGGCCATACTAACTGTGTTTACTTTTTGTCTGTGTGTTAATTAATGTTAAAATTCTAGGCTTCTCTTCTCAAGAAAAAGCTGCATAGGAAGAGGATCAGTTTCATAGTTATCCTAAAGCTTAAAGATTGTTTATTTTTTCAGGAGGAGTTTCAACATGAGCATCCAGTTTTTTTTCAAAAAAAGCAAAAGCATGAAATTATTTAGAAATTGAAATAACTTCTGAGGAAATCTGGACCATCACATTGGTCTATACTAAACCCCAAAGGAATTCAAGGTATATGGGACTTTTTCGTTAATACTTTTGACCTACTGTTTTTACGTGAACAGTTTACTTCTCAAAGAATATTACTTCAGGCAATACAAGATGAAGAAAAATACGTCCCAGGACATATGCTGACCAGGGTTTGTTGCCACAATGTCCCTATCTACTGCTCTGGTCTATCCGTGGGATGAGCGAAATTTCTCCTTGGAGTGTGCTGGGCAGTGCTAATGCTCAAGTAACTCATATTTTGGATGATTTTCCAATGGGAAAGGTGAAACTTGCTGTGAGCGATGTTCCTTATTTCACATGATCAAGGAGCAAAGCGCTGTAACTCAAAAGCTGAGCAAACTCTGAAAGAAGGTCACAGGCAGGAGGTGACAACAGCTCCCTGAGGCTGAACATGTCACTTGTCACTGATCCAGGCAAACAATGCTGGCCACAGCTGGCTCCTTTCTTCTGGAGAAGGGTTCAGAGGACACAGCCAACACATTCCCACAAAACCTAACCCTGCTGCTTTACGTACCCTGGCCTGGCACGGGAATGATCCCTGCAGGTCTCCTGTGATCCGAGAGCCACAGGATCACCACCTCTGCTCCACACAGGCAGGCACATGAAAGTTTCTTTTCCTTAATGCTTTCTGACTCTGGCTGGCTGGTATTACTAAGTATGTCTGATTTATTTCTCTTTGAATGAAATGTTTTGTTTAATCTCAAATGATCTGTCTTAATTGGCTGAGTATGTGGAAACATTTCAGTTTGGGACAGACCCTAAACAATAACCACTAACTTGTTCTTTTTGGTTGTTGTTGGTTTTGATTTTCTTTTTTGCCTTGGCTACTGAACCAAAAAAAAGGAAAAAAAAAATCAATCAATTATTTGCGTGTTTTCTGTTTTAACATCACCTGCAGAGGAACTCAGTAGGATTATGCCTTTTTTTGAACCTGAAAATCAATGTGAAATGTGATCAAAATCAAAGCAAGCTCAGAGAAAACCAGAACAGAGAAGACAGGGTAGTTTGCTGTTTTAGATGTATTTCTTTCTTTCTGACAAGCTTGAATTCAAACTGAATTCACATTGGAATCTCTTTAAAGTTGATATTATTTTGGGATGCATGGTTTCTTTTGATCAGCTATAGGTGAGTACATGTTCTGTTTCAGGACAGTGTTCACTTGTCACTACATCGTGTGAGCAGCTGGTTTAGATCAGGGCATTACGACAGGTACTAAACTTGTTAAAAATCAGTGTTTTTCTGGACCACGGCTTCATATTTTAAGTCATCATCAGAATTGCAATTTCCAGACAGTGTGAGCTTCAAACTCTTCAGCTGGGATCTCCAGATCAGCTATGTCTCCAGTGAAGGTAAAATACAACGTGCAGAAGGAGACAGAATGAAAGGTGAATAATTTTTCATGCTTGTTTTACAACAATGTAGTACAGAATAGAAATGGAAATAATGCTGTTAGAAACTATCCAACACAAACAGGCTTTAGAGAGATGTACAAGAGCTTTGGCTGTCTCTTGCTGCAAAAAGGAGTCCGAGGTGTGATTGAAAAGCCGTGTTCCCTCTCCTGCAGAGCCAAGAAGAGGCTGCGGTTTCTTCTGCATCTACGTCAGAAGTGTTCGACTCTCAGATGGAAAATAAGAATTAAAAAAATTCCATTCTTCTTTGTCCAAGCACAAATTAAATAACTATAATTTGCTTTATCTGCTATGCCGTTGGGGAAATGGAAATATCTCACTTAGGCGCTGATTTTGAAGGCGCTCACGCTCTCTTCTTTCCCCTCCTCTTCAGGCACTCTGTTAATGCCAGCTGTCATTTGATATGTTGACCACCAAATTTAACACACAACTGCTGTTATTTTGCACTGTAGTCACAGCAACACTGTTAAAGCAGTTATCCGGTAAGGACAGCTTTGATTAGGTGAAACACAGCTGCCAAGACTAGCTCATGTGAAGAATGTGGTAAGGAATATGGAGTAAAGTTAGAAGGTGATGTTTTGGGTAGGCTAGATATGTAATTAGGGTCAGTCCAGGGGTCACTTTTGGTAAATTATCAACTTTTTTTTTTTTTTTTTTTTTTTACTAGATGCTCCATATCTTTGAAACAGCTGCACTGAAAAACTTAGCAGTCTCAGTTACACTTTGGAAGGCTTCCCGTCAGACCTACTTATGTGTGTCTCCAAGTTCAAAGTGTCGGATGACATTGAGGTTTTCTTAACAGCAAGCAGGGCTTGGAATGTCACTGAAAGAAAACAAAACCAAGTTCTGTGGAAAAGAGTGAATAGTAGCTGCACTTTCTGGGAAATGCTTTCATAAATGAAAGAAGAAGGAAAAGCTAGTCAGCTAAAGGAATCTTATGCTGCAGAGAGATGGAATTTCTCTAAGCAGGTGTGTTTGTGATGCTGGTTTGAAGACCAAATAGAAATGTTTGCAGGTACTGCTTGTGCCTGCTGTGCCCCAGACCATGGGCTGGTGATTGCACTGCCTGTGCTGAGGGCTTTGCTAATCTGTGTGCAGAGTCTACACTGAGTTTCTGCCAAGAAAGGTTGGACCAGATGATCCTTAAAATCCCTTGCAACCTGGTATTCTAAGATTGGAATATTAACCATTGGTCTGAGTCATCACTTCCCTCTATTGGCAGGAAGCATATGTACAGCCCTTGGTACATGGCTAACAGATCTAACAGATATAAAGACTTTGAAGCTGGGATTAGGAATGTGAAAAACATCCCAAAAAACTAGTCATACATGGACATGGATCAAAGTCTAGAATGGAACAAAATATGTGTCTCTCAAGGTTGGATTTCCATTATGGTTGTGTTTTTGTTTTGTTTTTGTTTTTTGGTTTGGTTTCTTTTTCAAAATAGATGTTGGAGAATCTGCGTTTTATTTCCCTAGTAATCACAGGCTGAAGGTAGGTGAGTTTTTAAAGAAAAGCTTTACATGTGGTTAAAATGGAAATATTTTTTAAGAAATCTACCATGTGGTTTTCAATAGTTTGAACTATCAAAGTTCCTTTGATTTCTCTCAAAGAATACTTTCAAAAACACTAATTGCTCTGGATATTTATTCCATTTTCTCTTGATGTTGTTACTTTACTTGAATATTTTTATGTTACATTATAAAATGTTCTATATTTATTAGTAGCATTTATATAGTTAACAATGTTTAAAAGAAATATCTCTAAATGCAAACACTGTGTGGTGTGCATTTGATTATGGCACATTGTGAATGGAAGATTTCAAAGTACTCTGTCCAGGACTGCCTCTGAAAGAACACCCCCATTCCAGCATCCAGGATGAAATGTATGTTAGCTTAGGTAGAATTTACAAGACTGCTTCAAAGGGTTTAATTTTGTCTTATATATGTTTTAGTTTCCAGAAACTTATGAGGAAGAACAGAGTGAAACATTTTCCTTGGTTAGACTATAAAATCACCTTTTTTAACCTGAAAACGGGTGACAGTGATGGCTGCTTGCTCAAGGGATGAAGGCAAACTCATGCAACAGGTGGAGGACAAGGCAGTCAAGGATACACAGAGAAGAGAGGAAAGACAAGAAAAGATTACTGGGTTTTAAAAAACGACAAGAAAGACATTTGCTACAGTGTTAAAGGTTTGTTCATACATGAAAACTGCAGATAGAGATGAGGTGAAAGCATGAGCACATGATCTGAATAAGAACAGCTCAACTGGGTTGATAGTCATTGAGCTCTCTTGGGATGTGTTTCATTTTCCTTCATCTGTTAACCAGGAAACAGGTATTACTATTATTATTATTTCATTTTACAGGGGGGATCAGAAGTAGAGAGAGATTTATTTAAAGTAATTCAGGAAGTCTACAGCAGAACAGAGAACTAAATCAGGAATTTCTGAGTTCCAGACCAGGATGCTAACCATGGGACAGCTCATTTCCTCTCTGTAGGAGACTCTGCTGCCAAATTGCATTAGATGAGAACAAGTCCCTCTTGTTTACATTTCTTTAAAACAAACCTTCATTAGGACTGGATTCAATACATCACAAATACATTATCAAGATTACCATGAAATGTTTATAAATCTCTAAATCCTAAGGATAGGATTGGCTGATGTAAATGAAAATGAGATCCCAAGACTCAGGACAAAAGCTAGTAAATTATCTGAGGTGAAGAGTAAAGTTATTTGCTGACGTAAGCAAAATGAATTGAAAAATCTCAGAAAAGTTTTTCTGAATTGGGGGAAACTTGTTTGTGTGATCAAATATGTCAGAATAATTTAAAAGCTCATTTATTTTGAAACCGAATCTTCTTGTTTGAATACTGCATCTCATCTAATCCCCTGAGGCTGTTTACATAAAAGCAAACAATCTGCTAATGTTAAAAATTTTACTCACGTCCCTCATTTCCCAGTTCTTTCTTAAGAAAAAAAAAAGGAAAAGAAAGAAAACCACTTTTGTGCAATGTTTTTAAACTTACAGAGATTGTCCTGTTGCAACAGCCAAGTGTCGCCGAGCTGCTGTTGTCTGCAAAGGATGTTGCTCAAGTACGTAATGGAAAAAAACTGTGCTTTAAAATCAAATCAAAATAAAAGTGTTAATGCTGAGTATTATGGATCCTTACTGGATTATAAGTATCATTTAACACCTTGAATACACTGTAGTGATTCTCCTTATTTTTAGAGCAACAGTGCATTCCTCACCTTGGTTTCAGGACAAACAGCTCCCGGAGATAAGTCAGGATATGGTTTCACTACAGTGACTGTACAGACACAGTTTATCTTCAATCTTCTTTCTTTTCCTAGGTATACTTCAGTTATATACTTCAGTTACCATAAGATTAATCCCAAAGTAATTTCTTGTTTTTCCCCCATTTTTTACTGAAGGTTTTCTCAGCTGCTCTAAGTTCAGGTCTGCATCCTGCCAGCATTATTCCTTCCCTGGCTCTGCTGCAGTGACGCTCGCACAGACTGCTCTGTGTTTCCCTGCGAGTGAACAGCCATTCATTTACTTGGCTGAGTGCAATCCTGCTGAAGTCAATGGGGGTTCTGTCTTTGATTTCCATGAGTCTTGACTTTCAGCCTGCGCCTCAAATGAGTGTCAGAAAGTTCCCAGGGACAGCAGCTAAAGCCATGGATTTAATTAAATCTGTCTGCAAAGCTGGCATTGTTGGTAATTCGGCCAGCTCTGCCTATGTGCTAATACAGGTGAATGTGTCTTCTGATATCCAAGGGCAGCCACAGCCACATGTCCAAATGCAGGACTGTTCATGAATTGACTAAAATGAAAGGTAATATTCTTCATCTAAACAATCTGTAAATTTTTTATTGTGTTATTCAACAGCCAAATCTAGGATTAAAGAAATAGTCGAAAGTACTTCACCTTGGCCTCTTTTGCTGTTTCATAATCATGAAAAAATATGTATTTTTTAAAATAAATGTCTGAATTTCCCTTGCGTCCCAAAAGAACATTAAATGTTTGTTTAATGTCTGTCAGGTAAATACAGATATAAAACTTCTTTTAGACATGCATACATTCATTTCTACAACAACATTGGAACTAGGAAGGATGGAGCCGGAGTAAGGCTCCCGCACAATAAGGCTTATTACTTCATACAGCTATTTAAAAATACGTATATTTCAACAGAACACATCTCAGAGGAAGAGTATCCTAAAGCTGCTCTCACAAATCCTTTGGGAAAGGCAGCATGATGTATTTGGCCAAGGAATATACTGTTTTGTCTTCTGGCAGGTGAATGGTGATTATTCCAGGCCTGCTCTTTTTCCTATTTCCTTACTAACAATTTTGGTACCTACACAATTTCTCTCTCCCAGCCCTTCAACAAAGTATAAGAATTCTGGACATGCATCATTTATCTCCAAGACTAATAGAGACTCCAATAACAGAATCTTATTTCTCAGTTTTACCCATCATCTTGTTTTATATGAATCTTGCTGATAACTTATGGTGCTGCTGCATCTGTCAAGATGAATCTTCTGTTGTGTTTAAAAGTGATATTTCTAATATCTACTCAGAAATAGTGTGCATTTTTTGGTGGGAAAAAAATAAAACCCAAAAGTAAGTCCAGTCTCAATACTTTTTCTTTTATCAGATTTTTCTCTATATTGCTGACAAGGTCAAAACAGGTGCTCATGGCAAAGATTAATTATCAACCAAGATGCTGCTGTTGTAATGCAGAGTCTGTTTTCAGTTGCGGCAGGAAATCTCAGCTCACACAAGGGCTCTGCTCTACAGAACCTGTAGAGCAACACTGGCTCCGAACAGGTTGGGCTGGAATAGGAAAGCTCATTTTTTGTTGGCTAACAAAGGATCTTCCCACCAGGGACCTCCCTTGTGCTTTTCAGCTCAGTGAGTTCCCACAGAATCCATTGCAATTTCATTTCTCAGAACTGGGAACAGGAATAATGGGGGCACATATTGCAAGCTCTGTTTTGATAAATAGGTATGATTTCTCTCCCTAGAATGGTGTTGGCAAATTACTAGCTTTATTTTCTGAAGTGTTTCAATGATTTCACTGCTTTATTGCCATCAGCTATGATGAAAGCCAGGTCCTTGGTTTACTTGACCGCTTTCGAAAATGAGACTACTTTCAATTTTTCCAGTAAGACTGCTTTGGAGATTTTGTGTCTTTTGCTTGGTCCTGTGCTGCTGATGGAGAATTGAAGATTCTGCTCAGGTATAGTAAAAGTAAGGTTGAGTTCATGCCTAATCTTTCAGAATTTTCTGGTGCAGAGTTTTCAGGTACATAGTGAATAGTCAGTTTGGATTATTTCCTCCTCGAAGAACTACATTAATAGATTAGGAATCTCTAATTGATTGCCACAGAAACTCATAAGAAATCCACACCACAACACAGGTAGTTTGAAGATGATATCTCAGTAGCTGTGTATTCTTTTAGATTCTGAAGAACCCTCATGGGAAAAGTGGCTTCACTGAGGCTGTTATTAAGGATTTTATTTTCTCCTCCTTATTTTTTTTTGTAAAAAAAAAATAATAAAAAAAAAAGGAACTTTCCTGGTCAGAAATAATTTCACATAAGACAAACTTCTGATCAGCTCTTAGGAGAATTAGGAACCACTTATGGAGACGGAAAAGCTAATAGAAGAATGAACTACCTTCTGAGAAAGGCTAATGTAGCTATTACATGTACCATTTCTCTGATAATCCAACAAATTATGTAGATATCATTAGAAAGAAGAACATGTTTAGCTTTGGATAGGCAAACAATAAGAGACACATTATTTTAAAGCAATAATTTAATTTCTGTAAGATTCAACCAGCCATTCTAGATCCAATGGTAACACTGATAACTTCAGTAGGCAGGTGATGATCAGAACCATTTAATACCCATTAATATTTATTGAAATAAATATTGATGTAGAATCAGGAATCCTTTCAAGCCTCAACATTTGAATGTTACTATTATCCAGGGGGAAAATTTTAAAGAAAAAAAAAAGGAGGTCAAAGATGGATAGTGTGTCTAGCACTGAACTGTAACAAAGAAATAATCAAGCAAAGGAATTTGTTAAATAAGAAGTGCAGTATTTATTCTGAGGCTGTCTTGCTGACTATGTCTGAAGTGATCACAAGGAGCCAACCTGGACATTTAAACACAATAAAAATGGCTGAGTCTGATGACCCATGGGAACTGTTTGCTCTTTTATTAGTCTGTGGCCAAGGCAAAGCATTGGATGGAACTTCTTTCCCTGCAGAAAGGAAAAAAGCAGACAAATATCTGATCCAGGTGACATTCGGCAGAAGATTCAGAAGCAGCAGGTGAGCACTGTTTACATTTATTGATGCAGGGTCCTGATCCCAGTTTCCTGTGTCATGATAAAGTGGTTGAGGCAGCCAAACCTGCAGCCTGCCGAGCTGTGAACCCTCCTGAAGGTTAATTCTGTGCTCAACACAGAACACCACTGATAATGCACTCTGTGACATTTAATCAAAATTTCAGGGAAAAGGATGAGATGTGGACTACAGCTGCTCAAACCTGTTGGCACTACTCTTCTTCAAATTCAGTCAGGCTCTCTGCTGAGTCTGATTCACATCCTCAATGTGATTCAAGTGTTTAGGTTCCTTGCATTCCAAGGATTAGGTTTTATGTGGAGTATGATAAAACAAGGAGCATGAAATAGAAATGTCAGCTGTAACTGTGTCTGGTTGTAGAAAAATGAATGCTGTGTCAGAATTTTAATTCCTTCCTGAGTAAATTACTCAGTCAAATTCAGGCCCACTGGAAAAAAGAAGGCAGAAATTCAATTTCTGTTGCAGATATGCTCCTGTCAACATCATACACCTGGGAAAAACATGTAGCAGCATTTGAGCATTAATTAACTGTATTTCAGCATAATTGCAAATAATGTGACCTGATTTAGGTAGAATATTTCATGAAGAAATGCCCCCTTAGTTTACTTAAGCAGGTAATATATTTTCTACCCCTATTTTTTAGATCAGTTTTCTAAACAGGGGAGGGGTTTGGGCATATTGCTTGGTATAAATGATTTTTAATTCTTTTTTCTTCTGATGTTCAAGCTTGAACTCTCTTACAAGACAAAACTCAAATTGTTTCTTAGTATGAGAGTTTTCCCCAGGTCCAGTAACTTGTCCTGCTCTAACACTGATCGCCAGGTGACCTTGAGCATGACCCTAAGGGGTTAAAAGTGTACGACTTTACCATCTAGAGGAGCAGCTCTAGAGGGAGTTTATTGCTAAATGTAACCCAGATAATCTATGTGCTAAGTCTGCCCGGAGTCCCTTTGCGCTGCAGGCATTCCACTCAAGCAGCAAGGTGCACTTCCCATGCTTGAATCACTCTCTGTTTTCTGTTTCTGCACTCTCCTGCCCTGTTGCTCAGTATTCTCATGCTGCAAAGCAGGTAAAAGACTTTTTTTTCTGATCCTAAGAGATTGCATATAGTCACCTCACTGTGATTATGCATGGTAGCATGAAAAAATGTGTCAGAATACTCTGCTACAGAATTGTTCTCTTTAGCCCAAATTCCTTAGCTTGGAACAGGATTTTTCTAGAGGATAGCTGATTAAATTCTTGAGCCCTGTACAGAAATATGTCACGTAATTCTTTTCTTTTAAAATGAAATTGAGATTCTGCATGCTCATAATTTCTCATTTAGATGAATGTCATTTGACCCATAAGCTTTAATATTTTTATTAGTGATTCACTGCCTAAATTACCCAGTGTTAGAAAGTTGTTGTTGGTGTCCTGTATTGTCAAACCAAATTATTTCTGTAGGCCTAATTTTACTGTCTCAATCCACACCTGAAATTTAGTAGCATGGCTGACTTCTTTGCTAGTATTTAAATTAAGCAAGTTTTAATTACAGCTCCTCTCTTTTGCCTTCTGCACCAGCAAAACTCTTGGGTACAGCCTGTCCCCAGAAACATTCTAGAGAAATGTAACACGATTTTCCTCTGTTTTAGTGAGGGCTTAATTGTGCAATGGTAAATAACTTAATTGCACAGTTAGCAAGGCCTAAATCAGTGGTGATGCTGCTCCTGGTTATATTCTATGTCCCAATCTGTAACTAATTTTCTCTCTGACTCAGAAAGCCACTAATTCAAAGGAAATAAGTTCTTTAACAGAATTTAGTAGTTTTAATAGATTTTTTTCCTATTAGCATGTTTAAAACTGCAGTGGTTAACCTGAAAACCTGACTCAGCCATGTGACAGTGTGACAGTTTGTGACAAGAGGGCTGTTCCCTGCACAACAGAAAATTGTCACCACGTGGTCCTGGCACAAGTTCTGTGTGCAGTTGGGGGTTCTCTTTATAGAGAGCACAGAATCATTTGCTGTTTGCTCAAGATGATGAGGCAATAGCAGGACCATTTGTTTGGATCATTACGTTTTGGGTCATTACTGAATTTTTTAAAAGAAGATTGTCCCACAACCTATTACTAGTAGGGTTTTTGTTGTTGTTGTTGTCTTAGGGTTTCGTTTTTGTTAGGATTTTTTTTAAATGTTGGCTCAGTTAGAAAAACTTTTCTCTCTTTGTAGATTCAGCTCCAATTTATCTGCTCCCCAAAAAGATAACATACATCTTATGAAGTCATTAACAACTCATGGATATTGATGTATTCCATCTACAGGTGACTCTGAATATAGCTAAACTGCTACACAACTAATTAGGGCCTCAGCAACTTATCTCCAGATTTTATTCTGTTGTCAATATGCCTTATCAGACATAAGGACAGAGAATTTAAACAAAACATTAAATATAACTTGCTGTAAACAGCTGATGAAAAACATCAGATCACAATGAATTTCATCAAGGAGTAGGTTCTGGCAAACAAAGGACACTGCTCAATGATCATACAAGCCTCTGAGTCACTTGGGCCTATTCTTCTTGAATTCTGTACACTGCTTGTGATATGTGCTCCTCTGCCTGTGACATTTACTGTGGGTACCAGCCTTGCTGGGGTATTCGGTTTTCACATTCAAATTGTGAAGTTTTTTTCAAAGTAAAATACGGAAACATGGGATTTGAAAATGGTAAATTTCCCTGGCCTTTAGACAATGAAGGTGTCATGAAAGAGGCAGTGTTTTCATGCAGCCACAAGTTCCCCATTTGTATTTATTTCATTAAGGTATGGAATTTTTAGAAGAATTATCACTCATTGATCTGTGTAAAGTGTGATGTTTTCATGGCATGTTCAGTCCCAGATTAACTTGGGACTTACTAGTTCAGTAAAAATATACCCCCATTATTTCATTAATTTTGATCAATCAATACATCTGGCCTTTAAGATGAAAATAAATGCAAAAAAAAAAAAAAAAAAACAAAAAGAAAAACACAAAAANAAAAAAAAAAGCGAAGTGAAAAACCCAACCAAACAACAAGCCACCTCTTCTGATGTAAAGAATAATTAATTAAATAAATTGACAAAAGACTGAATGAAACTTGTGTAGTCGAACTGGGCTGTCAGGTTTGGCTCTCCTGTTCAGTGTTGCATCAGTACCTTACCAGAACACATCACAGCCGCCCACCTCTCATCTTTACTACATTCTTCTGATATTTGCCATTGCCCAATCTAGTCCAGTTAGCACTAGTTTAGTCTCCTTGGGCTTCACCCTGAACATTTTCTCTCTTGCTTTTTGTATTTATGCTCATGTAGAACATAATTACATCTCCCATTAAATTTTTAGCCAGCTTTGATTCATTTACAGCATTCCCTCAAAACTCACATTTTTCATTCCAACCCCTTAATCCTTACCTTTATTTAATTCCTTCCAAACTCTTGGTCATCTGTGGTAGCAAGGTAGAGCAACCTAAATTTTTCTAGATGTGAGGAAACAGTAACATATTTTCCTAAACAATTCCTTAGCCAGTCAGCTTTTATCAGACATGACAGAAGAATTTCAGACGACCTCAGAAGCGAGAGCATAATTAGCTGTGAAAGCTAAGAAAAAATATACGAAAAACTGATCATCTTGAAAATTAAATCAAAGGCTGGGAGCCATTCAAAATGAATCATGGAGATTCACTGTCAGTTTTTGCTCCTTGAGTAGAGCTCAGGTGCGGCAGGACCTGAAGCAGAAGGGCTTAGCTTAGACTCATCCGTTTAGCACTTTTCTAACCCAAATCAAGCTACCCAATGGCCATCTTGTTTTCACTGCAGTGCTACATAGTGCTGGTATTATGGATTAATTTTGTACCTTTTTTTCATTTTACTTCTGCAAGTAAAATGTTTTACTGTTTTACTTCAACTAAGTAAACGCTCCTGCCTCATCCAGTTTCCTGAGCCAGAAAGTAGAAGTCTGATGCATAATTTCTTGGTTTACCATTAACTAGCTACGGCCCCAGGCAATCAGAATGTTAAACGCTATTAATTGTTTTGTTACTAATTAGAGATTAAAACCCCCACCAACATTCTCGTGTTTTTACAACCTGTAGTTTTACTCATGGACTAAGGAGCTGCTGAAGAAGGTCCAGTCATTAATTCTTTCAAAGTCAGAGGTCAGAATCACTCTTTCAGTGCTTGCCCTCACTTACATCTATGTACAAATACACATTGCTGGCCTCTGACAACCTTTGGGACGCTTTTCTGAGCACATAAAGCCAAACTTTCTCATCAAGCCCCTGTACCTGGAGAGTGTGGCTGCAGAGCTGTGCCTCACAGATGTCTCTGCCCCTGCACCTTCAGAGGCACATGGGCCCTAGTGATTAGTAAATCCTTGAGTCTGAAATTTGCTCCGTGAATTTGGTCATGCAGAGGTTCCTTACTGAACTTGGACACTTCCTTTGTCCTAGGAATTCAAGTCCTCTGCCCTTCAGAAAGCAAAGCCAAAGAAAAACCCTGTGTTGCCATGTACTACATGTGAATTCCCCTTTGGTCTCAGGCTCTGACACTCTGGGTCCTCTCCAAACACCTTCTCTCTTCTCTCCCGTGAAACTCCACTAATGCAATTAGTGAAAATATCATTATGTTTCATTAGTTCTCTGCTTATCAAATCCTACTGTTTAGCAAGAGTAACTGGCTTACTGAGATTTCATAGGTAATTCTTCTGCTTGGCTTAAGGCTATATCTATACAGATTGTATTAATTTAGTAAGACCTGAATGGTTACATGGCTGCCTATCACATTAATATATTCTAATTAAGGATATAAATTTGTTTACCAGCTTTCTTTAGCACAGATATTACTTCAGGTAAGCCAACACTGTGAGAATTACTTATAAAAAAAATTAGATCATTCTTAATTAAATCTCTCCACAGAGAGACCTCTCCACATCATAAATGAGTGCTCTTCCTTTTCATTAAGGTGAATTTATTTCTTCATCAAAAAATTATCTTCTGCCAGGAAATTCAAACACTTTCGCTTAGCTGAAAGCCTTGAGGCTGAGTTCCTGTTTCTGGCTGTGGTTTGTTGTTGAGTCTAAAGTTCCTACTTTGCTTTAAGATAAGTATGATTCTGGGGAAAAAATAATGTTGTGAAAACATGAAGCTTTTTCTAAAATTAGATTTGCTTGTGTAAGCTGTTGTCTTATTCTAATTTTATTTAGTTTACTTTGGTATATCATAAAAATTTATTTCTCCTCACTTTTAGATGATAAGACACTCAGATAACTTTTTATTATTTATCTGGACCAATCACATATTTTTGCATCCCTGTCAATCTCTAGCTGAGGTGGCATGGCAGAAAGAGAGACTAGTTTATTTGAAATGTAATAATCAGCTGTTCTGGGGCTGCATTTTCTGCTAACCAGTTGGCATTTACCTTGTTTGTAGCTCAGAGCCTCGTGATGTTACCTGAAATCTTCCTACTGCTCTTTAATGGACTTTGGATTTGTATTTTATGATATACTTAAAGAATAACATTGAAGTAGATTTATGTTAAAACGTGAAAAGTGATTAGAGGAGAATCAGAGGCAGAAACAGCAGAAAACCAAAAGGAACCTTCCTACTTAACAGGATATATTAGAATAAGATAGAATAGAATATTTCAATGGAATAGGACAGAATGAAGCTGGAAGGGGTGTAAAATGATCGTCTGGTCCAACTGCCTGATCACTTCAGGCACTTCACTGACCAACTTCAAGCATGTTTTTAAGAATGTTTCCAAATGACTCTTAAATATTGACAAGCTTGGGGTACCAACCATTGCTCGAGGAATAAATAATATAATAGGTTAGGACGATTTGAATGAAATAATTTCTTTGTTTAATTTGACTTGAGCAGACTGATAGAAATGAATATTTGGTGAAAGACATCCAGCTTGTTTTTGCAGTGTCTCCATCCTGGAGAATGGTAGAAGAAAAAAGGAGATACCATGAAGTTAAAAGGAGTTAATTTAGTATCATTTCTATAGGATGTTTTACTGAAGAGGTGAGTCATAAAAGAGAACATTTTGTCCCACATATTTAAAATGAAAGAATGTTTTATTGTTATGTGTAGAACTGTACTTCCACTCCTGATTAAGCCCACTTACTACAAATTACCCCAGCCTGAACTGGCAAGATTCAGTCAGTAATGGCAATATGTGTCCCCTCTGGCCTTTTAAAAATTTGGGTCTATGGTAGTACAAAAAATGAATACTTTATATGATCATAAAGGAGGCAACCCTTGGTTCTGAAATGTCAAATGGAACTTACAAAAATATGTTTAAAAAATCTTGAATCTGCTATTCATTAGTCAGAAAAATGGGTACAGAATTACTACATGAAGCTTCCTACAAATTCTTGAAGGGAATGCTTTCAAATTCATAGGTTTATAGGAAGAACATCCTCAGTGATATATCTGCTGTATAATCACATCGCTATTATTCTATTCCTCTTCCCTCATTTCTAAGGGCTGTACTTGTACAAAGTAATGCATAAAACTGCACATAAAAAAGAATCAAACCACACCCAAGGAGGATCCCAATCATCTCCCATGTATTCCTTGTAGTGTCATACCAGAAAAAAAAGGCTTCAAGAAAGTACCAGATATACAAGGAGGAAGGGGAATTATTGTCCTGCAGTTCTTTCTGATGCAGCCAAGTTAGTCACTGTTTGTAGCAATCAGATAATTTTAGAATAACAGTATGTGATTAAGATGAAAGTGTATCTCTAAGTGGGAATAAATGCAAATCAATAAACTCATGTAATGAAAGGTTTCAGTAGCCACTTCCAATATTTAGCACTGGTCATCATGATCCATTAGGGAATCATTTGACCAATATGCAGCATCTTAAGTTTTATGCTTATGTAAACCTTGCTCAGAACAAATGTGAATAAGACAGTATAGAAGCAAAATTTTTTGTTGTTGTTGTATTAAATAACCTGGCAGACAGCAAATATTCTGACTTAGATTGGACACTTCTGTGTTTAGTAATTTTTTTCCATTTGGAAGTTTTGTCTGAGTCTTTGATATCTGGATGAAGGATCCTTGAGCTGTGTCCTCATCATTACCAAACAGTGTTAGCAGAGGACTCAGACAAATTCAGCTCTTTCAGCAGTTCAGCTGATGTTTTGGGTTTGTCAATCAAGGAATTGTTTCGCAGGTGTGCTGGTATCTCAGAAACAATCTGTTTGCTTGGTATGGATAGTACCATCAGCCATTCAATGGCCAAATTCCTTGGTTAAAGGATTGCCACTGAATGGACTTTATGGACTCTCCTTGTAAGAGCACACTAAACCAGAAAATCTGTCTTTGCTCTTTCTAGTGAAAAGAACTACAATACAAACATGAATGTCACAAATTACAGCAAACCTCTGTGTCCCCTTGCCCACCTTCAAACCTCACCAGAGAAATTGAGAATATTTCCTCTTTGTTCTGTCTACAGCAACTCTTACCTCATTTGCCAGGAGCTGTGTCTCATTATCAAGAAGCAAAGAATTTAACTTCCTTGCTGATAGGGATGTTTAGAAAATAAAACACCATTATCCACAGCTGTACTTCCAGTAAGAGCAAATAGTCCCTTTTTAGATATCAGCAGGTGGAAATCTCAGCAGAAAGATGCATGTTTGTTGTTACGATTCCTGATGACCTTTCTTGGTTTTATTTCACTCTGATAGTGAATGCTTACTGGCATGTTGGTGGTTTTACTCTCCTGAACTGATCTGGGGCTTGTTGCAAAACATCATTAATTTATATTTAACTACCTAGGAATTTCCTTCTTTAACTGCCTTGGCCAGTGTCCCAATTCAGGCAGTACTTAAGCCACAGCTTGTGACTGTTTTACGAACTGCTTCATGGTGAGGTATGAAGGTCAGAGCGGTGGTTATCGGAATGACAAAGCCATGGGTGAGCTGTCTGCATTCTGCTGAACCACACTTTTTTTTAACTTGGTGAGTTGTCTTAACATATTTAAAAAATGCATATTTTGAATATGACAGGATACAGCAAGTATTTCATCCACCCTTCTCAAGAGTCAAGCAAACCCAGGGTCCTGAGCCCAGATCTTTAAGGAGACGTATTCTGACTTCCATTACTTGCCTCAGATACCTGTGTGGTCTAACTGGACACCAGTATGACAGTGCATGTGTTCTTGCAAAATCTGTTTCCTACCTTGGGCAGAAATTTACTGTTTTGTCTTAAAAGTATCAAGCCAGGACCTTGAGGGTACACAACAGTCACATAATACTTTTGAGCAAAGTTTTTCGGTAATTTAGATGAGCCTTCAAAAGCCTATGAATTTGTGACATCCTTTATTGTGCACTTACTGCCATTTTACTATGTGCAGGATCACCTTCCACATCACTGACCTAATTTTCTGATTGCAGTTTCCAGACAGGGGGTGCAATTAATTTCTCAAACAAAATTGGCCCTTATCAGTCTTAACTGTTTAATGAAATGAGATTGCAAATTGTCCTTCACTTATATGTGATTTAGAATCAGTCTCTTTGAAAATCTGCTGTAGAACCAAGTTAACAACCTTAAAAAAGACATGGAAATAATCCCTCATTTCATAATGACAATACTTAAAAACACCACTAAAAATACAAGAAGAATTAGTAATGCTGGTGCTCTTAACAAGTGACTCAGATTCTCCAAGACTAATTTTTCATCTCCATGTTTCTGCTGTCTGACTATTGCTAACTTCAGAACAGTGCAAAGCTCTGCCCAACCTCTCAGCATTGGTTATTGACCTTTTGAAACTCATAATTTGCATTAATTTAAATTTTTTGGTCAGCCATATAATACTTAGAACAGTATGTATGCATCAAAAAAGGTACAATTTTTCTGATGCAAATCCCACCTACTCTAAGTTTCCTTTCATACCTTCATCTGGATAGCAGCATTTTCATTTGAACAGTCCATTCATCTTGTGCAGTTGGATCTTTGATAGAAGTTGCTCCTTGGGGGTGGCAGGGATAACACTAATTCCAGAGGAGAAGAAATTCCTGAAGGATTGCTAATTTTGAAGAAATGGAAGGCAGTAACTCTGACCCTCCATGGGAATGGCTACTGTAGGACTCATTGTCAATGTCTGTGGCCTCAGAAGTATTTTGTATCTCAAACAATCGTGGGCTGAACAACATGGCATTTAACTGAAGGATTTTCACTGACAGTTTTATTTGACTCAGGTGCCCCAAATCTGATTCCATATTAATAATTTCCACTATAGTTATTTTGATTTACTACTTTTGTCTCCTGAATATAAAGGCTTTTATATCACTGCTATCACTAAATGGAAAGATGACACTTACTGTTGTTATGTATAAAAAGGAAAAGGTCTCCAATGTTTTGCAGCAAGAACTGTGAATATAATAAAAGTATATAGTAACTGTCACTGAAGGCTGCACAAGAAATTTATGACTGAATGAAAAAAGATGAAGAGATATTGTTTTTGCATTCTACCAAGTTTGTTATTGCTACTGAAATGCCTACCTGTTCATTTACATCAAGGTTGTTTGGAGCTGGTATTTAGTAAAAAAATTTGTGCAACACTTGCGTATGTTCCTGGATTTGTAGCAGGAAGCTTTGAGGATTTGATTATGCCAACCAGCAAAATGCTTCCCCATCCAGAAGGCTTTTTTTACATTTTCTTCCCAGTGCTTGGTAACCAATATGTGGATTGCAATTGTCACAGGACAAGAGATGTCTTTTGATCTCTGTATCTCTTTCTCACTCCATATGTTAAAGTACTGCTTTTGAATTTAAACCCATTGAATGTGAGCAGGGAATGCTGGTTCCTGCATTCAAGTTGAAACTTGTGGCAAAAAGAGTATTTATTTTCCTGATTCCTGGAGTATCCAGGTGTCGTGGGTTTGACCCTGGCTAAATGCCAGGCACCTACGACGTTTGCTTTCTATGCTCTCTCCTGCTGCAGCTATGCAGAGGAGAGGAAAAACTAA